>CM076735.1:3551608-4076608 GCA_038501795.1 Pseudopleuronectes americanus
GTGTGGCCAACTGACTGATCCAGATCGAACCTGATCATTATCGAGAGACATAAAGACCCGGACCAGAACTGAATCGATGAATCTGCAAGCACACACCCTTCTATGAACTGTATACACACACACACACTGAAAGAACAGTTACTTTATAAGAATTATATATTATATTCATTTTTTTGTGTTATACTGTTTTATATTTTGATTGTTCTTTGACTAAATCTGAATCAATAAACTGGTCATTTGTTCAACTTGTTCTTTTAAATAAGCCTACCTCTCTTACGAATCTAGATAGATATTTAGTGCTTTTTTTTACTAATACTAGCCCCAGACAAGTGCTACACTAAGATATTTGGATGACTATAATTGATTTACATTTGAAATAATAATGTTATGAATAATAAATAAATATGATATAATGTAATTAAAGCTATTTAATTATATTAGCATCTGGTTGCTATGGTGATAGAACCACCTCCTGATGAGGAAGTTTTGCGATCATTTAAAACAGCTTCATATTATACAGTGGTTTAATTTCAAACTTAAATAATGAGCCTGAATTGCATTGGTTAGCATGCTGGGTAAATGCAGAGAGAGTGTGAGACATGACTAACCTCAGTCAAGGTCAGAGTGCAATAGCAACTGTTTTAAACTTCAAGAGTATTTAAGGCAATCAACAGCCAATCAGAGGTGTCCCCATCAAAATAGCTCATTCGATTCTGTTCATCACAGTATCAAAGGAGGTAATGAGAGAGTGTCCCTGTCAATCAAAATAATCCCTTATTTCAAATCTTAGCATCTGGTTGCTATGGTGATAGAACCACCTCCTGATGAGGAAGTTTTGCGATCATTTAAATCTAGTAAAAACCTTTCTTGTTACAAAGATATTTTGATGACTATATTTGATTTACATTAGAAATAATAATGTTATGAATAATAAATGAATATGATATAATGTAATTAAAGCTATTAAATTATATTAGCATCAGGTTGCTATGGTGATAGAACCACCTCCTGATGAGGAAGTTTTGCGATCATTTAAATCTAGTGAAAACTTTTTTTCTTACTAAGATATTTCGATGACTATATTTGATTTACATTTGAAAGAATAATGTTATAAATAACAATTTAATATGATATAATGTAATTAAAGCTATTAACTTTATTAGCATCTGGTTGCTATTGTGATAGAACCACCTACTGATGAGGATGTTTTGCGATCATTTAAATCTAGTAAAAACTTTTCTTCTTACTAAGATATTTTGATGACTATATTTGATTTACATTTGAAATAATAATGTTTTGAATAATAACTAAATATGATATAATGTAATTAAAGCTATTTAATTATATTAGCATCTAGTTGCTATCGTGATAGAACCACCTCCTGATGAGGAAGTTTTGCGATCATTTAAAACAGCTTCATATTATACAGTGGTTTAATTTCAAACTTAAATAATGAGCCTGAATTGCATTGGTTAGCATGCTGGGTAAATGCAGAGAGAGTGTGAGACATGACTAACCTCAGTCAAGGTCAGAGTGCAATAGCAACTGTTTTAAACTTTAACAGTATTTAAAGCAATCAACAGCCAATCAGAGGTGTCCCCATCAAAATAGCTCATTCGATTCTGTTCATCACAGTATCAAAGGAGGTAATGAGAGAGTGTCCCTGTCAATCAAAATAATCCCTTATTTCAAATCTTAGCATCTGGTTGCTATGGTGATAGAACCACCTCCTGATGAGGAAGTTTTGCGATCATTTAAATCTAGTAAAAACTTTTCTTCTTACTAAGATATTTGGATGACTATAATTGATTTACATTTGCAATTATAATGTTATGAATAATAAATAAATATGATATAATGTAATTAAAGCTATTTAATTATATTAGCATCTGGTTGCTATGGTGATAGAACCACCTCCTGATGAGGAAGTTTTGCGATCATTTAAATCTAGTAAAAACCTTTCTTGTTACAAAGATATTTTGATGACTATATTTGATTTACATTTGAAATAATAATGTTATGAATAATAACTAAATATGATATAATGTAATTAAAGCTATTTAATTATATTAGCATCTGGTTGCTATGTTGATAGAACCACCTCCTGATGAGGAAGTTTTGCGATCATTTAAATCTAGTAAAAACCTTTCTTGTTACAAAGATATTTTGATGACTATATTTGATTTACATTAGAAATAATAATGTTATGAATAATAAAAGAATATGATATAATGTAATTAAAGCTATTAAATTATATTAGCATCATGTTGCTATGGTGATAGAACCACCTCCTGATGAGGAAGTTTTGCGATCATTTAAATCTAGTGAAAACTTTTTTCTTAGTAAGATATTTCGATGACTATATTTGATTTACATTTGAAAGAATAATGTTATAAATAACAATTTAATATGATATAATGTAATTAAAGCTATTAACTTTATTAGCATCTGGTTGCTATTGTGATAGAACCACCTACTGATGAGGAAGTTTTGCGATCATTTAAATCTAGTAAAAACTTTTCTTCTTACTAAGATATTTGGATGACTATAATTGATTTACATTTGAAATAATAATGTTATGAATAATAAATAAATATGATATAATGTAATTAAAGCTATTTAATTATATTAGCATCTGGTTGCTATGGTGATAGAACCACCTCCTGATGAGGAAGTTTTGCGATCATTTAAAACAGCTTCATATTATACAGTGGTTTAATTTCAAACTTAAATAATGAGCCTGAATTGCATTGGTTAGCATGCTGGGTAAATGCAGAGAGAGTGTGAGACATGACTAACCTCAGTCAAGGTCAGACTGCAATAGCAACTGTTTTAAACTTCAAGAGTATTTAAGGCAATCAACAGCCAATCAGAGGTCTCCCAATCAAAATACCTCCTTCGATTCTGTTCATCACAGCATCAAAGGAAGTAATGAGAGAGTGTCCCTGTCAATCAAAATAATCCCTTATTTCAAATCTTAGCATCTGGTTGCTATGGTGATAGAACCACCTCCTGATGAGGAAGTTTTGCGATCATTTAAATCTAGTAAAAACCTTTCTTGTTACAAAGATATTTTGATGACTATATTTGATTTACATTAGAAATAATAATGTTATGAATAATAAATGAATATGATATAATGTAATTAAAGCTATTAAATTATATTAGCATCAGGTTGCTATGGTGATAGAACCACCTCCTGATGAGGAAGTTTTGCGATCATTTAAATCTAGTGAAAACTTTTTTTCTTACTAAGATATTTCGATGACTATATTTGATTTACATTTGAAAGAATAATGTTATAAATAACAATTTAATATGATATAATGTAATTAAAGCTATTAACTTTATTAGCATCTGGTTGCTATTGTGATAGAACCACCTACTGATGAGGATGTTTTGCGATCATTTAAATCTAGTAAAACCTTTTCTTCTTACTAAGATATTTTGATGACTATATTTGATTTACATTTGAAATAATAATGTTTTGAATAATAACTAAATATGATATAATGTAATTAAAGCTATTTAATTATATTAGCATCTAGTTGCTATCGTGATAGAACCACCTCCTGATGAGGAAGTTTTGCGATCATTTAAAACAGCTTCATATTATACAGTGGTTTAATTTCAAACTTAAATAATGAGCCTGAATTGCATTGGTTAGCATGCTGGGTAAATGCAGAGAGAGTGTGAGACATGACTAACCTCAGTCAAGGTCAGAGTGCAATAGCAACTGTTTTAAACTTTAACAGTATTTAAAGCAATCAACAGCCAATCAGAGGTGTCCCCATCAAAATAGCTCATTCGATTCTGTTCATCACAGTATCAAAGGAGGTAATGAGAGAGTGTCCCTGTCAATCAAAATAATCCCTTATTTCAAATCTTAGCATCTGGTTGCTATGGTGATAGAACCACCTCCTGATGAGGAAGTTTTGCGATCATTTAAATCTAGTAAAAACTTTTCTTCTTACTAAGATATTTGGATGACTATAATTGATTTACATTTGCAATTATAATGTTATGAATAATAAATAAATATGATATAATGTAATTAAAGCTGTTAAATTTTACTAGCATCTGGTTGCTATGGTGATAGAACCACCTGCTGATGAGGAAGTTTTGCGATCATTTAAATCTAGTGAAAACTTTTTTTCTTAGTAAGATATTTTGATGACTATATTTGATTTACATTTGAAATAATAATGTTATGAATAATAACTAAATATGATATAATGTAATTAAAGCTATTTAATTATATTAGCATCTGGTTGCTATGTTGATAGAACCACCTCCTGATGAGGAAGTTTTGCGATCATTTAAATCTAGTAAAAACCTTTCTTGTTACAAAGATATTTTGATGACTATATTTGATTTACATTAGAAATAATAATGTTATGAATAATAAAAGAATATGATATAATGTAATTAAAGCTATTAAATTATATTAGCATCATGTTGCTATGGTGATAGAACCACCTCCTGATGAGGAAGTTTTGCGATCATTTAAATCTAGTGAAAACTTTTTTCTTAGTAAGATATTTCGATGACTATATTTGATTTACATTTGAAAGAATAATGTTATAAATAACAATTTAATATGATATAATGTAATTAAAGCTATTAACTTTATTAGCATCTGGTTGCTATTGTGATAGAACCACCTACTGATGAGGAAGTTTTGCGATCATTTAAATCTAGTAAAAACTTTTCTTCTTACTAAGATATTTGGATGACTATAATTGATTTACATTTGAAATTATAACGTTATGAATAATAAATAAATATGATATAATGTAATTAAAGCTGTTAAATTTTACTAGCATCTGGTTGCTATGGTGATAGAACCACCTGCTGATGAGGAAGTTTTGCGATCATTTAAAACAGCTTCATATTATACAGTGGTTTAATTTCAAACTTAAATAATGAGCCTGAATTGCATTGGTTAGCATGCTGGGTAAATGCAGAGAGAGTGTGAGACATGACTAACCTCAGTCAAGGTCAGAGTGCAATAGCAACTGTTTTAAACTTCAAGAGTATTTAAGGCAATCAACAGCCAATCAGAGGTCTCCCCATCAAAATACCTCCTTCGATTCTGTTCATCACAGTATCAAAGGAGGTAATGAGAGAGTGTCCCTTTCAATCAAAATAATCCCTTATTTCAAATCTTAGCATCTGGTTGCTATGGTGATAGAACCACCTCCTGATGAGGAGGTTTTGCGATCATTTAAATCTAGTAATAACTTTTCTTGTTACTAAGATATTTTGATGACTATATTTGATTTACATTTGAAATAATAATGTTATGAATAATAAATGAATATGATATAATGTAATTAAAGCTATTAAATTATTTTAGCATCTGGTTGCTATGGTGATAGAACCACCTCCTGATGAGGAAGTTTTGCGATCATTTAAATCTAGTAAAAACTTTTCTTCTTATGGTGTAACCCTCATGAAATGAAGGTTACTAACCTCAGGAGCAGTAAGACCACCTACCAAAGGGGGCGCACTGCGTTCGTTCAATGGAACTGCCCACGAAGAAGAAACCCCTTTTTTTTCCCCTGAGATGTGTCATTACACCCACAGAGAGAGAGAAGCTCCATTGATTTCGGTATGAAACAGGATAAAAACACTCGAAATATTAACATCAGTATAAATGTAATTATATTAATAAAGTTATTTCCTATCTAGATAACCAGCTTGACAGTGTTAAACCCCAAGAGATTACATACAGTAATCTTACCTGGAAACTCCGGTGAGTCAGCACAGTTAGCTAGACGCTATTAGCATCATGCTAGCTAACTCGGGAAAAAGTTGTTATTTAAAAAGATAACCTGTTTAAAACCAATCGGAGTAATTATATAGTGATCATTAATGTTACCAACAAACTTAAGCAGCCTGTTATAGTAGTTAACACCGTGTTTTAATGTTATAGAAATTAAAAAGTAAATGTTAACCCTTGACTGACTGGCACGGCTATGCAGCATTGTGATTTAGAATGTGATAGGATGTGTGGCACTAAGTGTTTACAGCTCAGCCACACAGCTTATGTTAGTAGTGAATAATCAATGTATATATTAAATGAAATTCAAGTTACACTGTATATTATTTTCATGTTTAAGTTAAGTATAAGTGAAATGATATAGTAATGATGTTATCATATAACATATTACTGAAAAAGATGTGTAAAGCAGATAAGCTCTTTGCTTTGTGATATGAAATGACTTTATTGTTTTGATTTTTATATTATTATTTAATGAAGTACATTGGAAATGGAACCAGGTGATGGTTACATGTATAGAAAATAAGTTAATGAGATCTTATAGTAGAAATAGAAATAGAAAACAGACACTGATTATTCTGCACTCTGTGTAGATTGGTTTTTTATGAACATCAGAAGATCTGAATGCTGAGATGGCGAGCTAACCCAGATTGTGGATGCAGTGTGGCCAACTGACTGATCCAGATCGAACCTGATCATTATCGAGAGACATAAAGACCCGGACCAGAACTGAATCGATGAATCTGCAAGCACACACCCTTCTATGAACTGTATACACACACACACACTGAAAGAACAGTTACTTTATAAGAATTATATATTATATTCATTTTTTTGTGTTATACTGTTTTATATTTTGATTGTTCTTTGACTAAATCTGAATCAATAAACTGGTCATTTGTTCAACTTGTTCTTTTAAATAAGCCTACCTCTCTTACGAATCTAGATAGATATTTAGTGCTTTTTTTTACTAATACTAGCCCCAGACAAGTGCTACACTAAGATATTTGGATGACTATAATTGATTTACATTTGAAATAATAATGTTATGAATAATAAATAAATATGATATAATGTAATTAAAGCTATTTAATTATATTAGCATCTGGTTGCTATGGTGATAGAACCACCTCCTGATGAGGAAGTTTTGCGATCATTTAAAACAGCTTCATATTATACAGTGGTTTAATTTCAAACTTAAATAATGAGCCTGAATTGCATTGGTTAGCATGCTGGGTAAATGCAGAGAGAGTGTGAGACATGACTAACCTCAGTCAAGGTCAGACTGCAATAGCAACTGTTTTAAACTTCAAGAGTATTTAAGGCAATCAACAGCCAATCAGAGGTCTCCCAATCAAAATACCTCCTTCGATTCTGTTCATCACAGCATCAAAGGAAGTAATGAGAGAGTGTCCCTGTCAATCAAAATAATCCCTTATTTCAAATCTTAGCATCTGGTTGCTATGGTGATAGAACCACCTCCTGATGAGGAAGTTTTGCGATCATTTAAATCTAGTAAAAACCTTTCTTGTTACAAAGATATTTTGATGACTATATTTGATTTACATTAGAAATAATAATGTTATGAATAATAAATGAATATGATATAATGTAATTAAAGCTATTAAATTATATTAGCATCAGGTTGCTATGGTGATAGAACCACCTCCTGATGAGGAAGTTTTGCGATCATTTAAATCTAGTGAAAACTTTTTTTCTTACTAAGATATTTCGATGACTATATTTGATTTACATTTGAAAGAATAATGTTATAAATAACAATTTAATATGATATAATGTAATTAAAGCTATTAACTTTATTAGCATCTGGTTGCTATTGTGATAGAACCACCTACTGATGAGGATGTTTTGCGATCATTTAAATCTAGTAAAAACTTTTCTTCTTACTAAGATATTTTGATGACTATATTTGATTTACATTTGAAATAATAATGTTTTGAATAATAACTAAATATGATATAATGTAATTAAAGCTATTTAATTATATTAGCATCTAGTTGCTATCGTGATAGAACCACCTCCTGATGAGGAAGTTTTGCGATCATTTAAAACAGCTTCATATTATACAGTGGTTTAATTTCAAACTTAAATAATGAGCCTGAATTGCATTGGTTAGCATGCTGGGTAAATGCAGAGAGAGTGTGAGACATGACTAACCTCAGTCAAGGTCAGAGTGCAATAGCAACTGTTTTAAACTTTAACAGTATTTAAAGCAATCAACAGCCAATCAGAGGTGTCCCCATCAAAATAGCTCATTCGATTCTGTTCATCACAGTATCAAAGGAGGTAATGAGAGAGTGTCCCTGTCAATCAAAATAATCCCTTATTTCAAATCTTAGCATCTGGTTGCTATGGTGATAGAACCACCTCCTGATGAGGAAGTTTTGCGATCATTTAAATCTAGTAAAAACTTTTCTTCTTACTAAGATATTTGGATGACTATAATTGATTTACATTTGCAATTATAATGTTATGAATAATAAATAAATATGATATAATGTAATTAAAGCTGTTAAATTTTACTAGCATCTGGTTGCTATGGTGATAGAACCACCTGCTGATGAGGAAGTTTTGCGATCATTTAAATCTAGTGAAAACTTTTTTTCTTACTAAGATATTTTGATGACTATATTTGATTTACATTTGAAATAATAATGTTATGAATAATAACTAAATATGATATAATGTAATTAAAGCTATTTAATTATATTAGCATCTGGTTGCTATGTTGATAGAACCACCTCCTGATGAGGAAGTTTTGCGATCATTTAAATCTAGTAAAAACCTTTCTTGTTACAAAGATATTTTGATGACTATATTTGATTTACATTAGAAATAATAATGTTATGAATAATAAAAGAATATGATATAATGTAATTAAAGCTATTAAATTATATTAGCATCATGTTGCTATGGTGATAGAACCACCTCCTGATGAGGAAGTTTTGCGATCATTTAAATCTAGTGAAAACTTTTTTCTTAGTAAGATATTTCGATGACTATATTTGATTTACATTTGAAAGAATAATGTTATAAATAACAATTTAATATGATATAATGTAATTAAAGCTATTAACTTTATTAGCATCTGGTTGCTATTGTGATAGAACCACCTACTGATGAGGAAGTTTTGCGATCATTTAAATCTAGTAAAAACTTTTCTTCTTACTAAGATATTTGGATGACTATAATTGATTTACATTTGAAATTATAACGTTATGAATAATAAATAAATATGATATAATGTAATTAAAGCTGTTAAATTTTACTAGCATCTGGTTGCTATGGTGATAGAACCACCTGCTGATGAGGAAGTTTTGCGATCATTTAAAACAGCTTCATATTATACAGTGGTTTAATTTCAAACTTAAATAATGAGCCTGAATTGCATTGGTTAGCATGCTGGGTAAATGCAGAGAGAGTGTGAGACATGACTAACCTCAGTCAAGGTCAGAGTGCAATAGCAACTGTTTTAAACTTCAAGAGTATTTAAGGCAATCAACAGCCAATCAGAGGTCTCCCCATCAAAATACCTCCTTCGATTCTGTTCATCACAGTATCAAAGGAGGTAATGAGAGAGTGTCCCTTTCAATCAAAATAATCCCTTATTTCAAATCTTAGCATCTGGTTGCTATGGTGATAGAACCACCTCCTGATGAGGAGGTTTTGCGATCATTTAAATCTAGTAATAACTTTTCTTGTTACTAAGATATTTTGATGACTATATTTGATTTACATTTGAAATAATAATGTTATGAATAATAAATGAATATGATATAATGTAATTAAAGCTATTAAATTATTTTAGCATCTGGTTGCTATGGTGATAGAACCACCTCCTGATGAGGAAGTTTTGCGATCATTTAAATCTAGTAAAAACTTTTCTTCTTATGGTGTAACCCTCATGAAATGAAGGTTACTAACCTCAGGAGCAGTAAGACCACCTACCAAAGGGGGCGCACTGCGTTCGTTCAATGGAACTGCCCACGAAGAAGAAACCCCTTTTTTTTCCCCTGAGATGTGTCATTACACCCACAGAGAGAGAGAAGCTCCATTGATTTCGGTATGAAACAGGATAAAAACACTCGAAATATTAACATCAGTATAAATGTAATTATATTAATAAAGTTATTTCCTATCTAGATAACCAGCTTGACAGTGTTAAACCCCAAGAGATTACATACAGTAATCTTACCTGGAAACTCCGGTGAGTCAGCACAGTTAGCTAGACGCTATTAGCATCATGCTAGCTAACTCGGGAAAAAGTTGTTATTTAAAAAGATAACCTGTTTAAAACCAATCGGAGTAATTATATAGTGATCATTAATGTTACCAACAAACTTAAGCAGCCTGTTATAGTAGTTAACACCGTGTTTTAATGTTATAGAAATTAAAAAGTAAATGTTAACCCTTGACTGACTGGCACGGCTATGCAGCATTGTGATTTAGAATGTGATAGGATGTGTGGCACTAAGTGTTTACAGCTCAGCCACACAGCTTATGTTAGTAGTGAATAATCAATGTATATATTAAATGAAATTCAAGTTACACTGTATATTATTTTCATGTTTAAGTTAAGTATAAGTGAAATGATATAGTAATGATGTTATCATATAACATATTACTGAAAAAGATGTGTAAAGCAGATAAGCTCTTTGCTTTGTGATATGAAATGACTTTATTGTTTTGATTTTTATATTATTATTTAATGAAGTACATTGGAAATGGAACCAGGTGATGGTTACATGTATAGAAAATAAGTTAATGAGATCTTATAGTAGAAATAGAAATAGAAAACAGACACTGATTATTCTGCACTCTGTGTAGATTGGTTTTTTATGAACATCAGAAGATCTGAATGCTGAGATGGCGAGCTAACCCAGATTGTGGATGCAGTGTGGCCAACTGACTGATCCAGATCGAACCTGATCATTATCGAGAGACATAAAGACCCGGACCAGAACTGAATCGATGAATCTGCAAGCACACACCCTTCTATGAACTGTATACACACACACACACTGAAAGAACAGTTACTTTATAAGAATTATATATTATATTCATTTTTTTGTGTTATACTGTTTTATATTTTGATTGTTCTTTGACTAAATCTGAATCAATAAACTGGTCATTTGTTCAACTTGTTCTTTTAAATAAGCCTACCTCTCTTACGAATCTAGATAGATATTTAGTGCTTTTTTTTACTAATACTAGCCCCAGACAAGTGCTACACTAAGATATTTGGATGACTATAATTGATTTACATTTGAAATAATAATGTTATGAATAATAAATAAATATGATATAATGTAATTAAAGCTATTTAATTATATTAGCATCTGGTTGCTATGGTGATAGAACCACCTCCTGATGAGGAAGTTTTGCGATCATTTAAAACAGCTTCATATTATACAGTGGTTTAATTTCAAACTTAAATAATGAGCCTGAATTGCATTGGTTAGCATGCTGGGTAAATGCAGAGAGAGTGTGAGACATGACTAACCTCAGTCAAGGTCAGACTGCAATAGCAACTGTTTTAAACTTCAAGAGTATTTAAGGCAATCAACAGCCAATCAGAGGTCTCCCAATCAAAATACCTCCTTCGATTCTGTTCATCACAGCATCAAAGGAAGTAATGAGAGAGTGTCCCTGTCAATCAAAATAATCCCTTATTTCAAATCTTAGCATCTGGTTGCTATGGTGATAGAACCACCTCCTGATGAGGAAGTTTTGCGATCATTTAAATCTAGTAAAAACCTTTCTTGTTACAAAGATATTTTGATGACTATATTTGATTTACATTAGAAATAATAATGTTATGAATAATAAATGAATATGATATAATGTAATTAAAGCTATTAAATTATATTAGCATCAGGTTGCTATGGTGATAGAACCACCTCCTGATGAGGAAGTTTTGCGATCATTTAAATCTAGTGAAAACTTTTTTTCTTACTAAGATATTTCGATGACTATATTTGATTTACATTTGAAAGAATAATGTTATAAATAACAATTTAATATGATATAATGTAATTAAAGCTATTAACTTTATTAGCATCTGGTTGCTATTGTGATAGAACCACCTACTGATGAGGATGTTTTGCGATCATTTAAATCTAGTAAAAACTTTTCTTCTTACTAAGATATTTGGATGACTATATTTGATTTACATTTGAAATAATAATGTTTTGAATAATAACTAAATATGATATAATGTAATTAAAGCTATTTAATTATATTAGCATCTAGTTGCTATCGTGATAGAACCACCTCCTGATGAGGAAGTTTTGCGATCATTTAAAACAGCTTCATATTATACAGTGGTTTAATTTCAAACTTAAATAATGAGCCTGAATTGCATTGGTTAGCATGCTGGGTAAATGCAGAGAGAGTGTGAGACATGACTAACCTCAGTCAAGGTCAGAGTGCAATAGCAACTGTTTTAAACTTTAACAGTATTTAAAGCAATCAACAGCCAATCAGAGGTGTCCCCATCAAAATAGCTCATTCGATTCTGTTCATCACAGTATCAAAGGAGGTAATGAGAGAGTGTCCCTGTCAATCAAAATAATCCCTTATTTCAAATCTTAGCATCTGGTTGCTATGGTGATAGAACCACCTCCTGATGAGGAAGTTTTGCGATCATTTAAATCTAGTAAAAACTTTTCTTCTTACTAAGATATTTGGATGACTATAATTGATTTACATTTGCAATTATAATGTTATGAATAATAAATAAATATGATATAATGTAATTAAAGCTGTTAAATTTTACTAGCATCTGGTTGCTATGGTGATAGAACCACCTGCTGATGAGGAAGTTTTGCGATCATTTAAAACAGCTTCATATTATACAGTGGTTTAATTTCAAACTTAAATAATGAGCCTGAATTGCATTGGTTAGCATGCTGGGTAAATGCAGAGAGAGTGTGAGACATGACTAACCTCAGTCAAGGTCAGAGTGCAATAGCATCTGTTTTAAACTTTGACAGTATTTAAGGCAATCAACAGCCAATCAGAGGTGTCCCCATCAAAATAGCTCATTCGATTCTGTTCATCACAGTATCAAAGAAGGTAATGAGAGAGTGTCCCTGTCAATCAAAATAATCCCTTATTTCAAATCTTAGCATCTGGTTGCTATGGTAATAGAACCACCTGCTGATGAGGAGGTTTTGCGATCATTTAAATCTAGTAAAAACTTTTTTTCTTACTAAGATATTTTGATGACTATATTTGATTTACATTTGAAATAATAATGTTATGAATAATAAATAAATATGATATAATGTAATTAAAGCTGTTAAATTTTACTAGCATCTGGTTGCTATGGTGATAGAACCACCTGCTGATGAGGAAGTTTTGCGATCATTTAAAACAGCTTCATATTATACAGTGGTTTAATTTCAAACTTAAATAATGAGCCTGAATTGCATTGGTTAGCATGCTGGGTAAATGCAGAGAGAGTGTGAGACATGACTAACCTCAGTCAAGGTCAGAGTGCAATAGCAACTGTTTTAAACTTCAAGAGTATTTAAGGCAATCAACAGCCAATCAGAGGTCTCCCAATCAAAATACCTCCTTCGATTCTGTTCATCACAGTATCAAAGGAGGTAATGAGAGAGTGTCCCTGTCAATCAAAATAATCCCTTATTTCAAATCTTAGCATCTGGTTGCTATGGTGATAGAACCACCTCCTGATGAGGAAGTTTTGCGATCATTTAAATCTAGTAAAAACCTTTCTTGTTACAAAGATATTTTGATGACTATATTTGATTTACATTAGAAATAATAATGTTATGAATAATAAAAGAATATGATATAATGTAATTAAAGCTATTAAATATATTAGCATCATGTTGCTATGGTGATAGAACCACCTCCTGATGAGGAAGTTTTGCGATCATTTAAATCTAGTGAAAACTTTTTTCTTAGTAAGATATTTCGATGACTATATTTGATTTACATTTGAAAGAATAATGTTATAAATAACAATTTAATATGATATAATGTAATTAAAGCTATTAACTTTATTAGCATCTGGTTGCTATTGTGATAGAACCACCTACTGATGAGGAAGTTTTGCGATCATTTAAATCTAGTAAAAACTTTTCTTGTTACTAAGATATTTTGATGACTATATTTGATTTACATTTGAAATAATAATGTTACTAATAATAATTTAATATGATATAATGTAATTAAAGCTGTTAAATTATATTAGCATCTGGTTGCTATGGTGATAGAACCACCTCCCGATGAGGAAGTTTTGCGATCATTTAAATCTAGTAAAAACTTTTTTCTTACTAAGATATTCTGATGACTATATTTGATTTACATTTGAAATAATAATGTTATGAATAATAACTAAATATGATATAATGGAATTAAAGCTATTTAATTATATTAACGTCTGGTTGCTATGGTGATAGAACAATCTACTGATGACAATCTACAGTTTTGCGATCATTTATTTCAGAGCTCCCAGTGCAAATTGGAGTCATTCTGTGGGTATGTAATGTAAATCTACTTACATGAGTAGGTCTCGCCCGGGGCGCAATTCCATGTAGATCCGCCACTGCCCACATACATGATTCTATAAATTAGTTTACACAAAAGAAGTTCCAAAAATGACCTACTTACTCTATATTTGTACAGTGGTGCAGTGAATGTTACAACTTATATATACATATGAATTATTTCATTTACATTTTACAGTTGCATTCTTCAGTCATCGCATAATTATATCACTTAATGTCCATTAAGCAGCTATACAAAGCGTTCAACTGCCTTGTAACACCAACGTAATAACAGCCAAAAAATTGAATAAACCACAACGTAACACAAATCTGCAACTTTTTTAGTAATACCCATAAACGTGATCGCAGTTGCCTACCACAGATATAATATCCTGCGAATTTAATAGCCTTTTATATTTGCTCGGATTTCTTACATTTGCGGGACCGTGAAAATCTTAAGGTTTCAAAATTGTAAGCACTTCTCACAAATGTATCATGAAAAAGGAATGAAATCTTCGTCATTGGAGTTTGTTGATTTACTTATACACCTGCAAATGGCTTTTATTCAGCTTATTAGAAAACATCATGGGGTTTGGGCAGAACGGGTCAAAAAACCCTTCAAAGCAGTGCTCTGAGAAAGTTAGAAATAACAATTTAGGCTGCGTGATAACAAGTCCACCTTCTACCTTCTCTTCAACTTTCTCTGTCTTTCTCTCAAACATGCACGCAGCTTTATCATTCCTTGTCAGTTCACAGAAAGTTCAAAGAAGTTTTGTGGCACGTAAATCCATCTAGTAAAAGCTATTACATTTGTAGGAAATTATGTATTACTTTTGTAGTAACGGTTGCTATTAGGTTTGTGGGATTATTACACTAAAATTGAATTGTATTACATTGGGAGGTGCTACGTGCCTCTTATAGTCTTCTTCAGTGAAGGGAGTATACATGGTTGTCTCGGAGATGGCTAGAATTAGTAACATGCCATCTACAATCTATCAACTGCATGACAATGTAATTTAATTGAAACTGACAGCGATAAGATGGGGACAGTCAGCTGGACAGGAAAGTGCAACTACTGCTGGTATGAAGTTTTCTTTTCTTTCTTTTTATTCATTGAACTGATTGTTTTACATTGTACACAAAACGGATTTGCACTCATCTCAGGCTGATCTCATTACCTCATAACTGGGCATCCATATTTGTCAGTTAATACAATGCACTTATACATTTCTCACCACACTAAAAGTAGAATGTAAGACAATCAGTTTTGTGCAAGAAGCAAACAAGTTTTTAAAAAAGAAACAGCAATCCCTTAAGAAAAACCAGTTCCCTCTCAAAATATATAAATATGCATTTAATGGGTAATCCCCTAAAGCAACCATTGTCTGGATACATTTCATAGTCAAAATTTAAATCAAAACTCATAAATTCAATAAAATATTTGAGGTACTGCAGTTGTTGATCTGTTCTGATCAGGTAAGTGCATATGACAGCATGTGCATACAAATCACAGCCGAGTGACTGTGTTTTCTGATACAGTAATTGTCCTTACTTCTCCACCAAGGCCTTTAAATAAAACTAGAAGGGTGCAAAGTTATAGGACTTGAAGTCAAAGGCCTCTGCTGTGAGATGGGATAGTGTCACGTCATCTATGATCTGTGTTTATTCAGCTGCATTGAAACAGAAACACTCGATCTGCGATCCTCCCGCTCCCTTTCAGCACCATCCTGTCCTCGTACACGGACACCGTGCCAAAGGCGTCGCTGTCAGGCGGAGTCTCAATCACCCCTTCCAACGTCAGGTGGTGCACGCCAGTGTCTTTGTCCTGGCAGTATCCGCCGTCGTGGTCGTGGCCCGCCATGAAACACACCACACTGCTGTGGGACTTTATGATGTCCAGGAGCTTGTCGAAGTTCCATGCAAGGCAGATGGGATCTGTGGAGTGGGGGTGGACAGGGAGGTGACCTACGGGGGGGGAAATAATAATCAATAATCAATGGTTGCCAGATTCAGTCTTCATCATCACATTGAAAATTTGGTTTAAGCTTATATTATTGATTTCAGTATCAAAAACCAAAGACCAAACTTTCTGGAGCTGCACCACATTTCACACACTCAGTTTCCTTTCTCCATGGGGACCCATGATTATTCTTTGGGAAAAACGTGCGAATGCCAGCTAATGCCTCATCTCACAGTGATAAAGAAAATTAAAAATAATTCTCCGACCCACTCTCTGTTAAAGAGACACGTTCAAATTGAACAGGTTCTTTCTTGAAACAGTCTGCATCGTTCCACCGAGATTTATGTAACGTGGTTTACACACAAACAAACCAACAAATGAAAACGGATACGGGTGAAAACGTAACCTAGGAATAACAAATAATCAGATTTTTAGGAAAAAGAAAGATTTCACTTACTGATAATAGTGACTCTCTCCTTCTTCTCATCAGCCGTCGACAGCACAGACTCTAGCCAGTCCAGCTGGTCCTTACTGAACCCACCGTTGAACATGGTGAATCTCCTCTCTAGGCCCTCCACCACTGAAACAACATAGAAACATATAGTGATACACTAACAGAGAGGAAGGGGACTGCCACATCACAAAAGCAAGCCAATTCAGGGGCTGCATCCTTCCAAGGACTTAGTCTTGACCGAGTAGGCTGCAATGGCTGAGCTAAAAGGAGAGGGTCTGATCTATGGAGGATTTTTCCTATCACTAAGATTTGTTTGAACCGCTGTTACAGTGGCATCATTAGCTACTTTGAGCCCTTGCACCTGCTGCAGCTCAGCAGCCCACATAGCTAGCTTGTTAGCTTTGCCACTGGGATGGGTTGGCCCAAGAGGGATCCACCAATTGGCTCTTTTATGGCTTGGGAATGAGAGGACACGTATGAAGGAGCCTTCGAAATTAGACAAATACAAGGTGTACAATTTTTGAAGTAGTTAAAATAAACATACAACTTTTGATTGTTTATAAGAAAACTTCACAGAACACCTTTGACTTTTCCAGAGGACTTGATGGCCACAAGTGAGTTAGTGAGTTAGGGATTATAGTAAATGATCAACCACAGTGTAACAGTACTACAGTAGTACAGATAAAGTAAGAGTCAGTGAACTGTTTCAAAATGTCATGACAATATGTTATAATAAAAACTCACTTTATGAAACCAAGTCAATGGCAATAAGAGACTTTGGTTTACTTTAAACAATAAAACCCCTGATTTTAACAAATAAAGCCAAAAAAACATACATAATTCTCATCCACTTTTCTATTGAAAAGAAAAGACTGTTATATTTCTCCTCAGAAGTTAAAAACAGTGTTGCTTTGCAGCCCCGTTCGAGAAAAAACCCAATTGGTCAACTTTGTTCTGTGCAATTTGAATCTGCCGGACATAAGGCTGGGTTCAAAAACGATTCTCTTTAAATTGATATTCACTCGAATCATTCTATATCGATTCATAAAAAGGACAGATCAATCACACTCTGGTCCTTGGGTAAGTTTGTTTTTTTTGGTGCTGCCTTCAGGTTCTTTACACTACTGAGGACAACCCCGCCAGAGTCTCCCAGTGTTTACAGTCTGTCCATTTAATAAAGCAAACTGGGCTGTTGAACTGTTTTCTCTAAAACATATTTTAGATTATTTTCACCTGTATCATTAAAATTAATCTTCAGTTGTGTGTTTAATTGCAGCATCGTCCATTCACAGCTTCCTAACTGGGACACATCACCTGCACATGTGCTTCAATGCAGGCCTATATAGGTTCGGTGACACTAGTCTGTGCGTGGCAATTGTAAAAATCTAAAATAATAACAATAATGATTATTAGTATTGTTGTTTTTATTATTATACCACAGCTTTGTTGAATTTCCTGTTCTGCAAAAACTTGGGAAGTCTGTCAACTCTCAAGTGAACTGTTTGAAAAGGGTCCCAGCCCAAATTTCTAATAGCCCCCTAATTTTAAGCAGTCTAGATCCGGGCCTGACTTTGTCTTCTGAATATTATGATATATTACAAAGAAAAAGTGGAAGTGAAAGTGAAGTCACTTAAAAGTGAAATATGCATTAAGTATCACAATAGGGCTATGGGGATATGGCCAAAAATGATATAAGACAAACAATTTCAGAAATACTTATTTCTCAAATTTCCCCACTGTGGGACTATTAAAGGATCTATCTATCTATCTATCTATCTATCTATCTATCTATCTATCTATCTATCTATCTATCTATCTATCTATCTATCTATCTATCTATCTATTTCTCTGATGACAGACAGATTGTTGCTCAGGGTGAAGATTGTGGTTTTATACAATGACAAAAACTTTATAAACAGCAAACCATTATACAAATGTAATATCAATAGTTTATACATCCTCACTGTCCACAACGCAAAACAATATATAGATATATATTGGACCTTTGATGCATTGCTATTGATGGAAATTATACGTCGATTATTATGTTGTTGTTTTTGCTGAGCCCTATATCAGACTGACCCTTAATTATTCAAATGATGTTATGAAACCGAAAGTGACCTGTGATGTCATCAGGGCAGTGTACCTGGGGGGCAGTTGAGGTCCTCGTTGTTGTTGTGCTGTCTGATCACATCCTTCGCTGCCCCTGTACTCTTCACTGGACTCCTCTCTGCCCAGGAGGCTCACGTCGTAGGCGTCCAGCACGACGAAGGTGAAGCCGGGGAACGGGCTGAAGCGGTAGGCGTAGATACCGGGAGCAGCCCGATCCGCGCCGAGGCTGCCCGCCGGCTCCTCGTTGTCAGTGTCCGGGGGGGTCGTGTTGAGCCTGGAGCTCAGCAGCGCCCTCCTGCTGAAGTTATAAAACTCGTGGTTGCCCCACACATGGTGCACCTCCACGGGGCCTTGGCCGAATGCCCTCAGCACCGTGTCCAGCGCCCGGTCCGAGGCGCCGCGGCCCTTGTTGAAGCCGTCGATGATGTCCCCGAGCTGGAGGACGAACCGCGGCGCCACGGCCGCGTCCGACCAACTCCGCTGGGCGTTCCTCAGCAGCTGGAGGCTGCTGCGGTAGTAGCGCCGCCTCGACCGGGTGAAGTTGTAGCCGTCGTCGATGTCCGCGTACTGGATGTCAGCGATCACACCGAACGTGAACAGAGGCGGTTGTTGCTGATCGTCCATTCTCCAGCGTGTGTTCAGAAGAAGTGACGTCCCGGGGCGTTGACAGCATGCTCCGACCAAACAGGATGTGTATCGTGACAACCTGCACACATGATGTAATCCAGCCAGCTCACTTTGTTCTGTCGTCCCATTTAGTGACTGAACACAAACCAACATGCACGGTGGTGATGACGTGTACGACCGTACAACCTTGAATACTACAAAATAAAAGCAGCGACCTCCGCTTGTAATTTTCAAAATAAAGCAAGTAACGTTTATCTGTATGGCACTGTTAGAGACAAGGTGCTTTACATGGTCAAAAAGGAGTAAAACAGAGGGAGCACGAGGTTTTTTTACACGTGTAAAAACTGAAAATACACACTTAAAAGAATCCAACTTGCCTGCCTCCCTTAAAAGGAGAAGCAAAATAGATAATAAAGAGATGGATGGCTCTTAAACGTGTGTCCCAAAAGAAGCCCACGTGCTGTAAACTTGCTGTTTTCCTAATATGCTTGTGCTTCAAATACGGTGGTCCTGCAGGTCAAAACCAAAAGACTGTTGAAGAAAACAAAAAACACACAAAACTTCAAAATGTCTTTGTGGTTTTCTGCAAACAGTGTTTGACAGTCAGGGCCACAGTAGTATAGTCTGCTTGTGTGTGTCTCCATTGAGGTCCGCCAGCTTTAGTCTGGTGCCCTCCAGGTTTTATATGATTAAGAACAAGTTTCATTTAACCACTTAAATGTCATTGAGGAAGAATAATGCTCTTCAATTCGTCACCATTTGATATTTTGTATAAAAGGCATCAAATACACAGGCTCAACAGATTGTGCTTAAAAATTGATTAGTTTATTTTTGTTTTACTCCAACAAAGGCTGAAACATGCAGGATACTCTGTTGATCACGCAGTTCAGATCTCTTCATCCCCTTCTTGCGAAGCTGTGTCTCTGTCCCCAGCTGAAAAAAAGACACACTTGAGTATACACTTACACGGTCACTTATTTTATATTCGCATTCACCTATTTCAGATCTCATTTGATCCCTCGGCTTCTGCTGTTCTGCATTTTAAGCATTCCAGGCATTTTAGCAACAACACTGCAAACTATACACTAACATTCACGCTCAAGTATAATTTTGTTCCCGAGAGAAATTATGTTTATGCCCCAGAAAATATATTTTGACATTGGACTAACATAAAATATTGAAGCTAAAAATGGACACAAGCCCTTGAAACTATATTTAGATCACAATGTAAGAAAATGCACTTTACACTTTTAGCAGAATGAACAAGATTTTTTTTCACAACAATGTATTGGTGGGTTAGGTAGGAGTCTCCTGAGTAAAACTGTTCTCAGTACTTTAGTATGGCAGTATTTCTCACTGCCATTTTGATTTGATAAAGTTCACCTGTCTCGTTGGTGATGCTCTTGGGAACCCACTTGAGGGTGGTGGGTGGCCCCAACTCTCCCCAGTCAATGTCAGATAGATCCTGTCAAGAGGGGAGTTAGAAAAACATTCAAATCTTCAGCTGAACAAGGGTGAGCCTGAAACCATTTGCAAACGTCAGGCTCAGCAGAGATGAAACACAGGATCTTAAACACACATCTAGGTTCTCTATGCATCCTGAAGTTTTGCTGTGACCAAAGGTGACCCATCACATCATGCGTTTGATGTTAAACATTCTCTTAGAACAGGCCATGGAACGTAAATAACGATCGACAAGTCTCCACTTTCTCCCAATGCACAAAAAAGAAGCTAAAACGTCTCCAATACAGGTGCCGCCATCCTGTGCTATGACGTCATCTGAAGCCAGTGTCTGTGCAGTAGTGATTGGGTCACAAGGTCCCGCCCATTAACCCACTCGACCAATTTTTAGTCAGGCTAAGCTGTCAATCATTATGTATGTATGTTTACTGTTCTCCTCCATGTCGGCTGGCTGGAGGTTCAGTCAACAGAGCTGTCATGGTCATGCCGTGTCTTAGCATGTCGTGTTAGTGTATAGCAAAGTTCATGTACAGTACAGCAGAAGTAAAATATAAAGTGTAGAAATGAAATCAGTTGACTCATTGAGCTAAAACAATGGGTGGATGTTGTATTACCTGCCCCTTTTCAATTTGGAGGAATTCACCGTGCTGCTCACACCCAATATCAAACACATACTTCCCCGGGCCGTAGGGCTGCAAAATGAGAACAGGAAGGTAAAGACAAATAACACCAAGGACAGAGTTACAAAGGGTTTATAGTTTCATTATAGAGTGGATCAAATGACTTTGTGCAATGTGGCATTGGTCACATCAACTTTGCTGTTTTGGTTCAGCCCTATTAACCTACTTCCCAGCAGCAGCAGGCAGCTGTTTTCAGAGAGAAATCGCTGATGAACTGACTGTGCACTGCATCCCCACCATCCCAAACCCAGACACAAAGCAGTTTGGGTTTAAGAGCTGGATATTTCCTTCTGGAGTTTGGTGACACCACAATAAAGTTCAGATGACTCTGAATGACTGCTATATGCAACTTTACAATGCAACAATATGCCACTGTTGTGTTATGCTGCTCCCAACTGGCAGAAATAAGGATTTTATTCTGCTTTACAGCTGCATCTCTTTCTTTTTCCCTGAATCAAAAGCTAAAAGTCATGTTGGCACTATTATGGCCTTGTAAGGTTGATATAGCTAGCATGTTAGCAAACATCCTGAAGATACAGAAAAAGACAAGAATAGTACAAAGAAGAGCGCATTCAACTCAGTCAGTCGCTTTAAATATACACACTTCACACACATGTGACAAAAGGTCAAAGAAAGTAAAAACTTATTCCAGGGATTCTAGTCGTGATCTTTATCATCTGTAGACAAAGTTTCCTGGTAAATATTCAGTCGTTTTTTGTGTAATCCTGCTAACTAACAGACAAACAAACAAATGCCAATTAAAAAATAACTTCCTTGTCGGAGGTAATTACCATTCATTTGGTGACACCTGATGACCCTACGTAGTGTCCCTTGAGTTACTACATGCTTATAAATATGTTGATATAGATATACTGTATATTTTATTCTTATTAGTCTTGTGTCTAGTGAACAATGGTTTTATCAGAAATTATTACAAAAATTAGCTGAAAGATACCAAAGCATTCCAGCGTGTGAGGGGAACTGCAGAGTTGGGTGAGACTGACCGATTAACTTTAAAATGGTACATTTTGGATTAAAAGGGGGACAATCATTCATGACCCCCTATAGTCTACGGTTCAAATAAAATGTTCCAATTATTTCTGGTAACTGCTGAAAAATCAAATCTTTTCACAAAATAAGTCATGAAAACAGAACTTACTTTATTGTTGGCAAAGTTTCCCTCGTATCTGTGGTTAGAGTGGAGGTACTCTCCCGCTGACTCCATTTGGCCATTCACCCATGAGCCCCTGTACTTTGAGCCAGTCTCTTGGTAGTGGTAAATGCCCTGACCGTGCCTGGAAATGAGCAGATTTAGTATTGTGCAGGGAAAAAATCTGTCTCTACTGTCTATATTTGGATTATATCTGGTAGTTTTGGTTTGCTACTGTTATTTTAACAGCATTCCAGAGACTTTACAATTGAATTAGGTACTTATTTATATTGTAATGTTGTCATATAATACAGGTGAAACAACACATGTAACTTAGACATAAAAAAAAGTCATCATGTACATCATTGTATTGTCAAAAGCTGTAGACTAACCTCATATCGCTCAGCCACTCTCCATCATACGTGTCTCCGTTGGCGTATGTGTACATACCATGACCTTGTCTCATGTTCTCTACCCAGGACCCTGACAGACAGAGACAGGCGCCAACAAAAGTCAGGTTTTTTAAAGCTCTATGTCAGAACTTCAGCTCATAATCTAATCTTTGATAGACACATTAATAATACAAAAAAACTCAATCCACATAAAGGGCGTTTTATATACCTTCATATTTAGAGCCATCTGGATAGTAGAAGATGCCCTCTCCATGTCTTAGGTTCTTTTTATAGTCTCCCTCATATCTCGCCCCTTTCTGGAAGCGGTATGTCCCCTGTGAGACAAAACAGTCAATGACAGATATGCACTAGTTACAATGTGATTCTTTCCAAAGTAATGCAATGTTTAAAAAAAAGTAAGCTCAAATTGCACTTATGCAATCTATACTGATATCAAATATAGCTATTTCATACATCTGAAGGCTAATAGGTCTCATGCATCATGTGGTGCGTTTGCTGTAATGGAAAAAATGTGTGGTTGTTTAATGATCCTTTTCCTCACTGTGCATGGCATGATTGATGTGACTGTTGATGCCATGAGCTTCAATAATCTACTGTATATTTACTGAATGAGCTCCATTATGTGTACTTAAAGATGTTCTTGTCCTAACTGTGGCGCCAGCTTCATTCAGTCCCATTTAGACTCAGCCTTACTTGAGCTGGAGCAGAGCTAGTGGTAGATTTGATTTGGACTTGACAAAGGCAGCTCCAGTTTCATACCTTTCCGCATCTTTTGCCAAACTCATACTGTCCCTGATAATTGTCCCCGTTGGGCAGGATAGCTTTACCGCCTCCATGTCTCTCCCCTGCATCGTTTCTCTGCCCTTCGTATTCCTGTCAAAGAAGCAAAAAGATACATACACGAGTGTTAGAACACACACACTCACAAATAATCACCATAATTACTTATTGCCTAGCCCCAGCTTTTAGCCTAAGGTTAACCTAAACCCAAACTTAAAACAGGTTTTACCTCAAAATGTTATGAGTTAAATAGATTTGTGTCCCCACAACATGAGAAATATATAAACCTTACCCATAACCTTAACCATGACTAATTCATGCCTAACTTTAACCTTAACCAAACCACAATCACATCTTAACCCTAACTTTAACCAAGTACACATAAATTAAGTTTATCCCCATTAGGGCCGACCTTAAGTCCCCAGGAGGTGTACTGGTCCCAGGGCAGTGTTTATTCTGGAAAAGGTCCTTAACCCTTTGATAAACATTGGTTAAAAGTGCTCCGGTTCAGATTTTATTTTCCCTATCATTGCAGTGTAATGTTATCATTCAGTAGTTCAGGTATTCCCCAATGAACTTGTTTTTGATAATCAAAAATCTTTGTTTACTTTTTGAATAAAAATCTTTTTTACACACATGGGTCAAACATGAACAATGCAGTATGGTTGCAAGTTCATAAAGATTGCTGTATGCAGAACAGGATGAGGAAAATGATGAGGTAATTTTGCCAGTGCAAACACTAGCTTGAATCAGCTTACATTACAACAACAGACCTTAACAAGTATTGAGCTAAAGTAAACTAATCTAAGTATGTTCTCTCACCCCGAGTTTACTGGTAGTATCCTCAAACTCATCAGATTCACCATCAGACATTGTTCCAAGTCACTTCTTGTTCAGCCGAGGAGGCAATTTCTGGTCTGGATTCTGAGTGTGAAATCTCTGATGCTGAGGACGTAGACTATGTTTTCTACAGGGTCAAGCTGGAGTTGTGGGTCTGTCTGGGAATCCAGCTCCAATAAATGGAGAATGCTCCTTTGATGAAATTGGAGACTTGTCTTTTATGTCATTGAAAGGAGCATACTTCTAAATGAAGAAAGTGGAACGAATGTAACAAAGAAATACCCAGCTATGCATGACATAACAAAGGAAATGAATACAGTCCGTTTGTACCCATGCTGTGCTTTTGAAGGGGTTTGCATAGTTTGTATATATCAAAGGGTTAAGAGATGTAACTGAAAGTACAAACATACACACACACACACACACACACACACACACAAGTATATTTATAAGTATATTCTCTCACCCCTAGTTTATTGATTTCATCCTCAAACTCATCAGATCCCACATCAGACATTGTTCTGAGTCTATTCTTGTTTTAGTTCAGTTTACAGGTAGAAGATCGCCAAAGAACTCTGTGCGCTCCTGGTCGTTTACAGTTACCATGACGACGGTGCCTGACACGTGACCCAAGGCTGGTTGGTGAACACCCGCCCACCACTGACTACCCTGCCACTGATTGGTTAGATTTAGGGTAAATACATCAAAGTGAGCCAATCAGAGGCAGAACGAGGGGAAAATTGGTTTTGTCCTTTTTTTTATTATTATTAAATTTTCAACTTTTACTGTTCACTCTAACTGAAAAGCCAAACTTTGAAATTTGAGTTGATGTTTATTAATTGTATGTTGTGGTTGTAGTTTTCCAACAGTGACTCTCGAGGGCGCTGTAGTCTACGTTTTGAAGATAGAAGATAGACAAGGGCATACAAATAACAAATAACAAATGGTCAAATTGAGTAAAGAATAGGTCACACTGCATGTAAGTGTAGCCACCAGAACTACTTTAAAGCCGTCAATGTAAAGAAGTAGGTGCTAATGGAGATATTGACTATACAAATATTCTAAGCATAAGGTGATTGAAAGACACAAGTCAGAGGGTTGAAGCCAAACATAAATACAGATTTAAAGATAGATAACTGAAACTATACAAAGTTTTTTTTTACTAATTTACTAACTTCTTTAAATTAAATGTACAGATGGGCAGCTGTGGCTTCTCTTGGTGATCCACTTACCAGAGGGTCGGTGGTTGGATTCCAATCATTCTGCTTGCTGAAGTGTATTTGGGCAAAACCCTGAACCACAAACTGCCCCTGATGGCTGCGCTGGCAGTGTGTGAGTGAAAGAGAAAGTGCTGCACATAGAGCACATAGTATATGTCTGAATGTGTGTGTGAATGTGTGGATGGCAAAAGTGTACTGTAAAGCCTTTTGATTGGTCATCAAGTCTAGAAAGTACTATAATTAAAGACTATATACAGAACATTTACATATCAAATCAATTCAGTTTCACAAAGTGTATTGCTTTATTATATTATTATTGATAATTATTGAATTCTAGCTCAGGCAGCACCAATAGTTATATAATGATATCAAAGTGTATCTCTGACGTATAATAGACTGAGTTACTCAAAGTGTTATCCCTTTATTTAGACAACTTGAACTTGACTTGACATTAACTCATAAGCCATGAGATTTTACCACCTGTTGCATTAAAGATTAGCATGAACTCTGTGCAGCCCCCTGCATTCTCTGTGGCTTTCTGAGACTCACGAGGAGGTGATTCCCAAAATGTCTGGAGCAGTCACTGAGTCAATAGAATAGTGTATTAGTAATTACAAAACAGGCAAATGAAAGGCAGTTTGCCTTCCATCATTATCCCCAAACTGACTCTCGTTTGTCCCCTGGAGGACAGTCCCTAAAAAGATCTCCCCCCTTGTAATTTCCCTATAAAGAAGACCACAATTAAGATGGAGGCAGCGTGAGCCACAAGTTCATTAGTTGCTTGTTCATGATTTAGCACCCCCCCTGTCAGTTTACAGGCACCTAATCTTCCTCTCCTCACACTGACGGGCGGCCTCAAGACCTCCATTAACTCAAAGCCAGTGGAGTTGTTCATTTCATTTTGATGCCCTGCCACCTTGTTTACACCTTGTGACATGTGACATTAGGCTGGTCGCCCTGTTAGTCTGAATGTAGATGAATTTTTATCTACACCAATTGTCACGAAAAATATTAAAGATTGTTTTGTAAAAATATGCTTATTTTCTTTCTTTCCAAGAACGAGATCAGAAAATCAATATGTCTGTGCGTTAAACATGGAGCTGGAGCCTGTGGATAGAAAGGAAAAACACAAATGTAAAATACATAAATGTTTTTGATGCAATGCTACAGTTAAGTGATACAATGTGCATGTATTATAAACTTAGGTCAAAACAAGCTGCACAGAAATGATGTACAATGGATGAAATTGTGATAGCACATAACTTCAGAGGATGAATGCATAAGGTGTGAATCTTTTTGCATCAACATATTAGCATCAAAGCACTTGGTCCCCGTACACTTTGGACAGAACAATTCTTTCAGCTCTGTGCTCTGTGGGTCTGATATCAATTTTTTCATCTCATTAATTCTTAAAATGTACATAAATATTTGTTGAAGTTAAATATTATAAAATCAAGTATTATTTTGAATTAATTGAATTTAATAATTTTCCATATCTATATATGTCAGGTGACATTGTCCTCTGATGTGCCTCACATTTGATTCTTTGGGAGATGATGGCAGGAGAAAAGAGAGAGCTCAAAATCTCTGACATGACTATTAGCCCACTCTAATCTCTAAAGGAATTTCTATTGAGGGATTCATCAGCTACGCCTTTATTTATAAGCTTGTCAAAGCAATAGCAAGGGTCATGGATACGTTTAGTTTAAAACTGTTAATAAGCCTCAGAGGCGGTGGAATTGTTTATGTTACTTAAATATTGAAATGTGGGCAATTACACACAATGTTAACCATCCAGGATAAAAAGAAAAGATGAAGTGACTTAGATTTAATTCAAAACCTTTGTCATGACACACAGGGAGCAGTTTTGTTTGATCATAATCATGCCAGACAAAATATTCTATGTTCATTTAGTGAAAAGACATAATACATCAAATCATGTATGAATTATCATACCCTATACACCTTTATTTAATAGTTTAACAGGACTAATTGAGAAGATGAACATCGCTTTCATCAATATAGGGCTGTATCATGGACTGTAATGTTGAGTCTCCATTTTTCCCATTATCCAGCCATAATATCATGGATACAAACACTGCCTTCTTGTGATAAATCAGTTGGAGCCAGGTTGGATCAGGGGATGGAGCTAACTGATTAAAACTTAACTTACCAGAAAAATGAAGACACATCTAAGTGATAGGAACTACCAAAAATGACAGAAACCATCTTTGAGAAAAATATATTTGATTTGATCTTTGACTTTGACTTTGGTCATTGTCATAACCACTAACATGGATGAGGCAAGGTTTACATTACATTACATTTAATTTGGCTGACATATTTATCCAAAGCGACTTACAATAAGTGCATTTAACATCTATTAGGGGCCATTTTAGGGGTTCAGTATCTTACCCAAGGACACTTCGAACATGCAGAAGACTGGAATCTAACGGCCGACATTCTGGTTGGAGGACGACCACTCTACCCCCCATTAATGTCCTATAATGCACTTTCGCTCAACTTTTGGGGCTGTCATGCCATCCATCTTTATATTCAGTCAATGGGCTGGATGTGGTTACCCTGTCTAGCATAAGGTCAGGAGGTGCAGGGAGACAGCTAGCTATCTACCAACACCAATAAAGTAAACATATTCAACCATTGAACTTCATTATATACCAAATTTAGTTTTACCACTTGTTGAAAAAGTTTCATGATGATGTATTTTATTCTGCAGTATAAATCATGACTCAAATATCTTTAGCATCGAGTCATACTAAGCTAAGTTGACCCCCGGCTTTTAATTCTTATCGTGAACATGTTTCGGATTTTCTCCCACTTGGAAGAACAGCAAATTTGTTTAAACTTTAAATAACTGAACACAACGCCTTGGACAACTGCAGGGCTTAAATGGATAAAATCATTTCTGCTCTTCAAACACAGGGATGTCCATTTTAAATCTCCCAATGAGGATCAAGATGCTAAACAAACAGCGTGTCGGTCCCTGCACGCCTGGGACGTTTAACGCATCCATGTGAGCGCTGTATCTCTGGCAGAGGTCACCCTCCCTTGGAATTCATTTTTTTCTTGATCTGCAGTTGCTGCCCGCCACAGATTTATAACAAAAGCTCAGGGACATCTCCATGATATCACATGCCAGAATAATCATGCTAATCAGACTTCTCTCCACCCACATTCATTAGAAGCTTTGACCTAAATATAGGGGTTTGATGGGACCTTATAAAAGCAGGAAGTGTCAAAGCTGTCCACATTTTTCAGCAGGGTCTTCTGCTGGTGATGGTATTGTCCTGTACCATTGTTGTGTGGGGCTGTGATATATACAGACTCTCCGTGTGGGTCTCCATCTTTGCTCTGATACGGGTGTCTCCAGGTGGAGGAACCAAAAGCAGATCTTCTGTAGCTGACGTAGGTAAGTGTTCATATTCATCAGAAAGACTGGTGTAAGATCAGTCCTCTAACTGTTCACTGCTCCACCTTTCAGTCCCTCCTAGGGTGAAGTCCAGAGATGAGTTCGGATGCTGAAATGAGTGTGTTTGGGGAGGCTGCCCCGTACCTGAGGAGGCCGGAACGGGAGAGAATCGAAGCCCAGAACCGGCCCTTCGATGCCAAAACTGCCGTGTATGTAGTGGATCCAAAGGAGCTGTTTGTCAAAGGCATTCTGCAAATCAAGGACGGTAGCAAGGCAACTGTTAAAACCGACACAGGAAAGGTATGTTATGGTGAATGAGGCATTTGTTTCTTTTTATAAATGTTGTTATTAGGCCATGCTACACATTATTATTTAAGCTTGTCCCTTCAGAACCTTATTTAGACAAAATAAAATATTAGCTGTACTTACAGTTTTACAATACTTCATTCCCTAAGCGGAGTAGCGCTGGCACACTCTGGATTATTGAATTATTTCCCTGATGAAGAGCACGTCGCTCCTCACCCTCACAGGTTGTTACAGTGAAGGATGATGAAGTCTTCCCAATGAACCCGCCCAAGTTCGACAAGATCGAAGACATGGCCATGATGACCCACCTCAACGAGGCCGCTGTGCTGTTTAACCTCAAAGAGCGTTACGCAGCATGGATGATCTATGTGAGTCACACAACATACAGCTGCTGACGGTCACACGGTACAATGTGGAGCTCGACAGAGACCGAGTAGAGCATCATCAGAGCTGGAGCAGGTTTTTAATGTATGGTACTGCATTCCCTGGACTGCCAGAGAGGGAAAACATCAAGGTTAAGAATCAAGATATCATTCCATGTAACTTATATAACTATGAAATGTTATACATCCTGGTAAGCACTGAAAAGGTAATATGTTTGTTCAAATATGTCTATCATAAACATTTTAAGAATCTATTTTAAAAGTGGAGTATTAGAAATTGTAACTAGTACCGGTTCATAGAACTTGGCTATGTGTTTTTTTTCTACTGTTCTCTCTCGTTTGGTGTGATTTAGTCTTGTCTGGATCAAGTGGTGATGATGGTGTGTCACTTCTTGCTGAAGTCACCGGAGCAGCCTCAATCAAATCTGATCAAGGACAAATCTGTGATCTTAAAGAATTGAATGCAGGATACAGAATTTTTATCTGAAGCCTGCTTACCTCGGTTGTACAGTTAATAATGCTAGTAGTGAATTGCTCTTATATGTTTTGGTGTAAAGGTGAAAAATACCCAAAATAAATCTACTTAAGTAAAGTAGGGTTACATGAAAAATGTACTTAAGTACAGTTACTAAGTAAATACACTTTGTTGCATCTCACCTCTGTTGCATCTACTACGTCAATTTACTATTGTAATCATTATTATAATCATTATTATTATTATTATTAGTAGTAGTAGTAGTAGTAGTAGTAGTAGTAGTAGTAGTAGTAGTAGTAGTAGTAGTAGTAGTAGTAGTAGTAGTATTGCTTTTTGGATAAGCATATGTATGTATATTTTTGTGAATATGTAAAAAAGTTTTACTGAAAAACTGGTCTCATTCTGAATAATCAGACAAGCGATAGCCATCAGTTTTGAATACTTTGTCTTCAAATACCAAATATGACTAAGTTCGGGACATAACTCACTTAAAGACATGAAGATATCATTTGATAATTCGCATGAGAAAATACACATCTTTCACATTTTGCTGTAACCAAATTGTCTAAACATATTTTGCCTTTAAATAAACAACTCCTGTGTGTTTGTTTGATTGTAGACCTACTCAGGCCTCTTCTGTGTCACTGTGAACCCTTACAAGTGCCTCCCGGTGTACAACCAAGAAGTGGTGGTGAACTACAGGGGCAAAAAGCGCCAGGAGGCTCCACCACACATCTTCTCCATCTCTGACAACGCCTACCAGTTCATGCTCACTGGTAATCTCAAATAATAAAAAAAACTATTAACGTTATATTCAGTTTTCTAACAGATTATGATGCTAAACTTGGCTTCTTTATTCTAGACCGAGAAAACCAGTCCATCCTCATCACGTAAGCTAAAGCTGCATATAGATGCAACTGCTGCAACCTATCTTTGACACTTATTACTAAAGAGGAAATTATCTGGCGTGTATTTTTTCCGTACTGTAGCGGAGAATCCGGTGCAGGAAAGACTGTGAACACCAAACGTGTCATCCAGTACTTTGCGACAATCGCAGTGTCTGGGGACAGGAAAAAAGAAGTTAGTGTCTCTGGAAAATTACAGGTGAGACAATGTTTTTCTTTCAATGAAGCAACATGATCAACCACTAATTATAATTGGCAGCATTTATTGCATCTTATCTTGTATTCTACCTGCTGTTGTAGGGCAATCTGGAGGACCAGATCATTTCAGCTAACCCACTGCTAGAGGCTTTTGGAAATGCCAAAACTGTCAGGAATGACAACTCTTCACGTTTTGTGAGTACAAAGATAGAACGTTTGTTAATACCCTTACCTTATTATGACATTTTCAGACTCATTCATTTACTTTTTCGCTTTCAGGGCAAATTCATTAGAATCCACTTTGGAACCACAGGAAAACTGTCTTCCGCAGACATTGAAACTTGTGAGCTAGAAAAACAGTGGTTATTTACGCAGTGTTTTGTTGTGACAGTCCTGTGTTTAAGTGAATTTGCTTCTCTTGGTAGATTTGTTGGAAAAATCGAGAGTAACGTTCCAGCTGTCTTCAGAGAGGAGTTACCATATTTTCTACCAGATCATGTCCAACAAAAAGCCTGAGCTCATAGGTAACAGTTTTGGCTAATGTCTTGTTTATCTGTATTGTATTACATTTTTTGGGGGTGGGGATTTCTATTTACAGTTTGTGTCTATATTGCATGATTCATGCATGTCTTCAATTTCCCATCCAGAGACTCTCCTCATCACCACCAACCCCTACGACTTCCCGTTTGTCAGCCAGGGGGAGATCAGTGTGGCCAGTATCAATGACAGTGATGAACTAATGGCCACTGATGTAAGTCACATTTACAATTTATTTTCGTCACTGCTCACATGAAACATACGGTGCATCTTCACTGATGTGCTTTCAGAGCGCTATCGAGACCCTCGGCTTCACTGGAGAGGAGAGGATTGGCATCTACAAGCTAACAGGTGCTGTGATGCATTATGGGAATATGAAGTTCAAGCAGAAGCAGAGAGAGGAGCAGGCAGAGCCAGATGGAACAGAGGGTAATCGTTACATAGAATTTATGCCATCATCATTTGATTTCTTTTTTCCCTCTTACGGCGATCATCTTTTTTAAATGATGGGTATATGTATAACAATTTTTTTTATTTAACTTACCTTTTAATATACTCTGCTTTGTATTTCTATTATTTTATATTTCATCTTCAAACAGTGGCTGACAAATCAGCTTACCTGATGGGACTGAACTCTGCTGACCTGCTGAAAGCACTGTGTTACCCTAGAGTAAAGGTTGGGAATGAGTATGTGACCAAAGGGCAAACTGTTCAGCAGGTAGGTTCGTTGATTTGGTATCACTCCATTTAACAGTTTATGTCATGCAACTAAATTATAATATTATGGATAATACTGTGGATTTAAGGGTAAACAATACTTGCAGCACCAATAAATATATATTTATTTACATATGATTGGCTCAACTTAAAGGGAATTTTAATACCTAGTGCACGCGTACATGTAAAATGAAATTAAGTTGTATAATATCACACATCATGTCTTATATAGTTTAGAGGTTTTATTTCCAAAATGTGTTGCAATCTTACTGGAACATGCCATTGTGCAGGTCTACAACTCCATTGGTGCTTTGGCCAAATCGGTGTATGAGAAGATGTTTCTGTGGATGGTCTTTCGCATTAATCAGATGCTGGACACCAAGCAACCCAGACAGTTCTTTATAGGAGTCCTGGACATTGCTGGGTTTGAAATATTTGATGTAAGTTGGCAATCAGTAGTGCATTCACCAGAAATCATAACCAGTAATGGTGATAACACTCAAAAGGGTTTGTTTTTCAGTACAACAGTCTGGAACAGCTGTGTATCAATTTCACCAATGAGAAACTGCAACAGTTTTTCAACCATCACATGTTCGTGCTGGAGCAAGAGGAGTATAAGAAAGAAGGCATCGAATGGGAGTTCATTGACTTTGGGATGGACCTGGCTGCTTGTATAGAGCTTATTGAAAAGGTTTGCCTTATTCAAACATAATATTCTAAAAAGTTATTGATAATGTCTAAAGGTTTTGTAAAACTTTTTTTTTGTACCACCTTCAACAGCCAATGGGCATCTTTTCCATCCTTGAAGAGGAGTGTATGTTTCCCAAGGCATCAGACACCACCTTCAAAAACAAGCTGTATGACCAACATCTTGGAAAATCAGGCAACTTCCAGAAGCCCAAGCCTGTCAAAGGCAGGGCTGAGGCTACCTTCTCCCTGGTGCACTACGCTGGCACTGTGGACTACAGCATCACAGGCTGGCTGGACAAGAACAAGGACCCACTGAATGAGACTGTAGTCCAGCTGTACCAGAAAGCCGGCCTCAAACTATTAGCATTCCTCTATTCTACCTACTCCTCAGTAGATGGTAAATCTATTTACATTTTTAACCTTTATTCCTTTTGAGGGTAGAATTTGAGCTAATTATAAAACTTTTGTTTTTAGAAAACGCTGGTGGAGTTGCCAAGAAAGCAGCGAAGAAGAAGGGCTCGTCCTTCCAGACAGTGTCAGCCCTCTTCAGGGTAACTGCAAACTAAAATAATATTAGGTGGTGATGATTGTGAAATAATGACGATTATAATCCCTTACAGGAGAACCTGGGAAAACTGATGACAAATCTCAGGTGCACCCATCCTCACTTTGTCCGCTGTCTGATTCCAAATGAAACTAAAACTCCAGGTATTTCCCCTAATGTTACAAGCACTCCTTATAAGACATACCTAGGTCATCAGGCAGCTTGATTATGACATCGCTTTGGCTGACTTTAAGGCATTATGGAACACCATCTGGTTATCCATCAACTGCGATGTAATGGAGTGCTGGAAGGAATCAGAATCTGCAGGAAGGGCTTCCCCAGTAGAATTCTTTATGGGGATTTCAAGCAAAGGTAAAAAAAAAGAAAGCAAAGATGAGAGAAATTTGTGAGAAATCGGTTAATAACTTTTGTTTCATCTAACTTTTCATTGTAGGTACAAAGTGCTGAATGCTAGTGTGATTCCTGAGGGACAATTCATTGACAACAAGAAAGCTGCTGAAAAGCTCCTGGGGTCTATTGATGTGGATCACAACCAGTATAAGTTTGGGTATACCAAGGTAAGTTAGTCTTAGTGGGACGAAAGGCCTCAGTATATGTCAAACAGAGAACTTGTAGGAGCATCTATCACCATGGTAGGGTTATTTTGACGTTAAACAGTGTACCTTTAGGTGTTGAGGTGAGAGAGTGGGCGGAGTTTAAAGGTTAGGGGCAGCAACAGAAAGATAAGAAGTTATGCTCTTTGCTGTGGCTTCTAGTCTAACCATATAGACTAGGTATTAAAAAATGTTCAGACACATCAGACTTTATTCAAAGCATATTAAAAATGTTATACTAAAAAATGATGCTAAGGCTTAAAGGTTCGTGGATTTGTGGTACACTAACTGTAACGATAATTACTTTTTTTTTCTGCAGGTGTTCTTCAAAGCAGGACTCTTGGGTTTACTAGAGGAAATGAGGGATGAAAAACTGGCCTCCCTCATTACCATTACTCAAGCCTTGTGTCGTGGCTTCCTCAGAAGGAGGGAGCTTGGGAACAGGATGGAGAGTAGGTAATAACATTTATGGTATATAATCACAGATACTAAGTTTCATTGACTAAAAAGATTGTCGGACATAATGCAATTTGCTGAAACATGTTGAACCCAAACTCCATCACTTTGCAGAGAAGCCATTTACATTATCCAGTACAACATTCGCTCTTTCATGAATGTAAAACACTGGCCATGGATGAAGCTCTACTTCAAGATCAAACCACTCTTGAGGAGTGCTGAGACTGAGAAGGAGATGGCCATCATGAAAGTGGAGTTTGCCAAGTGCAAGGAGGACTTAGCCAAAGCTGAGGCAAAGAAGAAGGACCTGGAAGCCAAAATGGTTTCCCTGCTTCAGGAGAAGAATGACTTGAGTCTGCATATTCAATCTGTGAGTTGTTGCAAAACATATAGCAAAGTCACACTACATGTGCTAAAGTAAGTCATATGTAAGAAGAGCTGCATGCTACAAGAATGAATATTGCATACTTTTATTGAATAGGAAATTGAGAGCCTGGCAGATGCAGAAGAAAGGTGTGAAGGACTGATAAAGAACAAAATCTTGCTGGAGTCCAAAACCAAAGAACTCAGTGAGAGACTAGAGGACGAGGAGGAGGTGAACGCTGAGCTGACTTCCAAGAAGAGGAAGCTGGAGGATGAGTGCTCTGAGCTGAAGAAAGACATTGATGACTTGGAACTCACCTTGGCTAAAGTAGAGAAGGAAAAACATGCCACTGAAAACAAGGTACTATTTGTGACATTTGGCCAATCATCTTACTGTCAAACCGACCGCATTTACTAATACATGTACTTCTTTTTATGCATTCAGGTGAAGAATCTGACTGAAGAAATGTCCTCTCTTGATGATACCATCGCCAAATTATCCAAAGAGAAGTTGGCGCTTCAGGAAGCTCATCAGCAGACACTGGATGACCTGCAAGCAGAGGAAGACAAAGTCAACTCTCTGACTAAAGCTAAGATCAAGCTGGAGCAACAAGTAGATGATGTAGGTCTATGGCCATGTAGACTTTGGAAATCATTATGTGTGTGGCTTGAGAATTTTGCTGAAAATGTGTGCATGTGTTAGCTTGAGGGCTCTCTGGAACAAGAGAAGAAGGTCCGGATGGATGTCGAGAGGGCTAAAAGGAAGCTCGAAGGGGATCTTAAACTTGCCCAGGAATCCATAATGGATCTGGAAAATGACAAACAACAGTTGGAGGAACACCTTAAAAAGTATGCATTAGCACATCAGTGCTTAAAATAATGTTATATACTTAACATCCCCTCTAAACACATGATATGATTTGTGAATGACAGGAAAGACTTCGAATTCAGCCAACTTGTTGCCAAAATTGAGGATGAGCAGAGTGTGGCAGTACAATCTCAGAAGAGGATCAAGGAACTTCAGGTAGTTGAAGAAAAAGAAATGTAAAAATTGAAATTCCATAGAGTCAAAGGATGACATTTTGATAGTTTTGTTTGGTTCCCCTAGGCTCGCATTGAAGAGCTGGAAGAGGAGATTGAAGGGGAACGTGCAGCCAGAGTTAAAGTAGAAAAGCAAAGGTCTGCTTTTTCCAGGGAGCTTGAGGAGATCAGTGAGCGGCTGGAGGAGGCCGGAGGAGCCACCGCTGCTCAGATAGAGATGAACAAGAAGCGAGAGACCGAGTTTCAGAAACTGAGACGGGACCTTGAGGAGTCAACACTCCACCATGAGGCCACTGCTGCAGCTCTGAGGAAGAAACATGCTGACAGCGTGGCTGAGCTGGGAGAGCAAATTGACGCCCTGCAGAGAGTGAAACAGAAGCTGGAGAAGGAGAAGAGTGAGTACAAGATGGAGATTGACGACCTGTCCAGCAGCATAGAGGTCATGGTCAAGGCAAAGGTAAGCTCCACCAGTATAGTAGGTGGGTGTAATACAAATAACATGCTAACCAGTTTAATTTATTTATTTTCTTAATGATATCAGACTAATTATGAGAAGCTGTGCCACTCTTTGGAGGACCAACTGAGTGAATACAAGACGAAACATGATGAGAACACTCGTCTGATCACTGAACTTAATACTCAAATGGCAAGACTTCAGAATGAAAATGGTAAGCACCTGGGTGACTGTAAATTATTGAACACACTTATAAAGACTAACACTTGTCTCTTTTACAAATTTTCTGTCTAACATCTCTCAATCAGGTGATTTCTCTCGTCTTCTTGAGGAGAAAGAGGCGATACTCTCTCAGATGTCCAGGGCTAAGCTTGCCTTCACTCAGCAAATTGAGGAACTGAAAAGGCAGGGTGAAGAAGAAACAAAGGTTTGTTGCGCTACTGCATTCAGTGTTACATTAATGGTCAGTAGGCTAACTGGTTAGCCGGAGCTTTTGCTAATTCGTACTTGGAATCTCTGCTAGGCTTTCCACTTGTTATGGCTGCCTTAAAATGGATAAATCTTTGCACTCATTTCTTTTAAATTTATAAATAGGCCTTTAAAGCTAGCACTAGCAGAACATTTGGCTGTCCCTCTAGCAGTACATACAGCAAAGCCTATCTCATTTATTTGATCAGTATACAAACAGAAATGACAAGTTGTGGAAGTTACAAACTGGAACTCTCTCTCTGCCCAAACACTGCTCTCTCTCTCTCCTTCATGGATATGCACAGCTAAGCCAACTGCCTTCTGGCTCTAGCTTCATATTTAACATATAAAGATGAAGAATTTTTGACAAACAATACTCCCAGACTAAGTGTCCAGATTTATATAAAAAACGGTTGGAACTTAAGACCAGATTCGATCTGTTCACTGCCTACTCAATTGAACAATCACTTTTAAAGAGTAAAACCATGTTTTACATATATGGAGACAAATCTGACAAATTATTAGCCAATCAACTCAAAGGTCGCAAAGCAAAACAAAATATTTCTAAAATCCGGTTACCAAATGGCCTTATAACTGCAGATCGCCTACAGATTAATGAAGCATTCAGGGACTTTTACACCCAGCTCTATACCTCAGATTGTCAGAGTGATCCTAATGCAATTTCTGACTTTCTAAGTGGTCTTTCATCAGACATTACGGAAAGATTGGAAGAACCGATATCCCAGACAGAAATATCTTCAGCCATTTCTTCAATGCAGTCAGGCAAGTGCCCAGGCCCCGATGGCTTCCCGACAGAATTTTTTAAGAAATTCTCTCTGCTGCTTTCCCTTATGCTCGGTCCTCTCTGCAAGATTCACTTCCTCCATCGTTTACTGAGGCCTGTATTACCCTTATTGCAAAGAAGGGTAAATATCCGACTGAATGTGCCTCCTACAGGCCTATTTCCCTCCTTAACACAGATGCTAAAATTGTAGCCAAGGTCCTAGCCCATAGACTGGAGACTGCCCTCCCTACAATCATATCCAAAGACCAAACTGGCTTTGTTAAAGGCAGGCAATCCTATTTTAATATTAGACGACTGCTCGACATTATCTACTCTCCCTCTGAAGATATCCCAGAATGCGTTGTCTCTCTCGATGCAGAGAAGGCATTCGACCGCGTTGAGTGGGGGTACTTATTTGCTGTGCTTGACAAATTTGGCTTTGGCCCAAAATTTACTTCATGGGTTAAGTTACTTTATTCACACCCCACAGCCACAATTCGCACAAACTCACAGTGGTCAAGACCGTTCAATTTGCATCGCGGAACCCGCCAGGGATGCCCCCTGAGTCCCATGCTTTTCGATATGGCCATTGAGCCGCTTGCTACAGCACTCCGTACTTGCAAGGACATATCTGGCATCTGGAGAGGTAGCACGGAGCATAGAGTTTCACTTATGCTGACGATCTTTTGCTTTTTATTTCTTATCCGACTGCCTCACTACCTCCCGCTCTTTCGCTGCTCAGTCAGTTTGGTAAATTTTCAGGCTATAAGTTAAACCTTAACAAAAGCGAGCTGTTTCCTATCAACAACAACGCACAAGCTTTAGACCTTGTCAATTTGCCTTTTAGAATTGAGAATAAGAAGTTTTACTATCTAGGTATCTCAATTACAAGAAAGCACAAGGATCTATTCCAAGACAACTTTACCGTGTTATTAAATCAGACTAAACTAATATTAGCACAGTGGTCACCCCTGTCATTATCTCTTGTCGGACGTATTAACTCTGTCAAAATGACAATTTTACCAACATTTTTGTACCTTTTCCAGGCCCTACCTCTCTTTATCCCTGGATCCTTTTTTCAACTTCTTGATTCAGTTATTTCTTCATATTTATGGCAAGGTAAACGACCACGTTTGAACAAGAACCACCTGCAAAAAACCAAGGCTACTGGTGGTCTTGCGCTCCCAAATTTTCGTTTTTATTACTGGGCTGCTAACTTGCGCTGTCTTGCGTTTTGGTCTTTTTACTACAGCCGACCTGACTGCCCTGACTGGGTAGGGATGGAGCTACAGTCGGATGATAATGTGTCAATTCTTGCACTTCTCGGATCCCCACTGCCACTTCCCTCACTCAGATTCATTAAAAATCCGGTGGTTAAACATTCTTTAAAAATTTGGGCACAATTTAGGAAATATTTTGGATTTCACAGCTTCTCTCTTCTGAGCCCCATCGCATCAAACCATCTTTTTAAACCGTCCTGCCAGGATTCTGCTTTTCGTGAATGGCACAGGAAGGGTATCATGCGCTTTAAAGACCTGTTCATAGGCAACAGCCTGGCATCTTTTGAGCAGCTAAGCAAAAAATTCAGTCTTCCTAAGTCAAATTTTTTCAAATATCTCCAAGCAAGGCATTTTGTTGTTTCTCATTTACCTGGCTCTTTAATATCAACAGACTTGACCACTGTTGATAGAGTCCTCTCTGTCAATCCACTTAAAAAAAGTTAATTTCAGCTCTGTATAACATGTTGTTGGATCTTGGGCGTGCCTCCACAGATAGGATTAGAACAGCATGGGAGGAAGACTTGGGGTCTCCCTCTATCAGAGGACACTTGGACTTCCATACTTAAACTGGTGGGCTCGACCTCCCTCTGTGCACGTCACAGTTTAATTCAGTTCAAAGTGGTGCACAGGGCTCATATCTCAAAAGCAAAACTATCATCTATGTACCCTGATATTAGCCCACACTGTGTCAAATGTGGTTTTGCTGAAGCTTCACTCATCCACATGTACTGGTCCTGTTCGAGCCTTACCAACTACTGGAGAGAAATTTTCCATACACTCTCCCGGGTGTTGGGCATCAGATTGGAACCAAGCCCGTTGATTGCTCTTTTTGGGTTCATGGAGGCGGGGGTCGAGTTGTCCATAGAAAAACGACGTACTATATTCTTTGTCTCCCATGCTAGCTAGGCGACTGATCCTGCTCAGGTGGAGGGATGCCTCCTCCCCCACTCACGCACAATGGTTGGAAGAAAACATGTCCTGCTTAAAATTGGAGAAGGTTAGATACTCGCTTTAACAATCAAGTGGGAGTTTTCAGAAGACGTGGGGTCCTTTTCTTGATGCATTCCAGACTCTGTGAAAACCTGGCCATTAGGTGCAGCTTAACAACACTATATACTCTTTGCTTATGCTTATTTTTAGCGCAGGCTTTAGATGTGACAATGTGCTCATATTACTGTAGTGTATTGGCAGTGACTAGAAGGGGATTATTTTTCATTTGAAGATTTTATTTGATATATTCTCTCTCTTTTCTGTATAACGTTGCATTTGTGTGTGTTTTTTTCTGTTTCTCTTTTTCTGTTGTTACCTTGTTTTTTATTGTTTTTTTTTCCTGAAGTTATATTGCCCAATTCATGTCTGTCTGGACACATTGGTGTTGACTGTTGTACTCATGTTTACCTCCTATCTCTGTAATGTCCATTCAGCATTGCACTTGTATATATTGAAAATCCTTCAATAAACAGATTTTGATTTATAAGATGAAGATTGTTTTTCCAACTAGATCCATATATGCCTTTCTTTTAGGCTAAAAATGCCTGTGCCCATGCCCTGCAATCTGCCCGTCACGACTGTGATCTGCTAAGAGAGCAGTTCGAGGAGGAGCAGGAGGCCAAGGCCGAGCTGCAGAGAGCAATGTCCAAGGCTAACAGTGAGATTGCCCAGTGGAGAACCAAATACGAGACTGATGCCATCCAGCGCAATGATGAGCTGGAAGAGGCCAAGTAAGAGTGGTTCTAATAATTCACAAATACCTGAGATATTTAAAATGTTATACATTACAACCATAAAAGGTATTTAAATTTATGATTTGCAGGAAAAAGCTTGCTCAACGTTTGCAGGAGGCGGAGGAGGGCATCGAGGCTGTGAACGCCAAGTGCTCCTCTTTGGAGAAGACAAAGCAGAGGCTGCAGGGAGAGGTGGAGGACCTGATGATCGATGTGGAAAGGGCAAATGCTCAAGCAGCTGTCTTGGATAAAAAGCAGAGAAGTTTTGATAAGGTAACAAAGGCATGCAAATTAAATATGACAAATTCTTAAAGGTTCAGTGTGTACGATTTAGATGAAAGGGATCTATTGACAACTGAATGTAAAACAATCCTATTGATGCTTTCACTAGTGTGTTTCATCTAAATTGTAAAATTTATCCTGTACCCTATGGGCCCTAAATATTGAATTACTTTATATTTATACCATCAGAAGCGAGTCCTCTCTCTATAGAACCCCTTTGGTTATTACAGTCATCCAACTGTACCCCCGAGGTGAGGGGTTTTCAGCTGCAGCATCACACTTCAACACTAGATGTCACTAAATTCTACACACTGAACTTTTAAATTGTGGGGTTAGGAACAACAATCCACCAATATTAACTAACTAACTAACTAAAATGATATTGTTATTCGTGAAAACAGTGCAAAGCTATTCTTTTAACTCAACACATATATTTAATTTAAACATCCATTTAAGTTTGCTATTTTAAACACTTTTCATGAGGTAGGTTAGAGACAAACTACGAGGGGCTATTTTTATCTTTTTTTCTCTTCCTCAGATTCTCTCTGATTGGAAGCAGAAGTATGAGGAGTGTCAGGCAGAGCTGGACGGATCACAGAAGGAGTGTCGCTCCCTCAGCACTGAGCTCTTCAAGATTAAGAACTCTTATGAGGAAGCTTTGGACCACCTTGATGTTCTCAAACGAGATAATAAAAACCTGCAACGTGTGTATATTACTACAAAATACTACAATGCTATTTTCTTAAGGTTGATCCTTCATATCCTACACAATTACATTGTAATTAATAAACACCAATAGTGCCTAGGGGGATTTTGTAAGGGTATTTCATTAAAAAAATATAATACATATTTTGATATGAAAATAAATATTGTATTTTTAGAGGAAATCTTGGATCTGACTGAACAACTTGGAGAAAATGGCAAAGCCATCCACGAGATTGAGAAGACTAAGAAACAAACGGAAAATGAGAAGACCGAGATCCAGAATGCTCTGGAAGAGGCTGAAGTAAGTCTATGTGATATACAAAAAATGTATAATTCCTGAAATACGAGTTAATTTCATTATCATTTATCCTAATCTATACCCCAGGCCTCTCTGGAGCATGAGGAATCCAAAATCCTCCGTGTCCAGCTTGAGCTCACTCAAGTCAAAGGAGAGGTCGATCGCAGGTTGGCTGAGAAGGACGAGGAGCTGGAGCAGATGAAACGCAACCACCAACGCATTGTGGAAACCATGCAGTCAGCCTTGGATGCTGAGACACGCGGCAGGAATGATGCCCTGAGAGTCCGGAAGAAGATGGAGACTGATCTCAATGAGATGGAGATCCAGCTGAGCCACTCCAATCGGCAGGCTGCTGAAGCCCAAAAGCAGCTGAGGAATATGCAGGCCCACCTTAAAGTGAAATATTGCTTAATACCTCTCTCTAGAATAACTTTTAAAACCCATTTTGGATAGATTATGGAACTTTTATCATTATTTATCCCTGCAGGAACAAACCCTCCACCTTGATGAGGCCCTGCGCAGCCAGGAGGACCTGAAGGAGCAAGTGGCCATGGTGGAGCGCAGGTGCAGCCTTTTGCAGGCAGAGGTGGAGGAGCTCACTGCTGCGCTGGAACAGTCAGAACGAGGCCGCAAATTAGCTGAACAGGAATTCACTGATGCCGCCGAGAGAGTTGGGCTGCTGCACTCTCAGGTGAGCCTTGTTTCCACAAGCATGTTTCTATCATTCCGCTGTGAAAGAGTCAGATACAATTCTCAGGAAATGTTGGAGACCAAAAGAGGAGCTAAAAGCAAATATATTGTCCAGAACAAGGGTATTTAATATTTTGATTGTTTTGGTCTAATAGTTGCAATGAAGGAGTAGTGTTGTTTTGACATTGAATGATAGTCTCTCTTCTTACTGAACAAAAATGAGGAGATTAAGACTATAATAGTGGCATAGTGAGATTTTTATGTGCAAGTTGCAGATCTTTTTATGTGCAGTGAGCTACAGATGCAGTTGAGTTATTTCAACTTTACAACTTTATATCCTCTGTGCTCTTATAGAGGCATAACTGTGGGTATATGTTCATTTTATTCCATCAGTTCCTTTACTGTCATTTATCTGCAGAACACCAGTCTTCTCAACTCTAAGAGAAAGCTGGATGCAGATGTGAGCCAACTGCAGGGTGAGGTGGAGGATGCAATCCAAGAGGCCCGCAATGCAGAGGAAAAAGCTAAGAAAGCCATCACTGATGTAAATATCACAAGTTTTCCCTCTAATTATATCCAGCAATTAGAATTCCAAATGGTGTGATTGGAAACTTTGAGAAAGGGCAAACATCAAGCAAGTAGTTCAGGCTCTGTTGTTTTGAAACAAATTCTGAAATTACACACGATGGATGTAGGCAGCCATGATGGCAGAGGAGCTGAAGAAAGAGCAAGACACAAGCAGCCACCTGGAGAGGATGAGGAAGAACCTGGAGGTGTCTGTGAAGGATCTGCAGCACCGTCTGGATGAGGCTGAGAGCTTGGCTTTGAAGGGGGGCAAGAAGCAGCTCCAGAAACTGGAAACTCGGGTATCACACTCATTCATGTGAGATTTCTGTAGCGTCATTTAAACGCTAGTGCAGCTGATGTCGGTGTCGGGTGTCTTGATTTTCTCTTGTAGATGCGTGAACTGGAGGGTGAAGTGGAGAATGAGCAGAAAAGAGCCTCGGAGGCCATCAAGGGAATCCGTAAATACGAGAGGAGAGTCAAGGAGCTCACTTACCAGACTGAAGAGGACAAGAAGACCGTTTTGAGACTTCAGGACCTGGTGGACAAGCTGCAACTCAAAGTCAAGGCATACAAGCGGCACAATGAGGAAGCTGTAAGACCTTCTCATCAAATAATACAGTTTTTTTGATCATGTTTATACCTGAGCTCATTGTGTTTTTGTTCCTACAGGACGAGCAGGCCAACATTTATCTTGCTAAGCTAAGGAAGGTGCAGCATGAGCTGGAGGAGGTGCAGGAGCGAGCAGACATCGCTGAGTCCCAGGTCAACAAGATGAGAACCAAGAGCCGAGACTTTGCAAAGGTAACTATCAACATGAGTTTTCTTAAGTTTGATTTGTTTCAGTTGGATCATTGAATAAAAAATATCAATAAACTGACCTGTCCAGGGTGCACACCACCTCTCACTCAATGTTAGTTGGGATTGGCTCAAGCTGCCCCATGATTTTCAAAGGTTAAGCGATATAGATAATTGTTGGATGGACAAAGTAAAGTCCCAGAGCACATGTGTCAGCTTTCACATAGACGGGAACACTTGTATATATCAGTGGTTGCAGAGGTTATGGTTTGTGAATGAGAAAAACACTGAACCTATGAGGACTGATTGAAACAGTGACATAACCGGTTCAAGTTTTTAATTTTAAAATATCTATCTAGAATTTATTAGATCTGATATTTGGATCCGCACCAAATTGCACAAACTCATAAATATTTGTCCCCATTACTTGTCTGCATGTTTGAAAAGAAAGTTGAGTAAGAATACGCGCCAAAATGTAACCTTTACTTCCCTGACCCGTCTTGATTCCTCCAACCAAGTTTAGTGATAATTCGTCCATGAGTTTTAGGGTTAGGGGTTTGACTTCTAAATGGTCACAATAGATAGTTACACATATTTTGTCTTTTCCTTTCCCTCCTCTATCTCCTTCTCAGGCTGGTGAATCTGAGTAGACCCGGCAGTGATGGCACATCCTCAAGTTGCAAGTGATTATGTAGAGAGGCTCAGTAAAGTTAACAAGCCTCATTGTTTTGCAGTGAAACTGTAGCAGAATAAAGTTGTGTGAAGCAGATGCTTTGTCTGTTTTTTTTCCTGCAATCTGATGACGTCTAATGACAGCCTCGGAAATCTTGTTGGCATTTTCCAGCTGCCCACGCAATAATCAGTCTGTATCCACGTCCGTCTGATATCAACACGAATGAGTGGAAACTTTGGTCATGGCCCTTGCTGTGTTAGCAGACTATTCTAAGCTTTGTAGTGCTAATTAGCTTTGTGATTTGTCTAAATCCCTCTCAGTGTGTTCAGTTAGCCTCAGATTTGAGCAACTGTTTGCAGAGATCAGGGCAGATCCCAGCAGAACGCCTGCTGACATTTGCAACCTGCGTTAAAATAGCCCTCCTCTCCACTGTAAGTCATATACACGGTACCTAATGTCAGCATTAGAGCTGTGGATTAACCGTGATTGCATCAGTTTAATCAGAAGAACAACATGGACCAATGATCATGTATTTAGCCGCGTCACTCCTCCCTTGGATCTGTTTGTTTTGCACATCGGACAGAGGGATTCTGCACTGCTTTGTTTTGTTGCTCTGTTATTTCTTCGCCAGGGACTTTAAACCCTCATTATAACAGGAATCTCAAGTGTCTGAGCCCCAGATTAGAAGTTAACACCTGACATGGAAATAAATACCCATCAGCATGTCTTCCATCCTCACAGCTATGCAGAGTTTTGATTGGCAACATGACAATGTTTAAGTTGAGTTTCCCTAATCATGTGGAAAATGTCACTAAAGGTGGCATGTGTCACATCATCTCTCTGCCTGTGTCCTTTCAGTATCTTATAATCCAGTGGCTCTTACCAGTAAAACATAAAAGACTCAATGTCAGATTTGCCTCAGTGCCGTCAGTATTCTGATATCATGTAGATGGCTACAGTCCCTACAGCTAGAGGGCTCCCTCGAACAAGACATGGCATGTGGAGGAGGAAAGCCTCAGTGTTAAGTCACCAGCATTCTGTACTGGTGATGCCACGGCTCCGGAGAAGCAGTTATGGTTCAGGTTGTTTCACGGTATTTTATAGACAGCCGTGACAAGTGAGAGACGCATTAATGGACAAGGAGGCCCAGGTCAAAGTTTGCAGTGGGCCCCTTTAGATTCCCAAGTTCATTCAACTCTGCATGTGTGTGTAGAAGTTATTTATTAGTAATTAAATTGCGCTGACATTATTAAATCATCATTTTTAGCCACCCTAGGGCTATGAAACAAGTGTCCTAATGGTCTGTATTTATATAACGCATTACTAGTCTTGAGTTGACCACTCTATGCCATTCAGTTCTGTTTTACATGCACACATTCATACAGTTCATCTATGTGCAACACTTTCCCTATCGTTTATCAAACAGGATGACTGGGATCAAACTGCAAACCTTCTGGTTGGTGGACGACACGCTCTTCCCCCTGAGCCACAGTCGCCCTACAAGCTGTTAAAAGCTGTGTATTTATTCATCAAGAAAATGTGAAATAGTGTCGGTGTCCATCTGAGGAGGTTAACATTAATGATAAGCTTTTCTGACTGTAGGACAGATATATTACATTACAAATTGTTTAATTCCACTATTAAAGCATCAACAGCCACGTAGGACTCACACGTACATGTTGTGTAAACACTTGAATGTTCCTGATGCTCGTCGCTGGTTTGGTCATCATAACGACAATAACCAATCACAGTTTCCTGCTTGAGACACACAATATAGCCATAGGATTTCATACTATGCCTTGTTAGCTGTCAATGCAATAATAAAAGGAAAATTGTAAAATAAAATCCACAACCACATGAACATACTGTTTATCAGGTTCACCAGTATTTGCATTAACGTAATTTGATTGGCTTGACTATTTCTTTAGAAGCTATTTGATTGGTTTTTGTCTGAGCCGCCACTTAAAAAGATCCAAACAGCGCAAGCAAAGCAAAGCAGAGGAGCAACAATCCAATTTGGCATCATGTGACATCACCACATTCCATTAAAGCCTCCAATGTGAGTGCTGCGTTACCATGTGGTCCCTCTCATTACAAAGCTGATGGAGAGTTTCTCCCAACACAGCTCGCAGCTCTGTCGTCCTGGACAGATGACGCTTTCATCAAAGTTCATGAGGGGTGGGGTCTCGGAGCATTGAACACATCTTTTTGCTTTGGCCATGTTCTGAGCCGGGAGACAGGAGACAAGCCTCAGTGAAGGGTGTGGTCAGAGAGAAGTAGCTGCTGTGACAGCCAGCAGGTTGCCACTCTCCGTTTTGGCAGATTGAGTCCGGTTTCAGAGGTTGAACTTACTCAACAGTCTGTGATGGGTCGAAAAAATGGCTCCTTTCCGAATAGTTATCTTTCAGGTTTTGTTTTTTAATTTATTTATAGGTGTTTTTTTTATCAGAAATTTTGGAATTAGAAAAAAAGTTTGTACTTTTTACTGATAGTATTACTGTTATGTTAGGGGATGTTTAACAGCTGTTCATACTTGCCTTTGTTAATCCAGTATATTCTGATAGAAAGCAATATTTTGGGTTTGCCGGGCTGTGAAAAGTCTTTATATTTTTTGTCCTTCGACAAACTTTCAACTTCTTAACTTCAGGAAAAGTGCTTCAGAGCATTATGGACCAAAATTAAACATTACAACTGTGTGACTGAACTCTCTTTAAAGAAAAATTAACAAGTTACTTCAATTGTATTGGATTTGGCTGCAACGCTGTTTACCCCTGGAAATCCATAAGTGTTTTGTGGACTCAAACACTTCACCAAGACCCCCATCGGAATTGTAGTGAGTAGAGAATGAGTGTATTTTCATTTTTCTGTGAACTAAGCCCTATGACACAAATTGTGATTTAGGAATAGTGGCTATTCAAAGATAATGGATCGTTCATAGAGACAAACAAACAGACACACATGTACATGTTATGGAGCAGGCAAAGAAAAGAAGAAATATAAGTTTGTGAGTTTGCGAGGCTGTGTGCTTTTATTTTGAAGGCCCGTCCTCTGGCTTCCTCTCCTCCCCGTGTTGCAGTGTGTGTGTGTGTGTGTGTGTGTTGTAGTGTGTGTGTGATGAGTCCTCACTGAGGCTGAGGAGCAGAGCAGAGCGCTGAGAGAAGAGGAGGAGAACCTGTTCACCAACTTCGCTCCAACTTTCAGTCCGCTCCTCCAGCAGCTCCACACACGCTCTGTCAGAGAGGCTTTTGTGTTGTCCTGTTTCCTCCTCGCGTCACGCCGGCCATGTCTGGATCGTACTGTAAAAGTTTGTACCCGTTCACCGGGGAGCAGCACCAGCAGGGACTGACGTTCGAGGCCGGGGACGTTATCAAGGTGGTGCAGGCGGTGCCCGGAGGATGGTGGGAGGGAGAGAAGGATGGAGCCAGGGGCTGGTTCCCCTCCAGTTATGTCCAAGTGCTGGAGGTAAGACTCAATTCCCTTTACATCATCATATCGAATTAATACCAGACTTAATTGGATCTTAATTGGATGAGTATTTTGTTCAGGAGTTTTGACTTGGCTGTTAAAATTCTTTTGAAAACCAACTTGTATCACTTGTGTGTTTTTCTGTCACACACACACGCACACACACACACACACACACACACACACACACACACTTACACACCTACACACTCACACACACACACACACACACACACACACACACACACACACACACACACACACACACACACACACACACACACACACACAATCGTGTCTCCATGACTTCAGTGGACATCCAGTTGACTTGCATTGATTTCCTGAAGACAAACCTTAATCTTAGTTACTACTTACTTAAACCTAACTGTAACTTAAACCTAACTGTAACTTAAACCTGACTTTAACCTAAACCTGACTTTAACCTCATCTTGAAACGTGTCTTCACCTTAAAATTGTATTGATTTACATTTTGGGGACTTGCCTTTTTCCCCCATCAAAAAGAAAAGTCCCCATTAAAAAGAGAAGTCACATTATACCAGGACCACACACACACAAACACAGCGGAAGTTAAAGACAGTACTAAGTGATGCACTAATAAATAGTTTTCCCGTGCTGGGTTTATCAGATTAACTCTAACCTTCCCAGCAGCCCGAGCGGCTGCCCACTTCCTCATTCCACACACATTCCTCTGAAATACTCAGGTCTCTCCTCAGTGCGCGTGAATGCACAGGGCATGCTGCTCTCTCTCCCTCTCCCTCCCTCTCTCTCTCTCCCCATGGTCAACTCCTCCCGTCCCCACCCAGCACTCAGCAGCAGCCCCCCCCCCTTCTTTACCCTCAAGAGAATTTAGATTTAGAAACACGGCTCCTGATGTATCTCAGAAAACATTTCTCTCATGTAGAAATTCTTTTGTTTGAGTTCAGGGTGTTTGTCTGTGGGTTTTGAGATACTGGAGAAGATTTGAGTTTGTGGTGGAGTCGGGGACACCACCCAGCATTTTGACAGTTAGTCATGATCAGCCTGTATCCAAAAAGTGGAGGGCACCAAGCCAGCATTCCCAGTGATGGCACCAGGGCTGCTGCCATTTTTATCACTTCTCCACTCTGAGTGTGAGAAGATACAGAAACATGATTTGTGACTGAGTGACACCAGCGATTTGTGCCCCGGTTCTGGGCTCATGCTGATTGAGATCCGGCCCCCAGTTCCGGTTTGGACGTGGAGACACAAACCTGTAGCACCAGATGGTTGAAGAGCAGCGTCCCTTATCTTCTCTCAGACAAGGGCAGGAATGGAGTTGGTGGGTGAGGCAGCAGGAGAACCCGTTTTCATCAGGCAGTCACCGTGCTGAAGTGTTGATGAGCGAGATGCCTCAGCCTCCGAAGTGAAGTGAACCTCCCTGTAGGCATCAGCGAAGTATCACTCTAATTGATTAGACTTGTTGTAGTCCTCAGGCTCTGCAACAGCTCACGGATCAGTGAATGGGAAAGGTTAACCAGGGTGGGATTGAGAATTTACTGAAGTGTAGACCTGAGGGCCGAAGGGTTAAACCCTGAGCAAAACCCCCCACATCATTTGTCAGTGTCAAACGTGAGGATTTGTTAGGCTTGTAAACCACTGGGTTGTGGGTCTGTTTACTTCAGGCACACATTAGTGCTGTGCATTGGACTTGGTTTGTGGGCGGATGATAAATATCAGCTGATATCAACCTTTCACAAACATATCGGTATCCGCGTTTATCTGCTGATACCTTCCAATATGAAAAATTAAATTTTTCCAGTAAAAGCTATGCAGGAAAAAGAGCATTTATGATTACATTTTATTTTAGAATTATGTTTATTTTCTTAATTCAAGGTATACTTTAAATTTTAAGTTTAAATAATACTTATTGACAATGAAGTTTTTGTTTAACTTGTACAATTTTAAGCTTCAATTACATTTCTTTGTGGTAAGGGTTCGATAATGACATTCTAGATATCCATCCATCCATCATCTATACCTCTAATACTTTGGAGGTCCCAGGGAGCATTAGCAAATCCCAGCTGACAGGGAGACGGTTCCCCAGCGAATCAGAGAGCCAGCATACGGAGACAATCAACCAATCATACTCGCGTTCACTCTTACTGTGAATTTAGAGTCTCCAATCAACCTAGCCCACAATCTAAATGTCTTCGGACTGTGGGAGGAAGCAAGAGTAAACCCACGCTACCCAAAGTGTTATATCTTAGGAATCATTTAAAAAAAATTATATATATATTAGTCAATATATGTCTATTTCTGAAAGTGTTTACCCTAAACATTTGTTGGGCTCTTATTAATATATGACCCAGAAAGTCAAATGTCTCTATGAATCTAAAGGCTTATCAAGACGATCTTGAAGCAAACTGTAGTAATGCAGCGTTGCGCTGTGAGCTTGGCAAAGTTTTTGATTGGTCAACAATGCTTTGTGTTGCCTCTGTTGTTGTCACAATACTGCTATGCTTAAATATCTTGATACCTGCACTGAAACAACCATATCTCCAATATTTATACTGGCTATAATCTCCATGACAACTGCGTGAACTCCATCACACACTAAACACACTCTGATCCCTCAGCTGGGTGCACATACTTTTTTTTCTTTAATAAGCACTGATGCAAAGACAGATAACAGCCTAAGCCCTAAATATAGACCAAAACAAGCAACAGCAGCAGCACGCCAATCGGATCTTGGCTCCATTTTTTTTATCACACATTGAGTTTCTGTGGTCGGCCGCTTTGCATCGAATGCTTGAATATGTGGTTGTGGGTTCTGATTCTCAGGACACACCTTTTCCTGTCACTCTCTCCTGTTCTCTGGGCCTAAAAATAACCAGTGGAAAAGCGCAGAATGAATGTAGAAATGAAGGTGGGTGGGGGGGGAGACTATGACTCCTCACAGCTTTGAACCGTCTACTTCACCTGTTCCACGCTGCGTCTCTACTGATGTAAGTTAAAGTTTCACCTCATGTGCATTTAAAGTGGTATGAGGAAGGCATGGTTTGATTTTAGTATTTAAAGTATGCCAAAGCTGGATAAATAAATAATACTCCCTTCTACGACTGTCTGTGCAATTTCTGCTTGTGTATCATATGCTGATACAGATGCAGACATCAGAACTGATGTGGATTACCTTTATTGGTTGAAATATTTCCCTGTTTGACTTCAGTTTCACTTTCAGTATTATAGCATTTAATCAGGCGTTATTCACCTCCAGGCTAAACACATAATGAAACTGCAGGTTCTCATCAAGTTGCTCGGATGGGTTGTAGGATGATAGAGTGACACAAAAAGCCGTTTCTCCATTTCCTCATTCTGGTTATTTACTCCAGACTCTTTCGGGCTTTTAAGGAAATCCCCATCGCTCATGCTGGATGTTGCTCAACATCTCCCTTGCCTCACTTCATATGTTTGCTAAAGATCATAAATTCCGGCCTATGTGTGTTATCACCTTGACAAGGATTTGTGTAAATGGCCCAGCTGACAATGGAGCTTTCGTCTGGCTGTGTTGTCATCCTCAGTGCTGGGGCTTTGTTCTACAAACAGACCCATTCTTCCCAGCATAATGCATCATTCAGAACCTGTTGCCGCCTGGTGCTTCGCCCTCCAGTGCGGTCGATTCTCACAGACCAACTCTTGATGCTGCCTCAAAGTTTGACTGTCTTCTAATAACGGCATAATCCAATCATCCTACTTAAAAATGAACATTTGAATTAACAAAAAGCCTTTTCAAGTTTGACACTTTAAAGGATTTACTGCTGCAGTCTAACATGGTCCAGTAGCCAATGTTAGAAAACTTTAGAAAGACGTGGTTTTACTGTAAAGCTGATGGTAGTGAGTCAATTCTCCAACACATCTTCTTTACTTGTGCTTATCCTATACTGTGATGTAATATACAACATAATAATTGTAATAATAAGTGTAACTGAGGTTTGCTCTGGAGAAATAACAGGGAAAACCATCTTAAGTTGATGGAATTGGTTCCTTAGGTTGGTGTCATATGAAGAACTAGCTGTACATTATTTATTTGGGACTTTCATTGGTTAACTGCAGTTCTAAGATGGAAATACTCAGACGTGGTGTTGACTGCTTACTTCTTGTAGTATAGTGTATCATGTAAAAGCTCATGTAAAGACATGTTAACAAGGTTCTAGTGGGAGGGGTCTGTAACAGATAGAGAGAGAGGTGTAACAGATAGAGGTATTGGTGTTGCCATCTTGATCTTGGAAAGAAAGTGAACAAGGGTTTGAGTAAAAAGTTAGAAAAAGTAAGAAGATAATGTAAAAAGAAAACAGTTATTAGTGATTGCCCTGACATCTGAACGAGGTAGCCTGAGAAACATTGTCACCTCCTTAGTGTCTTGCTCAAGGTGCTGATTTGAGAGAGAACACTGTGATCCATTCTCTCTGTGGATATCAGATATAGAATGAAGTCCCATGAGTGAGACGCTGCCGTTTGACAGTTCATCTAATTGACTCAAGCAGAACATGGTATTCCTGTATGAGTAAACCAACACGTCCCGAACGCCATGAGTCATAAAGGAGAGAGAGTGATATTAGTGGTTGGCTCATTAGTGCTCAGTGTTCAACTCATGAGGAGGAAACAAAAAGAAAAGAGAGACGTCCTGGTTACCATGGCTTTCTGCCTGACGACTCCTTGATGTCACCCGTGGCAGCTGAATGGAAGATATTGTCCAAAGCAGTCTGGAATAAATGAGAACTGTTTGGTTTCTTTTATCAACAAATCAATCGGTCTGATTCACTCTTTAAATCAACCTGCTTGAAAATAATTTGTCCGCCACCCCGTGGTGTCTGGAGCTGCCATCACTGTTTCCAGACAGACGTTTAAATGCTGGGAAAGTCTTCGTGACCAAGTCTGGCTCTGTGTTATTGCTCTGTTGCTCCATCATTCCATGGAGTAATGTCTTACCAAGTGCCATCTATTTACTGTAAGTGAGTCAGAAACACTGCAGTTTTTACCCCAGTCAAAGAAAAGGGGATTTTTCACCTTATCAGCTGGTATTTCTGACAGAAGGATTCCTCAGATATAAGTGGAATGTCATTGGACAAAGTAACAAGTCTTTCTGCCGCTCTACAGTTTATATTTTTAGTAATGAAACAGATAAAAACTTGATACTAAATCTTGAATACATTTTTGCTGTGTCATTGAATAACATTTATGTGATAAGGCGGATGTTTGTGTGAAGCGTTGGTACTTTTCAGCGGCTCTGTAGCTGGAGCTGTAATTATTTTCGGGAATTCTGCACTGTATGACTAAATCCAAACGATGCATGAAGACCGTCTCTGCTGATAAAGATAAATGCTTCTCTGGAAGATGGCATTTAATTTGTTATATAATTGCTGGTGGGGGATCTAAAAAGTTTGCAGTGAAAAAATGTAACAAAGCAAAACCAAAACATGGGATACAGAGTTAAGATACATAGATCTTCTTAATTAGTCACAATTCTGTGATGCTGACTTATAAATTTAAGGACTAAAGCTACCCGAAACACAGTCCAAATAAAAACGTAATTCCCATCTTTGTTGTGAGGTCGTCATGGCCCTTTATTTCAAAGTGAAGCAAACAACAGTAAACACAATATTTTTGGGGGGAGGTTGCTCAGCAATACACTTACAGGTCGGAACAACACTCACAGCATGGCTATTACTATTAATTCGTACATTTATGAATCAGCCTAAACATGTAGGCCACGCCAACACCTCTGTTTTAGAAAATCATTGTTTCCAATAGAGTGAAAAGAGGTGGAATTCTGTTTTTAATACAGTGATCAAATTTAGTCACCACCATGGTCCAAATTTGAGGTCATATCATACAAACCTACAGATTTTAATAACATACCTGTGTAGAAATATCCACATAGGTAGTTAACATGTAGGCCCTGCAGCTGGACCTTCCAGGGGGCTTCTAAAGGGACATGCCCCCCTTATTCCTCCAAATGGATTATATCAGTGCAAGTTGCCATGTACTGCACGGTCAATTGTGACTTTTTTCTTCCACTTGAAGAGGCCAGTCACTGTAGAGATGAGGTAATGTTGATTTTCCCAAATGTTAATATTGGTCTCACATTATTATTACAGCACCATGCATTGTTTCTCCTCCGTGTGAATCACGGTGTGCCAGGGGAACTACTGTAAGCAATTTGCAAAGAGCCGTAAATTATGGAGAACCACTTTGTCTCCCTAATGCTTCTCCTGGTGGAGTGTCAGCTGTGTTTATTATGAAACTGTAGAGCGGAGAGCGAGTGGCATGGGGAGTTTTCGGGTGGGTGGGGGGGGCAGTTTTAGATGGTGATTTAGCCTGGCATAATCCCTGTAGTGGTATGCGGGGGTCACACCACTGCTGTAGAGCCGCCAGCACATGGCCAGGTGCTTCCCCTACACGCTGGAAAACCAACACCGCCCCTCCTCTGATGACGTCGTTCCAAAATACACTAATTTCTTTACGTGGAACAAATTCAGTATGGAACTGTGAAATATCAGCTGAGGAAGTGAAGAACCCGCTGTGGCTTCTCTGAAAACACCTGGTTAACCACAATCTTTTGTTTGTTTCGACACTGAAGAATAGATTTGAGGTATTCACACATTAAAGCTGTCACAGAGGGGCCATGTTTTTTAAATGGAAAACAAAAAGGCTTGTAAAATAGAGGTATTCTGTGGCAGCAGGTCAGTTTAATGAGCTTTGACCTGAATATGAGTAATACAATAACAGAAATTTGTGTCCAAATTTAGGTTTAGGTGGCCGAGGTAACTATTTTAAGACCTAATCTCTGTGTATATTTTGAGTTATAGTCTGAAAAACAAGGTTATTTCAAGAGTAATTTAAGTTATTTTCAACTTGGGCCTCATTTTCCTAGTTATCTTCTGACTTGCATATGGAATTCGGCCAGAATCTTGTAAATTACCCTGTAGTGTAGGAATCAGTGGGAAAAAACCGTCCAATCAGTGTGTTACCCAACCAAAAATATATACCCAGTCCACACATTTATATTAACTTTGCCAGGCTGAACTTTGAGTAACAGCACTCATTAAATTCTATATGAGCTAAGTATCATGCCTGCTAATTTGGGAGAACACCCCGGTGGAACGCCCACAGTGGGTGGTGCAGTAGTAAATCCAGTATGTGTATCTGATCTTTAATGTTGGTTTTAAGGGCATGTCCAGTAATCATGTGGTTAACTCTAGTGCATCACAGAAAGAAGGTTGTTGGTTCAAATCCTAGTTCGGCTGGGGCCTTTCAGTTTGGAAATTCATGTTCTGCTTGTGTCTGTGTGGGTTTTTCTCTGGGTACGCCTTGTTCCTCCCACAGTCCAGAGACCTGCAACTCTGGTCAACTGGAGATCAAGTTGTAGGTGTGAATGTGAGTGGGAATGGTTGATGGTCTCTGTGTGTTGGCCCTGTGATACACTGGCGGTCTGTCAAGGGTGTACTGTGCCGTTTGCTAAATGTCAGCTGGGATTGGCTCTAGCTCCCATTGACCCTCACAGGATAAGCACTACAATTTGGATGAATTGATGGATGGGCACTCATCCCCATATGTGTCATCCAAGGTGTCAAGGTGCATACTATAACATGACTTTGACATTGGATGGGAAGTTGAGCGAATGATTCCATCATCACTTCCCTTTCTTGCTGGTGATTTGGTTAAAATTATAGCTAAGTTATAAATAATTGCTATATTTCTGTGGACAGAGCTCTTACTTCAGATGTGAATTCAGGCAATAAGGTAAACACTTGAATTTTGGGCATCTACAAATTTACAGGGTCTTCATTAATACATTTCTTGCTCAGTGTTTTATTTTGAGAAAAGTTGTCCACAATCCATCCGCTTATCTCCAGCTTCATGGTGTTTGCAGGATAAGCAAAAAGTGTCCTACACACCCTCCTCCCTAACCACACCCTCCAGCTTCTCCTGGGGGATCCTCACGCATTCCCAGGCCAGATGGGTCATATATTCCCTCCAGAGTGTTCTGGGTCTATCCCAGGATCTCCAACCAGTTGGAGCGGTGTGAAAAATCCTACACTAACAGTCATGTGTTATTTTCCCTGATTAGATACTAAACTTAGTCTGTGCTATTTAAAGACTCATTTAAATAGCACAGAACACGGATATCATTTTACAGACACAGTGAAATATGATCCAGGAAGTAGAATTTAAGGTGTGGGTTAATGGTTTACCAGAGAGTAAACCATCCACTATGATTTCTAATGTACACAGACAAGATTTCCTAACTCTGAAAAGTTACCAGAATGGCAGCTATTTGTTTTATTTTTCTGACGATCCTTAGGTAAACCGTAGAAAAATTTCATTGATGATACAATGTTTTTTTTTATGTATGCCGATATATATTTGAATGTGTCTTGCTGGATGACATAGCAGTGAAGCAAAAGGTGAGGCTGGTTTAACCCTTTTGCCAGATGACAATGGGTTGTTTTGCAAGAAACACCCACTTTAGCAGACCATCTCAATTCAAATTGAACTACATGTTTTCACGCACGGCTAAAGTAAGTCTTAATGCCGCCTAAGGGAATCTGCAGACAACCTCAGAGCATACCCATTTGGTTGCTGGTACCTGATATTTAGTTTGTGTGGTTACTGCCGAAACTCATTGGAATTTCTTGGCGCAGTACTATGCCTGAGACTTGGAGGTGTTTTAGGCGATGTTAGGAACAGATCAGTTTCTGCATCGTGTTGTTCGACCGAATCCACAGCAAAAAGCTACATGTTCTGAAACGCATGTAAAAGGTTAATATTAAAACTGTGTCCTGCAATCTATGATGGAAAGAATCATAGAAATTGCGACATTGCTGCACACTCTATTTTGCCAATTCGATTGTGATGTTAACATGCATTTGCATACACATAACAGAAGTAGCCCGAGAGTTTGAGAAGTTCAAACCCTGCTTACTTTTTCACCTCCGCAATACACTACATTTGGTTGTTGGTTTCAGAACATCACAAACAGTTGCTGCCCCCATAAGCCGAGTTGTTAGATCCCGGTCAGACCTGGTATTAACATCTCTCCTGAGTGATCCCATCATCAGTGGACAGCTCTAAGTACAGGTGTCAACACACTCAAATACATCCTAAGTGCATTTTGAGATCCAATCCCTCAGACCACATTTGGAGCTGTGTGAATGCAAGTCTGTCCTGGGCCACATTGAAGGACCACAGTTGACACCTCTGGGCTGCTTCAGTTTCACAAAGAATTAAAAATACTTTTACTCTTCTCAGTGCCCTTCACTGACCACAGCATAATGATTGTTATTATTTTTCAAATGAGTAAAGTCCATGAGATCGGGAGGCTGCAAACTTCCTGATCTGAAGGGAACAACCCTCTATTATCTGGTGGACCAATATGGCCTCAAACGTGAAGCTGCTGACTCTCATTTCAGCTGCATCACACTCAGCTGTAACTGGTCCAGGAGTTCATATGTCGATGAAGCATCTGCAAAAGCTGTTTGCTCATGTGTGAGTATTTTATCAATTAATCTGCAACGATCCAAAAGCCAAATATGATATAGATTAAAGCATGTGACTCGTAACTGACGACAGGCCTTATTCTTGGAGAAGAATTAGTGCCACATGTGATGTATGAGGGGAAATGTACTTCAGGTGGCAAAAACCCAGATCAATCCAAAACCACAGAAGTATACCAGTTGATATTTCACAACATGTGTACACAGCCTTAACCACTGGCATGCACATTCAAGAATCAAGCTGCATCTGTTTCAACTCGGCTGAAATGTTTTTGGGGAAGGACAGTGTGCGATTAGCTCAACCCTGAAGCGACTAAAGTGGATACAACTGTGACTTCTGTTGTTGCAAAATTGTTGCAAAATTGTCCTGGCTGAGAGAAGTCGTCACTCTTTATTGCTCTGACCTGCAACGGCTGCTCACAGCAAGGTATTAGGTGCTGTGTAAAACTCAGTGAGTTTAGTGCTTGAGTGGAAAGCTGAACAGTGGATTGACATGCTGCCATATCTAATCCCTGGGAATATAAACAGGCCTGTGAAGATAAGATCTGACCACACTGGAGAGTGCGCTCCGTCATATGCGGTGCACAGTGTGTGTCACAGTGGTCGTGTCTCAGTCACGCCATGTGTATGGCTGAAGTGGGAGATTAGAGGCAAAACAAGACTTGAGAAATTCGCATATACTGGAGGGGGGCGGGGCAGGATGTAACAAAACAGGCATTGTTGGCTGTGCGGACCACTCCAGCTTGTACATGCACACACAAACACGCATGCAGCCAGTGCTTAGGCATTTAGCAGACAATAATGACAGTTTGTGTGAGCAAACGTGCATGTGTGACTGAGTACATGCTTAAACACGCATGTGCATCCCTCCTCCTCCTCCCTGCCTGAGTGTCTGAAGTGTCTCTCCATCTGGGAATGTGGCTTCGCTTCAGGCTCCCACATCTGCCCAAACCAAAACAATGTCTCCCAAATAAAGATACGGTCCGCAGCCCCCGTCGCTCTCTCTCCCTCTCCCTGTCTCCCTCCGTCTCCCTCCAAGGACTGCTCCGTTCTGTCTCTCCTCCCCTGTTCACTCCGGCTCACATGAGCCTCAATCCTAACACATTCTGCTCTCTATAGATAGCAGCCAAGCGCACATGTGAGAATTTCTCCCCAGCTGTATTTCTCACATGAGGACTAAACTTATCCCAGAGGTTTGGGAACTCTCAGCCCAGTTTTCCGAACTCTTGGGCAACAGGTCAGGCATCACAATAACAGGGATGATGAGACGTAGTTAGTTGGTCTACGATGTGTGTGGGAGGCTTTTTGTGAGCATGCCTTTGTTTTGTACACTGGAGGAATTCTGACACCAATATTAAGATTTTGGGCTGGAGCTGCACATCGTAAAAAAAACAACATAATCAATAAAATACAGCTCTCCAACCAAAGATACTATTGATTTTTCTCCTTTAACTTATACCGTTATGACCAGAAAATTAGTTTCTCATTAAATATTTCACCTTCTTCTCTTCATTATTAATGAACCCAATCAGGAAGTTATCAAAGCTATTTTCTGAAATGAATGCCTCTGATGTCCATCAAGGATAAATGTCCATAAATGAACCATCACATTGAAGATGTCTTTATAACTTAGCTTGTAATCAACCTTAGGCCTTATCACTGTAACAGTCATCACATCTATTAGTACATTGATGGTGATAATGTTTAAGATTAAGATTAAGATCCATTTATTTATCCCAAACACCTGCACAGACATGCACAGACACACTCATGCAGTTTTAGGAAATTTAGCCTCTGCTCTTGTGCAGGACATGCCATGTACAGCGCCCGGGGAGCAGATGTTGAGGGAGTAAGGTGCCTTGCTCAGGGGCACTAGACAGGGTAGGGAGAATCCTCTTGGATTTTTGGACAGATCAATCCAGGTTCGTCTTTTGTTTTTATTCCGTGGAGTTGAACCGGAGTCGAACCAGAGATCTTTTCTGCCCATAGTCCAAGTTTCTGCCACTAGTCCACCGCCTCTCATAAAGTGTTAAGTTTGTGCATCAGCACTTGCTCCTCGGTGTTGGTGACGACTGGGCAGCTGCGTCCCCATTCGCTCAGACCCTGGTATCAGCAGTTGTTTGTGAACTTCCCATTAACCCATGGTGCAACAGTGTGGTCCCAGAAAGGGTAAGTGGGGGCATGTATGAGCGAACAATAGGAAACAGACACTTCCCCTGTCCGTCACACCTCTCTTCACAGCATGGCGAGGCAGCCAGCAGGGGTGGAACATCACGCTATACGCCCATCCACTGTGTGCCTCTCTGCTATTTCAGTAGAAACTCTCAGACAAGAGATGGCCCAGCACGTTCTCTGTCTGCATCTCATCATGAAAATGGTATTGTGCTTGTGGCTGTTTACAGCTCTGCTCCAGCGTGTGTGCAGCTGGGATTTGTTTTGCAGTATGAAATGTCTGGAAATTATAGAAAAAAACACACAAGTATGGTATTCTTGTGTTGTTGTTGTTGTTTTTTCAGGAAGGACTTAATGGAAAGAAAGCATGATTTGCTTTGCACTAAGAACATCTTGTGGTTATCTTTCGGACCTCATTTGCGTTTTTCATCTTTGGTGGGGGCTTAAATACAATGCTACCTAAGGAGTCTCCAAACTGAGAGGAGTTCATATCTAAAACCAAAACCTAGAACGAAAAAGTCTGTGTCAGATCAGGTGATCATAGTGTCCTACATTCTTGCTGGGACTTGGACAATACCCATGACAACTTGCACTTTGTACATTGTGTCTTCTGACTTGTGTTGCATGCCTGCTGATGGCCAGCGTCTGACTTCTGTGTTCCAAATGACCCACGAAACGTTTAATTTTTTAATAATCGCAATAAGTGATACTATATTTGGCATTATGTTCTGGGACCTCCCTGCCCTTCTACGTGCCTAAATGTAGATGTGGGCTGGCAAAGATCAGCTGATGTAGCGGAATTGCTCTGTAGTTCCATGTTCAACAAAAACCTCTTCCTTTATCAGCCTAACAGGATGAGTATAACTGAAAGTCATAGCCTGTTACCCTAACCTAGATTGTATACTATTATCTGACTGGTTTCCAAATAACCTGCCCATCAAAAAGTCACCCCTCCTATTGTTTTAACACAGTGCTGTCGTCTGTCTAGCCACCACCCAAAACACCTACGGTTGAAAGAGATTGTGGCTATGTTTATACAAATTCAAATATTATTGGCAGGTGATGTGAACTCTGGTTACTTTTATGACACTAATCAGCTCTACAAACCAGCCCAACCTCCACATTGCTGCTTTGCTCTGAGCTGAACTGAAGCACTGGACATGGAGGATTAGGGCATTTTTAAAAATGGATTTCATTCCCTGAGATATTGACTTGTGTAAAACTATTTGAAAACCTATATTTTATACCAGACGCTCCTCGTTTTCATGTTCAGAATACTCTGTGTCTTTGGATCTCTCTATCTGGAAACCCGACAGCTGTTGAACCGACCTTGACCCCCTGCAAACTCTCTTCCCAAATCCAGATGTTTCCATAGGACTCAGCAGAGGTCAGGTTCAGCTTACACTCCTTTTCACACATAGCAATGGTATACCCCCACACACACACACACACACACACACACACACACACACACACACACACACACACACACACACACACACACACACACACACATTCACACACCCTGTCACTAGTCAGGAGGTACTGAGTCACTCAGGCATGTGCGAGGACAGCTCAATGTTAGTCCTGGCCAATAATCCAGTCTGTTGAAACTCTGGACCACTGAGGCTGCATATTCATCCTCCTCCACACAGACAGTGAGTGGGTGACCAGTATTTCACAAGCCATGTGATTTCAGAGAGCAGCAGTTGCATCTGATGAGTCACCTTTTCTGTGTTGTGACGGTACAAACCTGCTGAAAGCTCAATGATGGCTTTGTTACTCGGGTTACTCAGATCTGCGCCAAAGACTCAACGACTGAGTATTTACTCGTTGCTCAATGTTGAACAAATGTCTGTTTCTCTGAAGTTGTTGGGAGAACGAACCAGGTTATTCTCTGCTAGTGCAGTGCTCGTTCTCTGTCTGCCTGTTTGGAATGTTCTGCTTGTCCTGTGGTAATGTTCCGGAGCTGCTTCAGAATTATTCCTTGTCATTAGTGAGTCCCTCTCAACTACTTCTGTAATGGACGTTGTGTGCAGAGTTAAGTTAGAAATCTTTGTGTTCATCCTACCTGGTTTACCTGCAGTGATTTTTACAGTCAATGTATTTCATAAAAAAAGGTATTTGCTTTATTCCTGCTCACATGTGTGGCTTAGATGTAAGTGTTAATGGTTTACTTAACTGGTGTTATTTTTTCATACATAGCATGTCATCTATTTCAGTAGTTTGTTACGCAATCAACACAGTCTTATGACCCAAGTGCCACGTTTCAAAATAAAAAATCTTAAATTACGATCAGTATTAAGCATTGCAGCAACAAAGCGGAAATGGGCATTTAATTTTGAAGACAAACTGCCAAACAGGAAGTGATTCTGCAAATGTTGCTGATATAATGGACCTGGTAGCACTGGCATGTCTGAGTCTGTTTGTTACGGTGAAATGAAAATAATCAAAAGTATCTGGTGACGAGTTTGACCTACGGTTTGACCTAGTTTTTTATCCGATGACATATTCGTAGACGAAGACATGATGATCTCGGTCCACAGACTGAATGCTGCTGTCCCGCCCCCACCGACTGCTACAGAGCACTGGTCGCCCGACTTTATTAAATAATGATCGCATTGTGTATCCAAATTCAACACTACACCTCCCATGACCACTATGAATACACATGCCAAGCATTAAGCCGATTAGATGAATGGTTCCGCATTAATACAGGCAGATAGATATTTGTGGAATTGGTTAGTAGATGTTCCAGCAAATAAGATTACAATAAATCTCAGTATCCTATGTTTTTTTTAATATAACATACTCATCAGTTATGTTTATGTATAAACTCATTTAACAATAAAACGAACCATTTATAATCTTTTCTTCCTTTTCTGACACTTAGATTAAGTCACTTTATCAAACTGAGCATCCCGCTACACTCTTACATCTCCTGTTGTTAAGACCATTACTTAAAATATAGCCAGTCACATTTTCACTAGAGGTTTTATGAAGCCCTGGGTTTGAACCATAGACTGTGGTTTGAACTTCCTTGACAGTCATTTAAGTAAGAGCATAATCGTTTCTGTTGGTCTCAGTTGAGGCTTTTTAAATCCAGGTGAAGGGTTCACAACAGAGTTTACTACACTGTTATTCTCCATCTGACCTAAATGGGAATAAAAGCCTGGTTATTTATTCAAAGGCATTTTCCGAGGGAATTTAACAACTTATTCTCAGTTTTCCAGGCAGGGAGCCAGTGTCACTGAAATAGAGACCATGAGGTATTTTGTTTTTCCATAATAAGATGCTGCCTGGGTTCGGGGGTGTGTGGGAACTGTCTATAATCTGGAAGAGAATGTTGGGATCTGTTTATCATTCCAGTAAAGAACAGTGTAGTATTTTGTTACGTCTTTTTTAGCATCACAAACATTTGACTTGCTGTAATGTTTAGATTAACTTTAATTAAAGAAAACTCAGTGACTTGGCCTCCACAGTACCTTTAAATTGTTTTATTTGGTTGCACAAAAACCTTTAGAAGTTGTTATCGCTACCATTAACATTCATATATGTTTGTATTCCCCCTCCTATAAGCTGTTTTGGTGTCTACCAACTCCTGACTAAAATGTCTGTGTTTTTAGCTAATATATGCTTCACTGTGTTCACTTGCTAATTGCTAACTAATAGTTAGCTTTGTCTTTAGTGGGTATTAAAGTTTTTTTAATCTTTTTGTATCTAAATTTTACGAACTTAAAAGGTTGATAAAAGCTGTGTGTTGTAGAACCAAATCAGTTGGCTTGGAGATATAAAAAATAGCCGAGGGGAACTGAATTAATAAATTCAAGAAATCAAGTCACGGTGACCTCTTTGACCATAGACTGTATAAAGATGGACGACATTACAGCTCCTCAAAAGCCAAAGCATCTTGATCACAACCTTTTGGCTTGCTGCAGTATGGTTCATACATCCTACCTCTGCTATGTTAGTCGATAAGACATGGTCCAATACGAAGTCAAAGTAGCTACACGTCAGTACCTCTTTTGCAAATATGGTAAAAACTATTTGAAAACCATTTAAATATTCAAATTTTTTATATTATTAAGATCCTTGATCTATATATTGAAACTCAAATAATATTTGAGACAGCCGTCCAATAGAAAAGAGCTGTCCCAGACCATCATCCGTAACGTTCAGCTTTAATCATTTTCAGTAAAAAAAGTGAGTTATTCTTTTATTGTGGTTTTAAATAAAATGGTTTATTTAAAACTGCCCTGGATGTGACTATTCTCTCCCCCCCCGAGAGCAAAATGGATGCTCCCTTTAAGCATTAAAGCACAATTCCGCAGCTCATAATCTATTGGTCAAAATGGTACTGATCACCATGTCTTTCACATGACAGTTGCAATAACTAAAACATATTCAATTAAAAGTTCATCCTTCAGACCGGAGCAGTGACATGTTGAGATGATCTGCGGCGCTCACAGACAGTAACAGTGATTGTTGTGGTCTCTCTTCAGTCATCACGGCCTGGGATGAGTCCTCGTGTTCTCTGCCAGGGGCTTTTCTGGCATGCTGTGAGTGTGGAGCCAAAGGCAGTCTGGGGTTTAGAAGGTTAACCATCTGGAATGGTGCATTATTTAATGTTGCATATGCCGAGACAAGCTGTCTAAGAGATTCATCACACTTCCCACCACCAAGGTGCTCCCATTCTCTCACTCATGTCTGATTTTTTTTTGGACTGCATGACGGGGCTGTCAGATCTGTCACAAACTTCTACAGGGGAGCAGACTTTTTACTCGGGCTCTTGTGGCTCAGTAAACGCTTTGCTTAACTTTGAGGCTGAGTTTCAAACATTGATGTGGACATTTCTGTTGAGAAAGAACCACAGGAGATTAAGAAGAAATGTTTGATTTTGTAGCGATGGAAATGAATCATGTCAACAACCTTAAGCGTTTTCATGTCCCAAGATTTTTACTTAGTAGTCGTGTCCTTCCAACCACAACAGCCCACTCCCATCTGTTTTCGCTTGCTTTGGAGACCCGTATCTGCTTAGCTCAGAGAAAAACAATACTGTGGCATTGTTTCATCGATGATGATCATGCGACCAAACAACAACAGCCTGTGTGCAGAAAGCTGCAGTAAAGTAAGCAGGAGATGTAGAGAAACCCACAACTGGTTAGTGCAGGACCCTGGACTTGGATGTAAATCTGATAGAATCAAAACGATTCACACACTTGGATGTTAATTAAATTTGTTATGGAATATCTTTGACTGACGTTGGAGGTCTTTGCATCAATGTGATGGGAAACCTGTAATCGCTGGGTAGTACTTCGTTGGATTAGTCATGCTCCTTTATCGATTTAGCAGTTGCTAAGAATCTTTTCTTGAAAAGGTTATTGAATATAGAAATGTGAAATAAAGGGAGTTAATACACTCCGAACTGGATTGTGGGTAAAGTTCCTAAGCCGTATTCAGATATGAAGTCCGAGAAATGTCAAGCATTTACATGAGTGTGGCGTGTCATGCAGGAGGCTGCACATGATATATGAAAGCAGCTTTAACGACTTCTTGGCTAAAACACCCAGCCCCCCCCCAGTTCTACCATATTACAGTGGACACAAATGTATAATAACCCATGTTGTTGGACTGGGGAACAACATATGTGTGGAGCAGCTGAAAGTCCCGTTGCCTCTGCACACACTCATGTCCTGTAGCTCTAAGCTATACTGTAACTGTGTCTGTGGTTTGGCAGCGGTATAGACTCTTTTTTTTTCTTTCATTTCTTGTCAGTACATAAACATGCGAGCCCGTGTCACTGGTCATATTGGTGATGGCTCAGATTTTCTTTCATGGCGTGTTGTTTATCCGTTGTTAACATCCGCGGCTACTTCTCATTGCTGTAGGAAATTACTGGAGTGTTTAAGCAAATCCGCTTTTCAAAGGCACACAAAGGACAAATATAACAGTGACCGCTGAGACCATCAAAGAGAAAACATTGCTGTAATGCTGTCGGAGACTTTGTAATTACATGCAGTCGTAAGTCACTGACAGGGCTTCATACTCTCCAGCCTTGTGGGACTAAAGAGCTCAGGGTTTCTTCCCACTGCTTCTTCCAGGGGAGCAGTTTCATATAATGAGTTAATTCTCTTGGGTGTTGCAGCTTTTATCGCTGCGGGCAGATTATTCTTAAATCAATACTCAGTGCTCCTTGATAAGCACTAAAAATGGCAGATGAGATAATAAATATCTATGGGGAAATTTTGTTTAGCACTGATATGTTTCCCCTCACCCACCTGGACACCTCTCCACAATGGCCTGAGATGTTTGAGATGTAAAGCTGCCAGTTACTTGATTTCTTCATTACCCATCGGAGGGGCAGTGTTAGGTCCTAAAGCACTGGAGCAAATGCACAAGCACATTTAAGTTGTTGTTTGTTTGGAAGATTATATAACCACTGGTCGCAACTATAACTGAGCAAACAATCAAATGCTAGACTCACTTGAATAGTTTGATCACGTTGAGAACATGGCAGTCAGACAAGTACATAACCAAGTAATATCAGATATACTGTAATACATAAGAATGGATGTAGTAGGTTGTTTAGCTTATACCGTAATCTCTCAATTTTGGATCAATAAAGTAAATCTATCTTGTACACCTCTCTATCTACCTAACATTATTTTTATTGGCTCTCATGCATAACATGTACTTTAGGTTTGATTGGTTTTTATAGTGCCTCTAAAACGTACACGATCTCCAACCAGATTATGTGATCTGCAAATATTGTATTTTCTTTCTGGAAATAAAAAGTGGCGGAGAGTAGTTCTGGTGTGCTGTAGCGGCACTAAATCTATGTTCCCAGTCATTTCCTGTTTTTTGTTCACCTATATACTGTTGGACGTAGAAGACGATATGTTCAACTTGGAAAGCACACTGCCCCATCCCTACTGACCACAGAGCGCTAGTCTTCTTTTTTTTATATTGAGTGGATTGCGTGTCCAAATCAATCCAAACTTGGCAGAACTTGGAAATCATTTTAAAATAAGAATTTTACAATAAGGTTTATTTGATACCAACATAAATGCTAACAAATTGAGGCTAAAGCCCCATGTTAGACGCTCAATGCAAACAGCCTCACCAGCTGATGATCTGTGTGGAAGACAAGGATATAATGAAGCACTGGTCTTGTATATTGTATAGCTGTATGTCAAGTATGTCTCCTCAGCATGAAGAGAAATCTTCAACTTGTCAGGCCTTGCATCTCTGGTTACGATTGGGAAGCTGTGATTGGACAGTAGCTGTCCAGAGATGGGGTTTCGCAAATGGTCAGTCAAGTCTGTTGAATTCAAATCTAGCCTAGCCCACTCTATTGGGTTTCCATGTGGTTACCATAACTAACTTCTTCTAGATGGTTGAATCGCATCGCATGGATCCCAATAACCAAACTGCAGCTGATTTGGAATTGTCATCTGTCTCTCTCTCCAGTCTCCAAACAGCATCTCCAAAGTGTGTTACAATGGTCCCAGCCTGTTATTTTCAAGCTAATCTGAAGCAGATGATGTGAGCTGATTGCCTTCATGCTCTCCCATGTTCCTCAGCTGTCTGTTGTGTGCACATGCAATGACTCTGGAGATCTTGGTCTTAGTCCAACTGCAGTTTGTTGTGCTCAGTGTGCTCCGCTCTGATGTGTTTAGTTGCTGGTTGTGAAATACTTGAGGAAGCGAGAACTTCACTGAACTCAACACTGCATGTAACTCCCGCATTGCTGGAGATGCATGTTCACAGTTTTTTGTTTATCTGCAGCAATTAAGCGTAATTGAGACAGATCCTTGAGAAATAAATGTTCCGGTTGGAGCTAACATTGTGCTTGAATTCAGGTGACGCATGCTGATTGGCCCTTTCACAATAATTGACACCTACTGATGTTTTTATTGCTTTTTCTGTTTGTACAGAGGACGGCATCTATGAGTCAGCTTCCTGTGGAGGACCTCCGAGACCCGCTGCCTCCTCACTGGAAATGCTACACGTCTCCACAAGGGAAGCGATACTACGTCAACTCCACAAATAACGGTAAGTGGATATTTAGCTCTTGATATAGATGAACATTTTACTTAATCGCTCCGACCAATCGGTGTTCATAAAGACGGAGAGCTTTCATGATGTCATCGGCTGTGACCGTTGATAATAGTTAAATGCTCAACTCGAGCCAAAACAGGGTTAGCCCAGCCTAACTTGACAAATTGAAAGTTGGGGAAACAGAATTTCTGACTTATTGCTCTTAACAACAAGTAAATCTTATGCACAACATGGATAATGGTAAGTGGTTAGAATGATAGAAGTGTTAATCACTAAGTTATCGCTGCTTTTAGCCTTTATGGTAAACTGATCTGTCTCCTATATCCAGGTCCATTATCAACACAAAGGCAGGAGACTGGTATTGATTGTCTCACCTCACTCTCAGAAAGAAAGCAAATTCACCATTATGCTGAACCACTCCTTCAGCGCCGGTATTCAGTGTCTGTAATACAAGATGTAGTTTTTGTCCTGTCTTTCGTCTTCAAAAACGGGCTCAACCCTTTTGCCCACTGCACACAGGATGCAAAATGTGTGAAACCCAGTTAAGGGGCTGAAAACGCTGTATGATTTTCTGATGTTTCCAGTTGCCTTGTTTGAAAATAAAACCATTCAATCCATCCAAGTCACACATTAAAAACTGCAATGTGAGATCTAATTTAAAACAGTAAGAAGAAGAAGAGCCTTGGTCCAGACCGCCGTGTTAAAACAATCTGAATAGTCTTCTTCATCTGATGGATCAGAGCCTTGGTTTGTGCGTGTTATTGTGAGATGAATTGATGCTTATATATTTTATCCTCTCTCCATATTTTACATTTATAATACAGTAACATAAATACATAAGCTATATTTTACAGATTCCATTGGTTATATACCCTGCCATGCTCCCTTAGCTTATGTGGGAAAATAACAAATTATGAATGAATATTAAGCACTGCTTTTCATTAAAACATTTTTAATTGTGGAGCTTGTATTTATCTTGAAAATGATAAATTAGCAATTTCATCTGTTTATAGAGCAGTTTAACATATGCTCTGTGTAGCAGGTATGGTACCACAGAGAGACAGAGGGCGCAGAAGAACCCGTACTGCTGATACTGCCTTGTTTCTGTCAACACAATCACCACCCAGTGTCTCCCTGAGCATGCATATACACACTCGCACACACACACACACACACACACACACACACACACGCACACAAACACACACGGTTTAATACCCTCCTCTGTTCTGCAGACAGAGCAACAGATAGATATCAGATGGCCTGTTTTAACTATCCCTGGATGAACTCACTGTAAAACCTGACTGATGGCACTAATATCTATTCTTGGCACAGCGGTAACTCCCGCGAGCCTTTAACTTGAGAAGGTAATGAAGGTGAGAAAGTGCAGTGTTTTGTCAGACAGTGTTCACCAGTCATACAGACAATGGGTGACACTGGTATTCAGTCTCCCTCTCGACTGGTTGATTGGTTGACTGATATTCTCTCGTCGTCTCTTCTCACAGGTTATATTTTCATAAGGAGAGAAGAGCTACATTAATAGCCTTACAGGATTATCCATTATTTTTTCAGGACACTGAACCTCGGCCAACCCTCAGGAGACTTTTACTGACAAAAGGTCCACAGTGTGGGGGTGTAATAATCCTGTATTTGAGGTTTCACTATCCTCCCATTACAGTGCCATATAGATTCCTCCCTTTGTAACTATTTATAACCAATGGGACATATGAGGTTTGGCTAGCCTCCGCTATAAATTATTTATTACCTCTTTGTGACATCAGAGAAAATACATTAACACATACAATAAGTACAGTATGTGAAGTAAAGTGCAGCCTTATAAACTGTCAGTCACCCCTTTTATTTCATGGCTGGAGTCCATGTGGCCCTGATGAATCCAGGATGACTTCGCCAAAGTCATCCGATGAATGAGTCCACATGACTTGAGGCACACAACTGTCGGTTTGCTTGTGGTGTTAAATGTTCCATTCGACAAGGAATCTGTTCTTACTGGGTTTGCGGTTCTTACACGAGGCCGAAGTGCACCTGCATCCTTCCTCTAACTGGGTGTGCGGCTTCGCAGTCACTTAAGAGAGTAACCAGCTTCGCCTTAGAGCTGTTGACATCATGGTCGTCTCTGATCATGGTTGCCGTGGTCAAGTTGTGGCCTTGAGAGGGGATCTAAATTTAGCTGGGGGGGTTCCACCCAAGCACAGGGCCGGGGGAGTCGCTACTCCTTTTCCTCCTCTCTTTCTTTATTTAGATGAAAAGAAATGCTAAATATGCTAATGTCAAAACAGTTGAAACAAAGTATACTCATTCTTTTTATATAAGTTTTTAATAACAGCTTTCAAATAATCTCAAAAGTTTCTACTCTCCACTCTTAGTCACGATTTTGTTCTTGTGGGAGTTTGAAGGATCTGGAGGTTTGTCATTAGTGAAAAAAAACTGGTTAAATTCCAGATGGACAGTCAGAAATGACAAGAGAGGACCGAGCGAAGAGAGAAGATTATGAATTTTGTATGACTTACACCAGATATATAATAAAACATCAGCGGCATCTGTATTCTGGTTCTTAAAGAAAGCAGTGTTGTGGCTGCGGTCGATTTAAACGTTGCCTCTGAGGGCAGAGAAAACCTCCAGGACTTAGTTTCTGTGTCTTTGCTGTGTGAGCGTGAAATGAAAGCCTAGAGAGAGAGCTCAGTCCTAACACACGCTGACTGTACAACAGGCCTGGAGCGCTTCCAATCTCACCGCCACAGCAACTGTTCCCAAACAAACCCATCTGATAACATTTTTCATGAAACAATTGGTATTTATAGCATCTCTGCTGTTTTCACCGCAACTCCCTTTAGTTACGCTAAAGTTCAGCCAGATTAGATATTGTCCTGTGTGTGTGTAAGTGCATTTTGTGTTCCTGTATCGCCATAGTAACAGAGCGGTGTGCGTGGGTGAGGGCTGAATGTCCTTGTGTCAGGGGTTGTGTTTTTTCGTGTGTTTCCTTCCTGTGTTACTGGGTGCAGCGGTGCTGGGTGCTGTGGTTTGTACCAGTCGTCTCATCAGAATCATCCCAGTCCGACCATTGGGCAGCTTCATGAACACACCAAACGCACATACTGTAGAATTACTACAGACTCATTCCCTCCTAAGTTTCCAAGCATTTATGAATTAAGTCATACACTTATATAAAATCTTTTTGAGCTATGAGGGAAATTAAACCTGAAATCTAAAATTAAGTTGCAATATCTTTTATTTGCCTTTACTGCATACAGATCTGCCCCTGTAAATTACTTATCATGTTCTTTTTCTGAAGAAAACAGTCAGTAGCTACAAGGGTAATATGAATTATCTTCTATTTTTGAAAGCTAGAAAGCTACAGTTATTCTTGTCATGTACAAAACCCACACTGAGGTTCTGCAACAGTTTCTTCCCCCAAACTTTCAGATTGCTAAACACCCTGTTGCCATCCATTACACACAAACACACACACACACACACACACACACACACACACACACTGGACATTTCAATTGACAAGCCTGCACTGTCACTTATACTGGCCTATATTCATATTATTTATTATTTATGCCATGAATAACTACATTGGTGATATCTTTTTAGACCTTTTTATTCATATACCATAAAATAGACCGTAGATTTGAATAATGTCTCATCATATACTAATTCATGTTAATACATCTGGGACCTGTGTCATATGGTTGTGAATAAAATATCACAGTGCCAGAGCTAACTAGGACATGTCTTCCTCTCCCCGTTCAGACTCTGCTTGGATGTAGTGCATCACTCGTGCAGTGGACACTAAGCTGATGCAGGGTTCGTTTTTGTTTTCAGATCGGCAGTTTTTCTACTATTTTCATACATTCACAACCACCGTCTTCTGTTGTCAGCCACACTCTGGTGAATACTACACTCTGGTGAGCCCGAACCGGCGATAGATGCAACATGAAAATGTGGTTATGGAAGACGTCGGGTTATCGGAAAAACATAATTCGTGGTCCATAAAAGCCCTTATCAACACACTAGAAGCTATGCACAGTTATTGAAAACAGGAAATTCACATCTTTAAGATCCGCGACAAGCATGAAAAGAGCGGATGCGCTACTTTTCAAATGTAAAAATGGGTAAACTGAGCTGTCTTGCTTTATATTCCACAATCAAGACAATCAAAGCAATTCAGAGGACTTTTCAGACTTCGGCTCGTCTGTGACAAGGAGGTTGATGAGAATCACTCCTGCTGCTGCTCTCTGGAGGCATGAATCTGGCAGGTGACAAGACTGATTCTTCATTTGTATAGAAACCCAGTTTGACGGAAATGATCAGCAATTTTGCATTTCAACAGCCAGTTGCCTAGAAACTCAACCTGTTCCACTTCAGTGTCACACATTGTAGTTAATGGGGAAGAATTCACACCTCATACCCACAGTGACTTGTACAAAAGATAATGTATGTTATATAAATGGGTTTTTGTAATCATGTTTTGACTGCTGTCCATCCGGCAAGGAAAGACAGTCACAATCAAAATCCATTTCCCTGAGCTAAGTAGATTATGCTCTATCTTTCGGCATTAATAACCTATATTTCTTACTGTATCGATTTGCTTATGACAATCTAACAGGGAGAAATTGAGGCATTTAGGGCCAGTGAGTAAAGACTTTGGCCTGGTGTTGTGCATCAAACTTGAAGGCACAGCCTCTCTCCATAAGCCTGCTGCCAGTTATCCCGTCCATGCGTGTCATTTGAGCTGATGGGCTTGGCTCAGTCATCTCCACCAAATAGAGCAGAGCGAGCCAAAGAGACCCAAATGAAATAAGAGCTCTTTACATGTCGGAGCCTCCTCTTTCCACCATGACAGTAAAGGGCTAATTGGGCTCAGTGCTTTGGTGAAAATGGACACAAGGGAGTTCAAATCAAGGAGAGCACATTGATATTAGGGGCTTTTTATCAGGCGTGCCTTTTGGATCATTCTCCAGCATCTTTAGCAGCAGAAGCTAAATGGGGGCATAGGATGGAAAAGTGTCAGTGCCTTTATGAACTTAAGATACTTTTGACTTTGATTGGGTTTAATGTTTGCATGTTAAATTAGGTTTACTGCAAACAACAAAAGATGGTTTATGGGAAAGATTGTGACTTTATCTAGTTACTTAAAATGACTGAGGACAGGACCTTCTCCCTAACTACCTTGGTGCTTCTCTGCCCACAACCAGTATTTCAGAGGTTTATGGGATAGTTCACCGAAAATGTTTAATTCACTCATTATCTACTCACCACTATACTGATGGTTGAGTCCACAAAACACTTAATAAGTTGGGGTATACAGCGTTGCAGCCAAATCCAATATAGTTTAAGTAACTGGTGTTCAATTCTTCAATTCGTCGCTAAGCTAAAACCTGGTGTAAATGACACAGTTTTGTGTTTTTTATTACGTATGAAGAATTTATCCCTTGTTACTTCAATTGTATTGGATTTGGCTGCAGAGCTATTTACCCCTGAAACTCCTAAAGTGTTTTGTGGACTTGAACACCTCACCCACCCCTCTATCGGCATAATGGTATAAAGTAGGCTTTGGTGGCTACTCAAGCCACAAACTCCAATTTTGAGCACACTGGTCCCAACAAGCTACATACTTTGTTTGGCAAGAATGTGAAAGTCACCACAGGGGACTCTCATTGGCTGAGACACCTGTCGCTCAAGTATGGTGCATTTCAACATACTTCAATTCTTAATTACTTATATACAAAAAAGCTTCTCAAAAGACCCCAAAAATGATTTATAGACTATAAACACTGAGTTATTTTATGGCAGAATTGTCTTCTTGAACACACTGTATATATATATATATATATCCAAGTTGAAACAATCCTGAGCTTCATACTTTGTCTAAACAAATTATGAAGCTACTTTTTTAAGTTTTTCTTGATGTCCTTTTTTCAGTCATTTTCCAGAAGGGTAACTCGTACTTTTCTAACAAAAAACGTACATAATGACAGAAAGACTCAAGTAAGAATTCATTATAATCGGAAATTGATAAGAAATGGAATGGCCAAGCATTTGAATGGGGTTTTTGGGTATGGCTTGGATTAAGATAACAGAGGTTTCAGCTGCCAGATAAGGAGCTGGTCAACAACTAAATAATTGTTAAGAACTCTTAATTGTGATGAACTGAGTGTGTGTGTGTGTGTGTGTGACGACCTGTTTGAGTTTTAGGCGTTGTTCAGCATGCCTCATTAAACCAGTTTTTTTGCATATCCAGATTGGATCTAGCTCCAGAGTTATCCAGATGTGTATATGCATGGAAATAAATGCATGGAATTAGATTTTTGCACATTAGATTCAAACTACAGATTTCTATCGTATCTCTATACATCTCAGTCCAGATGTTCTGGCCCGCTCAAATCAAAAGTATGTAAAAGCTATTCAAAACTCACCAATGACATACAGTCTAGATAGCAACAGATAAAAGCTATAAAAATAAAAGGTTTTAAGCTTCACATAATGTCTTCAAATTACTAAATTAAACTGATATATTTATCTTTCTTAAAAGCTCCTAGAAACCACTCTCACAGATTCTGTGTTGATGAAAAATATCATCAATTACGTTATTGGTCAAGGTTTCAATAACAAAATAGACCTCACTTCAATGCATTATATCTTAATTTAAAGGAAATGAAACACAAATGTCAGTTGACTCTGTTGTGAGGATAGTCATCACTTGAAATGTGAGACCTTGGGATCACTTCTTCATATTTTCACCCCGAAATAGTTCCTACAGAAAAGAAGAATACGACAGCTGGTTTTGCTTTGTTAATATCATTGTTTTTCTTCCTCTTCTGCTGGACACTTCCTTAGAGACGACATGGGAGAGACCTTCCAGTGTACCTGGTACCCCCAAAGCCTCGATCCGACACAAGAACTCCCTGCCAGCAGGTACTACAGCTCAATCTCCCTCCATCTAAACTCTGTATCACTTAAACTTCCCTCAAGTTTTAGTGCCCTCGGGCTGTGGATTCTCTGCAACTTCAACTGTAGCACAAAGCACCCACTCATAGACCCCACACACACATACAGACACTTCCTGTGACTAATTTTATCTAAGGCCTTCTCTGTCTTTCTGTTGGCCCCGTTCCTAAAGGCAGACAAACAGAAAAACCCAGTAAGGTTATTAGAAGTTATCCACTCTTAAGTGGTCAAATGCTGGGAGCAGCCTTCATTCACTTGCATCACTTCTACCATAAGCAACCACTTAGTTTCTGGTCATACCAAATGTCAAAAAGTCTCTAACCCATACTTAGGACTTTCAACTGGAAAGTAATGGGAAAATAATGGGCAAAAGGTTGCTTATATTGCTGTAGCTCAAAGGATAATCTTGACATTTTTTGGTAGAGTTCAGGATTTTGTTTGTTGTTTCATTTTGCTTAGTTAGAGTGGATTTTGCCCCACAAACTAGATGTTATATACAGTAGATAGTATTTCATCTAAAGCGTCATGTTTTAGTGAAGCACATGGAAGCCATGTCCCAATTCGGGGGCTGCATCCTTGCAGGTTGAGGTCCAATGGCGACACATTTTGAAGTATGCTTCCATTCCTAAGCAACGAAGGAGCCAATGGGTGAATCTTCAGACTAATCAATGCCTGGATTCATTATGCACCACTGACAAAGCTAACAAGCTAGTTTTATTGGCAGCTAGCTTGCGTCGTTAGCTAAATAAGTGATCCTCTGACCAGATGGTCCCATCTCAGTTTGGCTTTTGCGATCCACTATGTAAGAGTCGACCAACTCGTACAGTTTGGGACCAAGCTGGAGAGGCAAAGTCCTAAGGCTATAGCTGCTGTTCCACTAGGTTCTGTTACGTTACATCTCTTCCCATTCTACATTCTACACAAAGTAAATTTTACAAAGATAAATGAGTATTTAAAACATTAACTCTTCGATTTTGCACCCTTTGTCATTGTTTCAAATTAAGCAAGCTGAGAGTGCAGGCTAATCTCTGGTGTGAGTGTCTGTGCTCACGTTAGGGTTAGGGTCAAGTTAAACACTTGTTTTCTTCTCCACATAAAGATAAGAAAATTCCTCCTGGATCAGCAAAACACACTTGACAAATTTTCTTTCTCTCCTTCTTAATCTTTTTTTCTCTCCCTTGTTTGTTTTTCCAGTCAATGGATTTCACCCAGGTGGTAGTCCTTTGCATCATGGGGAGCATCCACACAACAGTCTGGTGAGGAAGAGCAGTACAGAGCCACAGGTAAAGCTGTCCGACTATCGTTACTGTTCCTTAACAGCATGATGCACGCCCAGTGTTTTGTTGAGTCAGCATATATATACTGTGACTGAACTTTTCCACTTTACTAAAAAAATCTGAGGAAGTGGTGTTCTCACAATTTGTTTCTCAATTTGACTTCTGGTTGGAAAAAATATAAATATTCCAATATTTGTTTTCCCCCTGGAACAACCCCACAGTCATTATATTTTCTTGCACAGAATATTATTTGTTGATTATTGTCTGTAGGGAAGTAAATCGTTTATTAATCAGTAGTAAAAATATTAATACTAGAAACAAATTTTTGCTAAATTCTTTCCTCAATAGTCATGTCCATTCAATGTACAGCAGCAGCTGCCACATATACAGGCTTTTGTATGATACAGAATAGTGAATTAATTGGTGAGACTCATGCCTCTGTTATTATCTGTTGTGGGTGATATTTCTCTGTTTCTTTAATAGTACACGTAGTAGTTTGATTAATTGCTCATGGTGAAACGTTATTAGTGCAGCTTCAATATACAGCGAGAAAAGAATGTAATGATTCCACTTAAATCAACACAAAAAACATAGAACGACAACTCCTATATCATCTTTATGCAGCCATTGAGATAAATTAGATAATATTAGTCTTTTCACATTTCAGATGATCAAATCCCCTCCTTCTTTCCTTCTCTTCTCATTATTAATGGAGAGGCTGGTGGCAGTTATAGGAGATTAAACCCTCCTCCAGTATCTGTTCTCTTGATCATAATTAAGCAGGCAGCCATGGCGGAGTTATACAGGATCCACCCACCATTAAGTCACTTCTCCTCGTTTCTCTGCTTCCCTGCATCTTACACTCCTGCACGGACACACACACACACACTGCATACACTAAACATTATAAAACAAATATAAGCACACTTTTGCTGCTATAAGTATTCAAGGTGTTTAATTCCCTGAGCTTATTTTTCATTTCACTTTATGTAGTCACCTATAGTTTTTCTGAAAACACACTAACACACACACACACACACACACACACACACAGAGACAGAGTGTTGATCTAAGCAGGAAAGAGGAAATTAACTGTTAGAAATCTCACACACACACACAGACACACACACACACACACACACACACACACACACACACACACACACACACACACACAGAAAGCCAACCATGCTTTGCTTTGCTCTGCAGAACTATCATCCTACTCTGTACAGCAACACACACACAAACCCTGACACACAAACTTACACAGCAACAGTAGCAGCAAGAGCAGGGAGAGAGCACCAGGCAGATGCTTGCAGTGCTCGCTTGGAAAACAACTGTGTGCGTGTGCGAGTGCCAGTGTGCGCATGTTGACAAAATCATGTCGGACACAGAGGACGGAGGTTTTGACGGAGCGTCCTTCTTCTCTCTGCAGAGCCCAGGATCAACGTCCCCCACCAGGAAACAGAGCAAGGAGACCACGTTCACGGTGAGTGTAGAAACTCAGGGGAACTCTGAATAACTAATTATCTACTCATAGTGAAGGAGCTAGACAAATTTTCCCACTTGAGTTAAGAAATAATGATATAAAATAATTCTGTTACATTTTTCAGGTACTTGTGTCCTTCTTCATAAAATGCTCATCACCTGTGGGAGAGTCATCTAGAATTTTTTTTAATTGGTTTATTTACTTTGGGGCAATATACAAACTCAAATCTTCACTATGACAACAGTATATGTGGGGTTTTTTCTCTCATGTGTGAGTTGTTTTGTTCTTGTTTACAGTTGCTAGCACACAGTGACATCATCCTACACAGCATCCAGATCATTTCTCTTCTGTTGTCAGGCCGTTGCATCCTGTTTGGCCTCCTGCTTGGTGTAAAGCAGAGGTGCTGCTGCTGTGATGCTGTGAAATTGTCTGTTACTTATTTTAAAAAACACAGAAGACCTGGGGAGGTTGTGTCACAGCTTCCATAGCAACCACGGCGATGCCACCGAGAAGCAGATGGAAACACAAAAGAGAGGGAATGGAAAGAGCAGCACTAGGGTCCAAATTAACTTCTACTGATACTACATGACTTAAAGAGGTCCTATTTGTTATATGGTGGAGCCCTTTTTCTGTTAATGCACTGCTTTTTTCTTTTGGGACTGATTATGGCAGATTTGCTGCCTGAAATTCTGAGTAATGTTTGAAACGTGGCTCTTGGTTTCGGACAGAATAAGTTTCAAGGAGCTTTTCACATTTGGCAATGGTTCATTTTGCTTGCGAAAAAATGCAGCGATAACAGAATTTATCAGCTTTAGATATCATAATGTTGATGCTTTTAGTCAGTAATGTCATTCATATTTCCCCGGGGTCCTATGTTCTCCAGATTGATATGGTCCATAATGGGAACATGACAAAGGATCCTATGTTGCCAGGTTCCCATGTTCCCCAGCTCTATATATAACACACTTAACAGGAGCCTAAAAAAGACTGTATTTACTTTACTTATTAAGTAATGTGACATGGGCTATTGTGGGAACATGGAAAGGGGGTTTCTGTTTCTAGCCCTAGCCCAAGTTCTGCCACATGGCTATAGGCCAGCTACAGTACGGATGAAGTTAATGTTGACCTGGTTATGGTTGTGTTGAATCATTGTTACATTCATATAAAAGATAACACTTAGTAAACATTTATATCCTGTAGCAGGTCAAATTTGGCCCAAAGCGAAAAGGAGGGTTAACATGTGTTTCAATTGTTTAACCAAGGCTGGACTTTCACTGTTTCGGAGGAGGGGTGTTCTTAAAGGTCAAACAGTTGAGGCCCACTTAAGGTCAGGAAAGAGTGCCGGAAGCGGTGTGTGGACGTGAATGCGAACAAACTAATCCCGTCATTGGAGGGTGTTGAAAGTAAACTTTCCCATCATCAAGCACTGGTCAGTTTGAACCCAGCTTTCTGTTAACCGCTGGACCTCAGCAGTGATTTCCACCTCCTTTTATTGAAAAGTCCATTTCCCTAAAACAAAATATACACCTCAGAAGCTAAGATAGGGTTGAATTAAACGTCCGTTTTCTTTTTTTCCCTTGCCATTTCAATCTAAATATTGGATCTGGAATAGTCTTCAGTGAAACAGAAATTCTCTATTTGCTATATTCTCATTAGATAAGGGGGCTTTCTGATGCCCTGAATAGAAAAAGTGCATCCTGACTGCAGGCTGTTAACCTCCAGAGGTTAATCGGAATGAATGTGAGAGAAGATAAAGGTTCTCTTGTTTTCTGTTTTTCTTTATTCGGAAGACATGTCTCTTCATTTATTTTATTTTCAAGAAGTGTGTTCCTTCACTGCTCCTTTTTTCCATCCCTCTTTCCTTTGAATCGAATAGATCGACTTTATCATGGCAGATTGAGTCCTGATCACTTATTTAACCCTGGCTCTGCAGTATTCATTCCCGCATGTTTTACTAACTCAGAAGGTTAGAGGACAGTCACAGATTTGCCTTCTACCTTCCTAAGCACCCTTGAGGTTTAAGGAAGTCCTATTGAGCATCACCCCAGAACAGTAACATACAGTTCACAGCTGGGAGTCCTGAAGCCAGCAGATTCAACAAATAGAAGATTAGATGCACCAATATAATTTAAGGCTTTGGGAGCTTTTGGGTTGTTTGGCAATCCATCAGAATGTCGGGCTAGCGATCAGAACGATGATTCCCAAAAAGGCTGAAATCTTAAAAGGCTATGTATTGACGCCCCAAGGATGAGGTGCAGAGAGAACAGTCAATGAACAATGCTGGGTCGATTGGAGATGTCTTTCTTTACTCTGGTGTCTGTTCTGTCAGTTTCCAAGTGTGTGAGAGTTGCCAAAGCAACAGAGTGCGGATTATACCTTGAATACCACAGCTATGGTTAGTGTTTGTAGGGGGAATCTAAATCTTTACACCGTCACATTATGAGCAAGTAGTCAAATATCAATGTAAAGAATATTTAAACTTACGTAAGTTTAACTTAAGGTTAGGGAAAGTTGTCAAGAGTCTGGTAATTAGTAGTTATGGTTAGTCTCCAGGGAATGAATGTAACTTAATGTAATTTCCTCTTAAGTCATGGAGACAAGACTGTGTGCGTGTATGTGTGTCTATAAACACATGGAGCACTAATTGTGCTGCTGTGCAGTTCTGTCGCATCAAAGTCAAGTTTTCTGTTGTCGTACTTTAAACCGTCCCATTAAACTGCTCTCCCTGTGGTGCTCTCTCTCTCTCTTTCTCTCTCTCTCTCCCTCAGATTAACTGTGTGACGTTCCCATTGCCTGCATTCATGCCCGAACAACAGCTGCTGAAGCCAAACGATTGGAGCTACTGCGACTACTTCTGGGTAAATATACCTCAACATTTAGGAGGCTGTAAATCTGTTCTCCATCGCCCCATCGCACAAAATGCTTGTAAAACATAACACTTTCTGCTGGAGTCAGCAAAAATCATACCCTCGAACTCACCCGTTTCAGGTTTATCTCTGATGTTTGTTGAACTATAACTGTAAATCTCTTAGCTATAAATCTCTATATGACTTCAGTTCATTATATATTCATAATCTTCAGATATTTTTCATCTTTAAATTTCTTTATCTTCTATGTGATCATGATTGCCGCAGTGTAAACAGTATATGCTAACTCACAGAAAACATCATTCCTTCTGCTTTAATTAAAGTATAATGATAGATCGATTCCCAAACATCCTTTAACATTAATGAAAAAGGATAAAATAATCTAAATGGAGTGAAATAGTGCTTGATTATTTACCTTTTCTTAACTTTTTGAGATTACTCATCCATAAAATGTAAAAACAAGATTGCCCCTTTATTCGTTCAACTGTGTATCACAATCACACTGTCCACTTATACTGTGCAGTAGGCAGAGGAATATTTGTGATACTCATAATTTGGTATAATATTTCATCAGAAATCTGCAAAGCTAGCTATGAAGTTGATAAAAACAAGATCAACATCACTATAATTCCCAGCTGACCAGTTGCACCTTCCCAGGTGGGTTCAGCCTTCAAGCTAACTTTATCAGCGACTGATGATGAGAACCTCTTTAATGCAGGGAGGAAAAAATGTTTGCGCAAGACCATGAGAGAGATGATGTAACACAGGAAGGGGGAGGAAGTAAGAAGATCTACGTGAACCTCTTGAACAAAAAGAAGAGAGCAATTCTTTCAAAATGATCTTCTTCCTGTGTCAACACTGCTGCTCTCTCCAGTACGTCATTAAACGAACATCCCCAGGATTCCTTGTGGAAAAAAGCAGCACTGGGTCCTTTTCATCTTTTGACGTGACTCAATATTTATTTCATCCTCGCTGCGCTGCACGCAGAGCAGCAGCATCGACAGTGTAGTAGGATGATACATTGCAAGTAAGTGAATGGAGCGGAGGGAGCCAGCTGGCCTCTGCTGCTCTGTTTGGACATCTCCCACCCCTGCAGTGTAATCTCTACCAGGTGTGGTGGGCGAACACAGTAACACAAACAGTCGACAACACAGTGAAAGGAAAGAGTGATTAAAGAAAGTGGAAGTGGATGTTTTGATGAAAACAAGTAAATTTCTCTATGAACCAGGCAACTGTCAGACCCCCTAGTTCTGGCCTCTGTCTGTCTGTGTTTACGTGCACTGAAGGAACCAGTTTACTGCACTGATCTGTTTCCTTTAACGTCACATAAACAAGAACCCTGTAATCAGGACTCCAGAAAGCTATTAGTACAGAAGCTCTCCATTCTGGGAATTCTGGGAAACTGACTTATTTTGAAGGATTAACTTCAGCTCCTGACAAAACACACGAAACGCAATAGGGAGAAATATGCACAAACCTATAGATTTCCAGCCTAAACAATTGTATATCAAACGTGTATTATTTTGTAGTATTAACAATTATCAATGCAGAGGAAGACATCATATGTTAACATAAGAATGACCATAAAGAAGCTTCAAGGTTCCCACGCTGCCATCTCTGCCAGTGTTTCACTCGCTCACCCACATTTTCATCTTTAACTCTTTGTTAACTCTAGCAAAGTGCCCTTTCTAAACCTGCCTGTTGAGAATGGGCTATTTGCTTGGCATGTGGTGATGCTGGTTTCAGCTTTCTATTTAAAACCCTAAAAGTGACCTGCAGTTATCGAGTGGCGGAAAGTACAGTAGGAAGCCGTGAAGCTGCACCACCTCAGAGCTGTTTGTATGTTTATTTAAAGTTCAGTGAAGCTCGCCTCAGTATGTAGAGCCCTAAATTGGAGAATCAGTTGTCGTTGTCGTGAATATGCCCATTATCGTGAACATCATGTCGTCAACAGCCTCACTTATGTTGATGAGTCCAAGCCACTGTTACAAAACACTGTTAAAATCGTCCCTAAGCAATACACATGTCAATTGTGAAGTTGATAAGACGAACGTTTCTCGAGATATGCAAGTCCCATACATGTAGATATGGCACGCTGCTCCACCCCCACTGACTACAAGGTGCTGTTTGGCTGTTGATTCAATATGTTCTTCAATGTACTAAATTCGACACTGCACTTCCTTGGGCCCATAAAAAACACACATGCCAAGGGTGAGGCTGATAATACATACTTTATATGCGTTCCTCTTACAGACTTCTAATTTCAGATTTGTGGACTTAGTAGATAGATTCCAACACAAAGCTGTTGGCAGACATTGTGTTGTCGTCTAACTGAGGTGGCTGACGCAGTGGCTGGTGCACTGACAGGACTCTTTAGGCACCATCATGTTGCACGGATGAGACACAACAGATCCATTTTACCAGCCTGCATGGCGGCTAGCAGCAGCTCACTCTAATGGATGACACAGTATGCACTCATGTCATCTATATGATATTCATTGAATTAGAGCTGGACTTACCTCACTGTCTGATAATCCCTCACTCAATTTAGACCTCATATCATGCTGGTGAATTACCTGTGTGTGTGTGTGTGTGTGTGAGGGAAATGCAGCAGGTGATTTATTTCATTGCGCTGCTTGGTCAAGGTGTGATGTTCTCCTGTTTGTTGTTAGGTATTTGTTTGTTCAGTGCATTTCTCTTGTGTTTATCTCGTAGACTGATAAGAAGGATCCCCAAGGCAACGGCTGCATCACAGGATTCGAGGTCCTGCTGCAGAAACAGCTGAAGGGGAAACAGATGCAGAAAGAGATGGCCGAGTTCATACGAGAAAGGTATCGGCTTGCTGATCAGCTGTCTTCCCTTTTTTGTTTTTCACACTTCATCCGCGGGGTTACCATGAAAACGGTGCACTTCCCATTAAACAAACTCATAAAGCATTTCCCCTTTTTCATGCTCATTCATGTGCATCACTAAGTTGCACAACACCGAGAGAACACACATGGAAACAGTCAGTCAGTCCGAGTTGCAGAAAGGCTGTGTGGTAATGAAACTCTCTGCTTCCCTCTCAGGATAAAGATAGAAGAGGAGTACGCCAAGAATCTCTCCAAGCTGTCCCAGATCCCTCTCGCAGGCCAGGAGGAAGGGTGAGCTACTTTGTTCTTTGGAGTGTTTTCTGGAGAAAGCCCTTCCGGACAATAGTGGAGCTTGACATACACACACGGCTGCAGGGAAGATGTGAATTAAAACAAAATAACACAAAAAGCTGTCTGCCAGAATTAACTTTCTACTATGCAGATGCTTTGAGAATGCGGGGGCAGTAAATGGTCTATTTTGGGGCTCCTTCCACCACAGTTTATATTTTGTAATAATAATAATGATGTGAGGCCTCATTGAGACCATTTAGGGGCATATTTCTTCCCTATACTGAAAAAGGCCAAGGTCAACTAAAGAAGAACCGAGGTTGAGCTGGTAGAATTTCAGTGTCAGTCTTAGGTTTTGTAATCTTAAAAAATATCTTAATATAAAAAAAAATTGCTTTGAAACAATGAGCACGCCTTGTCTACACCACTACGGATATTCTGTGAGCTCGACCTTACCCTTCCCTCCATTTAAAAAAAATCCCCCTCTTCCACCTTCGTTTTGCAAAATATCTGCGTCCAGATGAGAAAATAAAATTGGCTACAGTCTCTCAAACAAGCATGCCTGGGCCAGCAAGTGCCGATAAAATCTACATTACCGATCCATTTAATAAGAACGCTATACTATTGGGCGAGGCAGATGGCTGAATGTCTGTAATGTGGAGCAGTAATGCTAAATGTAGCTGCAAACTTATAATTAGACCTAGCAGTGCTAACCAGATGTAGAGAGGGCGGAATATAGCCGCCATTGTTGTTGTTTCTGTTAGTCATTACACAAAGCAAGAGTGGACATGTGGCTCGGTGAGCTGTGACATTTCCCGAATGCTCCGTTTTACATGCCCCCATTGAAACACAGACCAAATGAGTAACCATAGCACAGACAAAAAGTTATATACTAAGTGCTCTCACTCCTTATAACCCCATTAACCTATCAGTTGTTGGTCCCTAATTGAATCTAAGGAATGGCATTACCTCTTCCACTCCTGGTTACTCTTAGGTTATTGTTTGACACAGAAAATATAAGAAGTAAGTTGAGCTCAGTTAGAACCAAAGCAATGTGCAGCTTGTGACACAAACCAGGGGCTGCTGTTCACTTTTACATGCTGGTTGTTCATCTTCACTGATGTTGATGTCAATGATGTACCTGCTTGTAGCAGTAGCCGCTGTACTTACTGCATCTTGGCTGCCCAATCACTAATGCTAGTTATCACTGTTTGCTATTTGAATAAGTTGAAGTCTGATATTTACATTAAATCATGTAGTAATTGGATTCTGCTTTGGATCACTCATTACTCTGGAATGAAAATGGGAAAGTCTTTGACATGACACAACCTCATCGCGCTGTTTTGATGTAATCGTTCTTCAAAATGTAACCTCTGAAGAATATGGCCCCCGAGATAGCTAAAGTCTCACATTACAGCCTTGTCTGTCTTTTTATCTCGTTGTAAATAAACACTAATCAGAATTAGCCAGCCAGGCAGACGGCTCTTCAGTGAGCCAGCCAGTCAGCTAACCATCCAGGCAAGACAGCCCAGTGTGAGCTGGGGTCTGGAGGCCCTGCCAGTGATGTTGTGAAACAGTATGGCCTTCCTGTAAATCACTGCATGCTTTGATCTCAGTCCTGCAGCATACTACAGCAATCAAAAGAGAGTGGAGGAGAGGAGGGAGGGAGGATAGAAGTGTATATCCAAAAGGGGGGAGGTTAGGGGTGAGTGAAGATGAGGGTGATGAGATTTGAGGAGACAGACATTTAGTTGTGTGTGTTGGGGGTTGGAGTGGAAGCAGGAATCCAGGGAAGCCCTGCAGGGAGAAGGAGTCTGCAGCCACTCCTCTTTCCTCCGGCCTGGCAGCAGAGGGGATATCACGCTGAGGGCAGCTCTTTGTCAGATTCTCTGAGGGAACGCAGAGACATGGAAAGTAAAGTAACAGGGAGCCCAGAAGGGGAAAGGCCAGCTAAAGAAGCCCCCGAAGAGCAGGAGCTGTGATTTGTTGAGACGCCACCTACCGTGTTGTTATTAAACTCATCTTTATTAAGAGATTCCTCAGGGACACAGTGGGAGTGCATAGCAATGTGCCTGCATGTCAAAATGTGGAAATCATCAGTCTGGAAACAAGTTAAAAACATCATCTAAGTATTTTATTGCAACATCTCATTGGTATTTTTCTCATGCTATTTACATTAAATATAAACTTAGATGGACCATCCTTATGGGGTTTTTCTGAAAAAGTTATTGAAGAAAATATCAGTTTCAAGAAGGAAAGTGAGCTTTTAACCTTCCAAATTATAATAATAATAATAATCCTGCAAAAACTAGGTTCATACATATATCTATCTAAACATGGAAAATATGACCACATTGTTACACTATATAATATGTTGTTATTGTGTGAAATATATTTTAATGGCTTTTTTTTGAGAGAGTTGAGACTCAGCCAGGGGACATGGGGAGGTGGAAGGGGTATTACACACTTTAAAACCAAACAGTTTGTCAGAGTTCTTAAAAATCTGTACTTCTGTTTGAGATGAGGGGTTTGCTGCTAGCCTAACATGTTCAGTTGTGAGCAGTAGTAGTTTCTGCTGCCTAGCGCTAGCTAACGTTAGCAAATTTAGATGTATGCTGTCCAGCCATCCATCCATCCATCTATCCCGGTTCTTGCACGTGTATGAGATTGGATCCTGCAGTGGCTGGCTAAGCAGGATGTTTCAGTCATTCCTCTCCCCTGACACGCTTTCCTGATCCCTGGCGATCTAGGTGTTCCCTAGCGAGTTCAGGGTCTACCTCTGGGTGTCCTCCAAGTTTTCGCGTGCCCGATAAACCTCCAATGGAAGGCTCCCGGGACGCATCCTGATTTGATGCTGGAGCCACGTCAATTGGCTCCTTTTTACTTGAAGGATCAGAGGCTCCACTGTACTCAAGTCGTAGAAAACAAAATTTGTCCGCTTGTATTTGTGATTCAGTTCTTTTGGTCACAACCTCAGACCTCATGACCATAGGTGAAAGATCATAATGTAGATCAACTGGTGAATCTAAAGCTTTGCATTGCAACGATCCAGTAAACCTGCCATTGTACCAGATGTGATGTGTAGATTACATTAGTGAATCAGGTGTCTGCATTTATGCCTCTATCTACTGTGTCTACTGCTTCTGTGACATTGTGTTTTCTTACTGATATCCCTTACTTGACACACTTCTATCCAGCATTTCTTTCTGCTGATGACTCATACAAATGGACTTTTATCTTTAGTTCATGAAAAGTCTACATGAGACCAAGAAAGTGGGCAAACTGTAACGTGCAAGCCACCCTGCAAGCAAGGTTTAGCTAGGCTTACCCTCCCCTGCACTGTTTATTTGCATATAAGAAAACTCCTCTTCATATGAGCATGGTAATAGAGGGTCAGAGTGGGATAGAATTGTCCTATATAGAATCCAGATTATGCCAACCAGCTTAGTCTGCCCACACCCAGAAAAGTGTGACACAATACTTCCATTATTCTCTCCCTCAGGCCGCTCTGTTGTCAGACAGCACAATCGCTGTTTTGTTGGTCAGTTCCTACCATCTGACCGGCCAGAGCCCAGAACCAGCCGCCTATTTATTCCTGAATTTACCATTTGTTTGGTAGAGATGTAGCTGCGAGGCATGTGACGACTCTCTATTGCAACCCATCAGCACTGTTTCACTTCTGTTGGAGGGTGGAACCACAGGGAGGGAGAATCATTTTCCATTTTCATATAGTTTTTTTATTTGCAAAGATTTGTCTGTCACTGGGGACTGTAGCACTGCAGGAACAAGATGAATGTAATCTATAAAGTGTGAATAACTTTTGGAACGGTGCAACTTTTGTAGCCTGCAATGATTGGAGATATGGAACAAAGGTGTCCTAAAGTTGTTTGTATGTTTTCTAAGGTACAGAACCCACATATTCAAGCAAGTCAACAATTTACTTGCTTAAAATGCTGAATTCCTGTTGAAACAACATGTTTGGGCGGAATGTGACACAATAAGTGGAAATGTCAGTTAATGTAAGAAAATCAGGTAATGCAGTCCACACTAATAAACAGCCAATACCTTCCACAAACTTCTTGGACGGTTATCATCAGATATATTATTTATTGGACTGTAAAAAGCACAGAAACTATTCAACCCTTTGTTGCTGCTGTGGAGCTGCAGGTGCCAGACTTTGCTCTGACAGTGTTAGGAATGTTTTGGATGTCAGTCTGAGGGAATTCCACACATGTCTTCATTCAGAGCGATGCTTTGAAGTGTCCCGCTTACCCACACAGACGGCTGGTTCCAAACCCAGAGCCTCATGGCTGCGACTCTCTGCCTGCAGGAGGATTGTCTTACTGTCCACCGCCTGACAAACTATGAAGAGAATTTTTTTCCCCATTATCAGTCAGTGCTATTCAGGAATCATGAATCACCGTCGCTGGCCTACAATTATGACGTAATGTGCAACGGTTAAATTAATTTTTACGGTTATCTACTCGAACAAACCGAGCCCTCTCAGCGTTATAGCACCCAGCTGGGGTGAAAAGCTGAACTCATAGGCAAACAATAAGCTGAGCCATATCTCATGTCCAATTCATCCTAATCATCTGCTGAACTGGCTGTGGACCTCAGCTCAGCTCTCAGAGATTTGGTGTATCTGTGAACTTTAACTCTGACTCTGTGGCTGAACTATGTGTGTGTGTGTGTGTATAACAGTGTGTGTGTGTGTGTGTAATAGGATTCACTCTGCAAATTCTCCAGCTGTGCCCCCCACCCCCTTTTCCCCGAGATTTTCTGCTTTCCCTCCGTGTCTTTACGTAAAAAAGTGTGTGTGGTCCTAACGGTGTGAGATATTAAACACACACACACTCACTCCCTCCTCCTTATCTGTTCTCAGGACTCTGGGGGAGGCCTGGGCCCAGCTGAAGAAGAGCCTCACAGACGAAGCTGAAGTTCACCTAAAGTTCTCTTCGAAGGTAATTCAGCACATTGTATTTCATATCTGCGAAGCCGCAACCTGCTTGGTTAAATGGTGACTGTCCTCCTCCATTTAGCTATTAAAATGTGGATGTTGAATTTTGTGTTTGTTTGCACAACAAACAGCCAATGTAGTGACAGTGCAGATGTTACCAGTGTGTGCAGACTGCATCTGTGTTGTGTTTGTTCGACAGCTTAGCCTCTGCTCTCAGAGTTTACCAGGCTCCGTCTGGTATTTTCTTAGATCTTTGACTTTACTTCCGTTTTCTTCCATAAGATGGACCGCAGATTATTTTCTTCAGGTTCAAACGGTTTCAACTGTGCTGAAACATCTTCACCTCAATATTTGCAGCTCAGAGCAACATAGTGTACAGGACACTTTAAATCAGTTTTGCTGCAGATTTCACTTCAGATTCAATCTGAACCAAATTTTTGGGGATGTTTTGATTCAACAAAAAACAAATGGGAACTTGTGAGATATGTAACTGCATCTTTATGGTTCAAAACTGCCTGTCAATAAATACATTTAGTAAAATTTGAAAAAATGGGTTTCCACATAGCTAACACAAATGTAAAACAAAGTAAATCACTCACGTAGCTCTGCATATCATATATTACGTTTATTTTAACAGTTATCTATGTACATCAATGATTGGATAAGATACCATAAATGATAGATAATAGGGTTGGATAGAATAGGTTAATTTAGGTTAAGGTAGGATAGGGTATGAACAGATATTATAGGATAGGATATATGATAGATAGGATAGGATAAAGGTTACGATAGGGTACAAGATATGATTCGATGGATGATAAATAGGATGATAAATAGGATAATTCCAGTTTAATTCAGCTCGTCTTACTTTTGTAGATTTTTCTTTAATTTTATTTGAATGTTTCATATTAACAACATTGTCAAGCTTGTTTTTCATTGTTTGGATCATGAAACCAAACAGCACCACAAGACACACATGCAGTCAGATGATCAGATCAGGTTTTAAACAAAGATTCAGTGGAGGTTAATGTTTAAAAATAAGAAAACCAAACATTCAATTATGGAAAATATCTCAAATCTTGCCATTGTCATCTGTGACATTTTACACCTTGCAGTACAGAACTGATATGAGTACCATGGAGTTTTGAACCTGTTTAACAGTTTGAATCCATATCGACCGTGGGCTCAGCAGCCTATACAGCGCGTGTGAGTAACAAGGAGGACTGTCCTCCCTCCGATTTATTCACATACAGTAAGGGGCCTCATGACGGCTCCGTGGGCTGAGGCACATTCTGTACATTTTACACTGAGGCTTTGAATCAGCCGCCAACTTTTGTGACTTCCTCTCAATGGGAAGTAGATTTGACTCTTCTTGAGCAACACATGATCAGCAGTTCCACGCAAATACAAAGCATATAAAACCGAGAGAAAAAAATATGATTATAATTACTTAATCTCTTGATATCCATATCACTGGGATCTATGGCTTTATTGCTCTTAATTAAAATTTTTAGTTTGTTTTGGATGGGAAGACGAACAGAGGCCAGGGTTGCAGCTGGACTGGTGGAGGAAGTGGAGTCGCTGATGTTATCCTTCAGAGATGCACAGATGTTTGTCGCTGTTCCTGGTTCCTGGGGCAGGAGGAAGGATTTGAGTGGAAATGGACTTAGAACGCGGATACAGGAAGGATTTGCAGATTTCAAAAGCCATTGACCGCTGGGACAGGATACCTGCTGGCCTTTTAGGACCATGTGAACAGTGACAAGCTTTCTACTCAAAATTAAGTCATTTGGATTAATAATATCCTCTTCAGCTTTTTTTTAAAGCATCGGTTTAACCATCAGAAATCTGATAATCCGAGAGGGACGTTCAGCAACGTTGGCTTCTGTGGTTTTTGATGTAGTTTGGCTCCATAAACTGAAATATTTCTCATATAAACTAGCACAGTGACAGGATGATGACTTCATGTAGAAAGCAGCTAAAGGGAATGGAGCTAATTATGTTTTTCAGATAATTAAATCAGATATGTCGAGGAGGAATTAGAGTGATTCCCCCCTTTGATAACTTTATCGCCACTGAAATTTAAATAGCATGATTAATTTTGTGACTCTCTGCTTCAGCATCCCTTTATATGCATGGAGAGTAACTGTATCTGCACCTGGATTCATATCATCATTCAGTACCTAATAGCTGCCAGGCGGATTTATTCTTTTCAGTTATCACGGGGGTGAAAGTAATCAGAGGTTGCACATGCGTTTGGACAGTCAATTTCTTCTTAGTCCAACCACATGAGGAAAAAATATTCAAACAAGAAAGAGTGAAAATGACTTTTCTGTGGCATTTTTCTTCTTCCCTTCTTCTTCTTCCTCTACCTTTGTCCTGTTGCAAACTTGCTGTCCTCACATGACACAGTTTGAGCCTGAACTTTACTTCAGCATCATTGTGAACCTGTCAGATGAGCACTCACAATGCAAAGTAGGTCCAGCTGCAAACCTTCCTCTTGTTGAGTTGTTGGTTGTGTTTTGTTCGAGCAGCTCCAGAGTGAAGTGGAGAAGCCTCTGCTGAGCTTCAGGGAGAACTTCAAGAAGGACATGAAGAGGTTCGACCACCACATTGCAGACCTACGGAAGCAGCTGGTTGGTCGCTACGCGTCAGTGGAGAAGGTACACGCACTCACAGAAACGCAGATTTAAAGCAGCTCTAATTGTAACGCAGCCCTGTCCTCTTATTTGGCAGTGGCAGAAATTCAGGCATCATCTTGCTGGTGATTAAAATTCCTCAACTCCTCCATAAGCAGACGGCTGTTTCCTGTCGCTGGAATGCGTCTTGCTTTTTGTGTATGTACAATGAAAAGCTATTGGCTGCAGCCTGAAGGCAACCGCGACTCTGTCTCACATCATCTGTCACATGTGCAGCGTTTCGCTCTGAGAAGGGACCAAATCTTTGCTCTCTCATAAACGAATACGATCGACAACTGAGCGTTTAAAGTGTAACAACACCCTGTAGTATTGACTAAAATACCCTTCCCTCTGTAAATTCAAAACACAAACACACACACACACACACACAAAATAGGTCAAAAGTTGGAAAGGTCTTCAATAGCAACACACACCAGAAATGTCATTTAAGAGTTTTCTGAACACTGAGACCACGATGGTCCCGAGCCGTTCCAACCACTGCCACTGGCGGCTGTTTCAGCCCGTGGCTCAGGCGGTGTGTGTGTGTGTGTGGATGTGTGTAGTGAGACAGCTTAGGGAAGGAGAGATGCGCAGTGTATATGAACGGTAGACAACATGGTGGTTTAGGGGTTACGTTTCAGCATAGATTAGAACAGTGAACACAAGTTGTCACTGGTGGAACGGGGACGCCCCCATTGATTAAAGGGTGTCCATATTATCAAATAAATATAAATGTGTTGACGTAGAGACGTCCCAACAGTTTACTATAAGCAAGCATTGTCCTTGCAAAGTCAAATTTGGTAGAAACTGTGATGTTCAAACAAGCATTAAAGTATTTCTTCAAAGAACAGTCATATTATTAAGTTTATTGCTCAAAAACACATTTAAGTGTGAAGTAAAGCTGTTCAGGAAATAAGACACTGGCCATGTTGGTATTAGAGTGTAACAGTAACAGTGGCTGCAAACGTTTATCTCTTTAGGTATTTAGATTTTTGTTTCAAGAAAGCCACACAATCATTGAAGAAAAAGCTTTTTGCCAGAAATGTAAGAGCAGATCCTTTGTGAGATTAAGCCTCATGATGTATCACAAAGGGGTTTGTCTCAGATCTGAGCTTGATTTTCTCTCCTTCTCTTATCTGCCATCAGGCCCGCAGAGCTCTGGCTGACCGACAGAAGGAGCTGGAGTTGAAGACTCAGCAGCTGGAGATCAAACTCAGCAGCAAGATTGAAGAGGATATCAAGAAGGCCCGCAGGAAATCCACACAAGCAGGTGAGAGGCCGAGGTCAAGATCAAACTGTGGTTCACGGCCTGTTGTTTTAAATGGGGGATGGAGGGTTGATCACTGGATTCATGTTGCAAGCTAATTCAAAAGAACTAAGGTTTGACATAATCGGAACTGATTGCAATGAATAGATTTTCTTAACTTCTGCTTTTCACAGTAAAAGCAACAGTGATTTTCTTTTCATTTGTAAGTACAGTTCATTTTTGGGAAGTGTCGTCTACAAAACTAGACCCTGAACATAATCTAGATTTTGTCAGGCTGGCAGCCCTGTGAACAAAGGAGGAACCTTCGTGATATAGATGGGTAACAAGGATAAACTGAAGAAAATCCTCTGGGGAGACTGAAAATATTGTTTGATTTGCTTTGTCAAGGTTCAACATGGAGGCATGAGGAAATTTGTATGTGATAGTCATCAGAATCCTGTGGAAAAATCCTTGAAAATATGAATCCTAAACGTGATTACAGTTTGGTGAGAATCCATTCATTCATCCAACTTTTGCTTAATCAAAAGTCGGGTTGCGGTGGCAGCAGCCTAAACAGCGTGCTTCGGTTTAACTGGTCCATTCATTTTCTCCATGTAAACAGAAATACTTTTAGATCTCAATGTGAAACCAAAACAAACCAGATCAAATGTAAACAATGTAACAAGGACATGAACTTTGGTTTGGATTATCAAATGGTAAAAACGCTCTCAAACTCTTGGGAAGCCAGAAGTGAACCAGCCACTGTTTTCATACAGAGAACCACGGCCTGAGACTTTTGAGACGGTTAAGATTCTTGACCTAAGAGTTAGACAGGCCCAAAGACTTTTGGAGATTTGTGTTCTCTTGTGGCCTCGGAATAAAATGTGCAAAGAAATTACATTTTGGAACAGTGTTTGTCCTTACAGCAGATATGTGGATCTGGATTTCATCATTCACCCTATGAAAGTCCCCACCCCCAACTCTAATGTTAGATTCTCATCAGAGATCATGAGTATGATCAGCAGTGGTTTATGTCAGCTCTGCCCTGCAGCCGCAAATCAGACTCTCCTGGGAGCACAGCTCATAAAGTTCAGTAAATAGTTAACTTACTGCCCATGACTCTGTATCCTCCTCCAGTGTTTCTCCAGCCCTTCACTGGAGAGAGCCAATGTGAGTCGTGATGCTGTGTTTGTCTTTTTACATGACTCATGAGCTTTGTCAGCACTTCGAGCCAGACTGGGACTTTTTTCATGTTAGGATGGGAGTGAGGGGAAGAAGAGGGGGTCAGACACATTCTTAACTCGACGAGTCTGTTCACACCAGACTGACAGAAAGGCGTGGGCGTGGAATAACTCCATAGCCCCTGGGACACACACACACGCAAACAACCCATAAAGTCGATTCAACCAACATAGAGATTATGCAGTCCGTTCTTATTTCTAAGTAGGAAGAATTAATTGGCTAAGCAATAGATAGAAAAAATGCATTTAGAATGGCTTATAAATGCCTACCTACCACCACCCCCAACCCACCGGACACACACACATATGACTTACCAATAAGCTCGCTAAAGCTAAGTCATCTTGGTTGTCTGGCTGTGAGCGATAACTCCAGTAGCAGCACACACACTAACATTTTAAACAAAAATTCTGTATAAAGGATTCTCAACTCTGGGGGTTCTATTCGGCCAAGACCAGGGTCGTCCTGAGCCTTTAAACTGTGGCACAGGAGAGGACTGGGGGACAACTCAGAATTGTACATGTTGTGGTTGTGTAGGGGTTTAGTTTCAGCATAGATTTGAAAATGAGCACTTCTTTCCAGATTCCTACTGACAAAAAGTCGCTGGTGGTGGTCGGCTCCCACCATAACTATATAAATGTCATGTCGTCCTAAATAGTTGACAATACATAAACAGTCGCTCTGGAAGGTTCAAGACAGTTTGTACCACTAGGTGGCATTTTGAGCCACATTCAACTCACACATTTATATATTTTATAGATGTTGTAAATGGATATTTAAAACCAAATTGATGTGTCATATAATTTAGTTTCGATGCTTAAAAAATATTTAAGTGTTTATTATCTCTTGAAATAATACAGGGATTGTTTTCTGGTGGAAGCAGAAGGAATCAAATTTCCTCTCAATAAATTAAATGTTAAATTCAGGAGCAAATAAAAAGAAGTTGCGTCCTTTTTTAATTCGAGTCTTTATAGTTGAACTTTACCTTTTAAAAGGGTTAAGAAAAAGAGTGATTTTCCTACAGCGAGAGAAAAAGGGCAGGGCTTCCTAAATTTTTTATATTTTCCATATTGTGAACAAGTGTCCACTGCACTTTATCTTCTGTCAAATTAACATAATAGCTGTTCTTATCTACACATTTTTCAGTTTTTGGCGATTCTGAAATAATTATTTCCCTGCAGGCCATGAACGCTACACGTTAACCTGAGGTCATTCCCAAGCTGCTGTTCTGCGCCGATGAAATATGTTTTAAAAATCAACATGAAAACCACCCTTCATGAAAACCACCCTGCTTTGTCTTCAGCTACATAAAATAAACAATCACAGAGAGAGTGGGAGGTGAATAAAGGTTGTATTGACTTTACTGCTGCACAGAACCTCAGAGCATTGTTTTGTAAAAGCTGTGTTTACCCCGCATGCAGTGAAACGCCAAGTCGATGATTTGATTTACACACTCTGGAGGCTGTTTTGGAAAATCTCAGTTTTGGGGGAGGAGTCTGGACAGAGAGCTGACATGATGTGAGACAGGCTATTAACAACTTATCTGGATTAATGTGCATGTACTTATTGGAAAATGGTGTTGTCATGTCAGTCAAACCACACCCACACAGCTTTGATGTAAGAGACTAGAGTCTGTTACTGTTAATCTTGTCACAAATAATACTTTTGCCTATGATCTATATTCTTTAGCACCGAATATTTTTACCTCTGCCAAGGATGTTATGGTTTCAACCCTGTTTGTTTGTTGGTTGTTGTGTTAGCTTGTAGGCAAAATTTCACAAAAACCCCAAGACACACACCATGAAACTTGGTGGAAGGATTCAATATAGGTCAGGAAATAACTCATCAAATGTTTGTGCAGATCTGGATGGGGATAGACCTTGATGGGAATAATCGGACATGTTCAGAGGAGTGATGTTTTTTACTATGTGTAATTTTGCCCGCTGATCGAAATAAAAATCGGGATCTAGGGAATTTAAATGTGGTTTCATAAGGGGACTGTTAGGCCTTGATGGAGCTAAGAACACTCAGAGGAGCCTTCTTGTCTTGCTGGGGGGAGGGGGGTGGGGGGGGCAGCATGCTAACAGTTTGTCCGCGAACCAAGTTGAACATGTCGTCTTCTACTTCCTCTTGATGACAGTGGTCAGCAGCCGAGGCTCAAACATTTTTTTTATTTCACACTATCGGGCAGTCCCAGACGTAGTTGGACTGACCCACCATGGATGCTGATGCTTTTCTTGAGTGCTTATGGAAATAACTAAAAACCAATAAAGACTAAAAGGACATTGACAACAAAAGAGATATGGTATACTCAAAACAAATAAAAACAGTATTATAATAGCAAAAAGCAAATCAAACATTCATTAAAGCGCCAGGCTTCAAATACGCTAAGAGAAGTAGGGCGTTTAAGTTCAGTGGGCTCTGATAGCGTGAACTTGATCTCCCTCTTACACAAGCTGTCACCTGGGAGTTACCAGCAGTGTAACGTGTGTATGTCAGAAGGGTGTGTGTGTGTGTCTGTGTGTGTGTGAAAAAGTACAGACTTTGCTGCTGGGGGATTGGTTTTGTGGAAGTTAGCGAGCTGAGTAAAGTGACGAGCTAAGACTTAACAGATGTCGACTCTCCGCAGAAGTGTGATGTCATGACTCAACCAGGCATGACCACATGCTGTCACACACACAAGTCCTCCATCCATACTGGCTCTCCTCTCACACACGCAAACACACACACACGAGTCATCCGTCCCGTACGTCCTCCGCGCTGCTTATGCAACCGGGGAGAAAAACAGCAGCAGTTGTTGACGGGGCTCTTGGCGTCTGGCTGCCAGTGACGACGAGCGCAGGGCGAGGGAAGCAGAGACGAGACTGATGCCAAAACAACTAAAGTGCGGCATCTGTCTGCTCATAACAAAGACTCATTATCGCTTTGTGCTCTCCCTGCATCGGATTACATGCAGCACCGGCTCATTCATGTCTCCTTACTCACAGGATTTCCTAATATCAGTCACCTGAGGCCATGATCCCCCCCTTTTTTTATTGAGCTCTTTTTACTTTTTACTTACAAAACAGATTTTTACATTATGCAGGAGGTGAGGGTTTGATATAAGGTTCTTATCTGCAGCATAAATAGCAGTTCTTTTACATTTTTTTCAAAACCCAGAGACCCACCAGTAGGTCAGTCGTTATGAAGTTGAGCTGTTCAAACCAACTTAACTTTTACCAGATGCATCAGGCTGGATTTTGGGTCCATGTATATAAAATGACACAATATTTCATTTTGATGGGAAGGTGCATAGAGTTTGAAGTCAGTGAACACACCATAAAACTTCATTAGACAGTTGCAACAGGCTGAATACAGAATATATCTAAGATTAAATTAAGAATCACCAAAGTGTGAATGTTGCAATGTTTCCTTTGATGCTCTTAACTTGAAGGGTTGCAACTGATGCCGTCACATGTCTGTAATATTCATTTTATCAGTCACATGGAGACAAAGACATTTTGTTTCCACGGTTTATTTGAAATGTAACTAGTTTATTTTAGGTTTGGGAACATTTATGGATACAATATTATTTTCAGCATTGTTTTTAAATTGTGTTTCATTTCTGAAAATCCTTTTTTGAGTCTTCTTCTGTGTCACTGTTCTCCCAGAGCATCAGTTTGTTTTTCAGGGTTGTAACCTTGTCAATAGTAATATACGTATGGTACAAAAAAGTTCTGAAACGTTGAAACTTTGTGGAGAAATCCTTTTTCTGTTTTCATTTTTGCAATATGGCATCATATTTATCCCATATATTTAATTAAATTCCTCTCTTTGGATTAACTACAACCTGTACCGCTGCAAACAGTCACTAAGTTTCAGTCAATCTGTTCGTAGCATGTATGTCAAACTTAAACAACAAACTATCCTCTTATTTAAACATTTAACTCTAAGATATAATATAGAGTAAGAGAAGAAAGAAAATAATAAAGGTAATAAATAAAGATGTCTCTAACAGTAGCATGGGATAGTTAGTGTTGCTCTGAAACTTCACATGAATGAGTATTTCTTTATTTTTGTAGCCATGTGTGATTTGGTCCTGTCCAGTTGAAGAAACGCTATCCTCCGCTGGCTGTGATCTATAGAGCTGTCATCAAATCAAACATAAAAATACACTGTTAATATAAATTAATACGAGCAGAGGATTGAGAGTCATTTGCTGAAGAAGAGACTGATCAGCATCATTTCCCCTCTGATCTAATCTCACACATGATTAGCGTTTGTTTGTGCTGTCAGCAGGATACAGGCGGTAACATTAACGACAGGGCAGATTAGACCTCTCCCTTCATCATGGATTCTATGCGATCTTAATGAAATCTATTATCAGGCCAGATTGCCAGTGCTGTGTGGGAAGAGAGTCAGCTGAGCGAGGTGGAGCCAACACGTCAGCTGTGAAAGAATACTTGGACAGTTGTGCCATCTATTGGAGACAGTGCACACTACATGCACAGTGCTGTGTGTGTGTGTATAGTATATATATATATATTTCTAATCTGCCTGTTTTTATTTTTTGTTGCAGGAGACGATCTTATGCGCTGTGTCGACCTTTACAACCAGTCTCAGTCCAAATGGTTTGAAGAGATGGTCACTACGAGCCTGGTAAGAAATCACTGGTTTACTGGTTTGGAAATTTGACTGTGGCGATGTCGTTTCTTTCTGGCTTTCATCATAACATGTTGTAATAAAGGATTTGGCACATAATTACTGCAGTAAAATACACATTGAAAATATTTAAACTGACTTAGTGATGATTTATCACCTACTTTTATACATATGTTTTTAGTTTGCCTTCAGCATGAGAAGTTGAGTCTAAATTTGTTTTTCGATTTGGACCAAATTACTTGTAAATGAGTGTTGCATTTAGTGACAGATCCATGACACTTCATCAAAACAATTACAAGTGCAAATTAAACCATAAACATGAAAAACAGATAACATGTAGTCATTTGACATTTAACTAATCAGACAGACTTTTTTTGTCCATTGGACACACATAAATATTTATAATAAATTAGTAAGTCAGATTGTTATCTATTGCTTCAAGGTTTGCCTGCTCTTAACTTTTACTGCTTTAGAACACAAGCAGTTGTCTCCAGTCTCTTGCTAAAAGTTGAACTCAGTCAGTTGTGTTTTTATCCAATTTCGATATTTGATACATTTCTACAATTAAATTATCTATATCTAGAAATGTTTAAAAAGTGACTCATGCATTTATTCATCATTTTTTTCCTGATTGATTGTAAAGCAGCGTTTCCATGCCTTCACCATAACGTGATTACTCTCCTTGTCTGTGTTAAAAATGCAGCTGCCAAACTTTTCAATAAACTATGAAAGCATGATCAAAGCTCCCCCCCACTTTTTTTTTACCTCTCCCTTCCCTTAGCACGTAGCTTTAGATCTTCTGAGGAGTCCCTGTTAGATATTCCTCAGTATAGGCTGAATGCCAAGACCCCTGCTGTTGAGTGAATACAACTGCTTGATTTGATTTGAAAGGTGCTATATAAATAAAGCTGTTGGATATGTGGTGGAGTAACATCAGATGTATTGGTCATCAAATAATAATTTCAAATATATAAGCGAAGCCTCATCGTTCCTCTTGATGCTTTAAATGCAAAGACTTGAAAGTGCGTGCTGTGATAGTTTGATGGTCAGTGTGGGGTCAGGAGCTTCATCTCTGCCTGAGAATACGTCAAAGGACTTCATGGAAATGTGTAACTGTTAACACTTTGCGACTGATACTTAGAAATATTGTTGGTCCTGTATTACCACTGTATAGATCCCTGTGATTCCCGGAGATTTCACTGTTACTGAGCTATCACACACTGCTCTTGTCCTCAGGAGCTGGAGCGGCTGGAGGTGGAGCGGATGGAGATGATCCGACAGCACCTGTGTCAGTACACCACGCTCCGACACGAGACGGACATGTTCAACCAAAGTGTGAGTACATCTGCAACAGACTACAGGGTCCAGTGCAATCTGAAGTGTGCTCTTGTGCATGTAGGATAATCTGTAGTCTCTCAACTCAAATATTATATGGTTGAATCATATTTGTGCTCCCACTGGGTCTTCTCGGAAACGTTTTAGTTCGACATTGTCCATAGGAAGTTATTGTGATTAACAATCAATGTCATTAAACAATTAAAAAACAGCTGACTTACCCTTGCTACCTCTCCACATATTGTTTCTAACAAAATTTGCGAATTGTAGAGAATCAGTTATTATATAATTGTTATTGAATTTAATAAATGCTACAGCGGCTGCAGCTGCCTAGCAAACAAAGTGGATAATATTTTTACATAAACCCCTTCTGTATATTTTTTAAGTATATTTTACATTAATACTCATGTGAGATAAATATGAAGTTGAATTGAACTTTCCCTCCTCAAAGTAAAGACGTGTATGTTCTAACGTTGTTCTCTGTTTGTCCAGACGATGGAGCCGGTGGACCAGCTCCTGCAGAATGTGGACCCAGCCAGGGACAGAGAGCTGTGGGTGCGGGAGAATAAGACTGGAGAAATCAGGCCAGTGGACATAGAGATCTGATCTCAGTGCAGTCTGATGATTCTGCATATGCACACTTTTACCCAAGGGCCCAGGCAGACACACTGACACAGAGCCTACAAGCCTGAGGACTGACTGGGAGAGGAAATCTGTGCTGGGATCAGTCTCCCCCTCCACTGATGGTGTGACTCCTAACGGACTGAGGGATGAGCCGCCCTCACAGCGACCTGCTGAGGATGATGTCAGTGTTTAGGCGATGTAGTGAGAACTCTAAGGGATGAATGAAGCTGTCTAATGGAAACAATAACAGGAAACACAGGAAAATGGAAGCTGTGAGAGTGGATTCTTGCCTGAAGGACGCCGAGCTGGGTTGAGTGATGAAGCAGCAACAGGGAACATTAACATGTGCAAACAGCTTTATGTCACGCAGCAGTGTAATGCTGCCATCTGTAATTGCTTTCGTTCTGTGAGGTCAACCTCTGGGTCACATGTGACTTCAGGACCGCGAGGTTGTTGGTAAACATGATTTACGAATGCTGCTAAGCCTAGTGTTATATATCCGTGTGCACCAGAATGAGGCAAAAGTATTTTTATTTTAACATCAATCATATGCAAGTGTTGACCATCCGCTAAAATCTCACCTACTGTTGCTACGCCTGTCAAGCCGGTCACATATGCAGTTGACAAAAAGATGATGGTGTCAGATCTACCAATCGTACATTAGAAGTCATTTTTGAAATAAACGAGTTTTAGATTTTATTGGCTATAATTGGCTTTAATTGATTAAGCTAATTATGGCGAATAAAGTCAGGGCTCCTCAACAGACATATACAAATGAAGAAACCGCATCGTTTTTGTCGTGGTAGCCCGAGTTTTATACAGCATCTGAGTTATTAAATGAAATGTATTCCAAATTCTATTCATTCTAATTCCCCTGATGATGTTTTGAATATTTAGAAAAAAATGTTGCTTGGGACACATGGTGAATGGGAATGCATATCCAGAGGATTCAATATGGAGCTCATCGGTCGAGGGTGAAGATAAACGAACATATGGTGACATACCTCCACAAATTATCAGGCTAGAGATACAATAGAAAGATTATATGCTTGAGTTGTGACGACATAAAGAAGTCAGAAAAATACATAGTTCAAAAATCACATATGATGTGTTACATTTTTTAAGGTTGCTCTACTTTTACACGAGAGCTAGGATGTGAGAATGAGAAATAACCAATGACTTCAGCAAAAGAGCACATATTTACCCAAATGAAATCAACACCAGGACAGCGCTGCTAACTCTAAAGCTGCTTTCAGACGTTCACTGAACCCCCCACATTCTCTAGATTATTATCTAGTGTCTCAGGCCAGCCCCTGAGTAAAAACTCTGGATAACGTCAGAGTGAGCCTATATGGTAAAACAGCAGAAGATACATTGGCGTCTTGACTCCCCCCAGTGGTTGTTTAAGGCATATACAGTATTTTTCCAACACATGCTGTCATCCTAACATTGGGTTTATGGCAGGGCTCTTACCACTGGGCACAATGCTTAGTTACTACTGTGGGCCATAGCAAGGCTAAATTCAACCAGAGAAGTTTTTTGTTTATGCTAATCCATTTTCTTTTTTGTTATATATTTTGGAACATTAGTAAACACCACTTCTTGAGCTATTAAGACCCCAACTTTTACTCACAGATCAGAGCCCGTACACATTTTATTCATGTTGCAAAGTTCAAAGCTTGACAGGCCTGCTGCACCAGGGACTAGTGAACAGTCAATTACCTTAAGCTAACGTCACATATGTGGCTCCACGTCTTAGCGTCTCCGAGAGGAAAACCCGAAAGATTCCATTGACTTGTTTCTTTGAATTCATTCCTAATAATTATTAAGAAACAGCCAATTGCACTTTATACCCAAGTGATTTTGAATAAATATACTGTAAATTGCTGTTGGTATGAAAAGTATTCCACAGAGAACTTAATCATGACACATTTTGTTACTAATGGAAGTGTTTGGGTTACGTTCAGGGTGGCCTGGTGTAAATATATGGGGTGTGTGATTTGCTAAGGAGGCAGGTGGAGTGAAAGGAGAAAAATACAATAAACAATAGAAGCCTACACAAAGACATATGATATACAGACATTGGGTACTGTTAATATATGAAATATACAAAGTGTTTTATATACAAGAGAAATGACAGCTCTCCCGTGATGTTCTACAGCTTTGGAAACGTGAGTCAGTTCAGCGTGTTGCCGCCTGCAGGAGCTAAATGTTGTACAAAGTGCTCTTTTACTACCATGTCTTAGTCGTATCCAGGATTACTGCTTAGTATTACTTGACCACCGAGAGAGTAGGATCGGGATGTTTTTGTACATTAACGGCTAAAAGTTGGCAGTTTTCATTAATAAAATGAAAATATCAAATACCATTATGCTTTCTGTTTGTTTTGGCTGCACCATAACAGCGGAGCTAGCCGCACCTCTGTCACTGGCCGAGTGATGAAGTCATGCCATTGGATGAACGCTTGGAGTTTCCTGGTTGGCAGTTGCTCTTCTGAAATTAACAGTTTCCATTTAATAATCCAGGTGGCGTTTACAGGAAGTGTTGCAGTCTTAGTATGTTTTCATTCAATGTTTTCAACTACATCCTAAATTTTCGTATATAAACGTCCATTAACAACATTTTGACCATAGACCGTATATAAAGATGGACGACATGACTGCTCCTCTAAAGTGAAGCCAAAGCATCTCATTCACCTCCTTGTGGTTGGCTGCTCGGTTGATTACAGACTCCACCCCCTCCATGTTAGTGGATGGGACATGGACTGGACTAAAAAGTCAAAAATCACACATTAAATAGATTTTTGTCAAAGATGGTTTCTGTCAATTCCAGAAGTTTTTTATCACACTTTTTGTATCTAAATGCGAAAGATGTCAGTGTCATATGTGGGTTATTTTGTCTGGACAGTGGCAGTAAGTGGAGAAGTGTCCTCCACCTTTATTGAAAGTCTATGGTTTTTACTAGTTCCAGTTAGTTTGATCACAAAATGGTAAAAAAGCGGGGAATATATAATAAATGAAAAAAGTCTTTATTTCCTAAAAACACATTTTCACATTCAACAATAAATTGCTTTGGTAGAACCTTGTTACAGAAGTAGATAGTGATAATCAAAAAGTGGTTAAAAGTTCAAACAGATATATACTTTATAAAACAGTTTAAAAACACTGACATTGCATTTCCTATTACTGAACTGAAGTAACTGATGGCACCTTGTTACATATCTGACCAAGTAACACTTTACCGATTATAAGTCATGTATAAACCATCATGAAACAATCTTTTACAAATCATTCGTATGTGAATTCCTTAATGTAATATATATTTAATTTTTGATACATTGCACTACAAAGTTGTCCCTCCCCAATGTGATTGACCATTAAACAAGCATCACTGTTTTGAACCAGTTTGCTTTATACAAGAGAGCTGGTGCTAGACTTTTGGACAAAACCTGTTAGACTAACCTTTTGCGTCCAACAGAATTGTTAGCGTCATTGTTTTTGGCCATATTAGCAAATATCAAATGTCCCAAAAGTTACAAGTTATTTATCGTTTCAGCATGTGGTGCTTATTTTCAGATTACAAAGCCTATCGGACCATAGCAGTTGCTAAAAAAATTGCTAGCTAGTGTACAAATGAGCTAATTTAGCCATGTATGTAAACTACAATTAACAATGTAGTATCTCTACTTTGTTAATTTAATAAACAATAACATACGTATATATAAATAAAAAATATGTGTTGAATTTCTGCCTGGATTTGAGTAAAGACAACAGTGTGTGCACAGTGTGCAACAGTACACCGCACATTTATTGTATTTTATTGTTTAGATATACAAATTATTTGTTGATGATCATAAGTTGCATGATACATGACTTACATTCGGTCTATGTAGTAAAGTGTTACCTAAATTTTAGTACACTTACAGTACACTTTTCCATATTCAAGCTGTTTTTACGTACCAATATTACATTATTACTTGAAGATAAAAGTGTGTTGGATAAAAGCTGGAGTGTGTTATGAAAGCTGTGATCTTACAGAGTGAAAGTGAATACATTTCAGATAGGGTTCAATGGGAATGTGCGGTAATCACAAACATGTGGCACTTGGATAGGTTTGTTTATGACCTTCATGATGCGTGTCACACCACGAAGAGTCAGAACGGACCATGGTGATGTCAGGGCCGTCTGTCTAATCGATCATGAGCTTCTTGAGGGAGTTGAGATAGGCCGGGATGAGGGAGCTGACGGATTCGTTGTCGTCGTTGAGGATCTTCTCCCCTCGGCCCTCGGAGCCCACAGAGCTGGGCGACCTGACCCGGCCGGGGTACGGCGTGCTGTAACCCTGGTGGAGCACGGACATGTATCAGTCATCATGCAGAACAACCACGCTCACAAAAACCTACTTTGAGATTTTCTTGCGTTTGCTTTATTTTTCCCTAACAGTGATTTTGCCAAATTGTTAAGAATTTGAGTGAATTGATGTTTCCTCAAAAATGTCAATTAACATGTAAGATCGTTTTTGTATAATTGTTAGTACCGTTCATGATTGCAACATTCAAAATAATAGCAATTACTGCACAATCAAACATCATGAAGCATATACAGTAACATGCACTGTGCTTTGAAAACATCTTAAACTCTACATTACACCAGGTTAACCCAAAATGAGACCCAGTCATTATGGGATGCAGCTGGAGGATCTAACCAGCCGTCGGTGTTACACACACTGTGAAAGTAGTTTGTTATTTTCAGTTGGCAATTTTATAACTAACTAGAATGGCCATCAGCAGAGCACATACCTTCGCCAAAGCCCTACAGTATTTCAAAACAACTGCATTTCAACAGTTATTTAATTAAGTGAACATTTTTGCCTAATGGTTTATTTAAAATACCTAATCATTAATATCAAGATAAAATCTCATGGCAGTCACATCTTGAAGATTTTTTTTTATAGGCCTCAGCTTACATAACAGATCCAGCAAAAACCACACAGTCAGTTTGAATGGTTAATTTAATAAGGAGCCATTGAACATGCTTTAATTTTTATGGCCAAAAACATTGATTCTGACTAAATAAAACAGAACAGCACAAATCGTACTTGTTACAACAGTCTCACAAAATGCTAAAGAAAGATCTTTCTCTACTTGGAAGGAATACATGAATAAGTGGTTAAACGTTACTCACAGAGGAATATCCTTTGCCAAAGCTGCCTCTGTTCTTTGTCCGGATCTTGGTGAGAGCCGACTCAGCGATATCAGCGCGCTCCTCAGCGTCATCCAGCTCGTTGACGGTCTTCCTGTACTTCACCAGGTTCATGTTCGATTGTTCCTCCTGTAATCAGAGGGATATCATCAGGAGGCGTGTCCTGTAGGTTACATGGTTTTTCGGAGAAAGACGACAAAGGTGACGTACGGCCTCCTCCACTTGTCTCTTGTAGGCCCTCATCTTGTTCTGCAGCCGCTCCACCAGCTCCTGCATCCTCTGCTGGTTCTTCTGGTCCTCCTCCGACTGGAACAGCAGCTCCTTCAGCCGACGCTCGTTCTTCCGCAGCGTCTTCACCGTCTCAGCGTGCCGCTTCTGCTCCGAGTCCAGTTCCAGCTCCATCTCCTTCACCTGCACACAGACACAACTCACTGACTTTAGCTCTGAGTAGAACTAGTGCTAGACGTGTGTAGGAATGACATCAACAGATTTATTATTTCCCACTTTGAAACGCTCCTCTCGAGATACAGAGGAGACAAGTCAATGTGCAGGTTGAGGGGAAAATACATTTATTTTCTTCTGTGCTATGAATCACTAATTGAGGGAATGATGAAAAAAAACGACATCATAATATAAATGCATGCACGTTTGTGAGTCCGTACCTTTCCCTCCAACTTCTGAATAATCTTCTTTCCTCCCTTCAGAGCCATCTGCTCGGCCTCTTCCAGTCGGCTGCTCATGTCTTTGATCTGGGCCTCCAGTCCTTTCTTCACTCTCTCCAGGTGCAGCGTGTGCTCCTGCTCCAGACGCAGCTCCTCCCCCACTCGGGCCAACTGACAAAATAATATCAATTAAAAACAAGAATCTGTGTGACCACATTTATATGATGTGTCATTGTACAGTGACGTTCATGACGCAGCCAATTGCCTACGTGCATGTGTGGGACAAGACATTGTGGTGAGGTCAACAATTCCACACTGCTTCACGATGTCATCAAACTATATAACTACTTATAACTCTGCTGCAATAATATTTCAGTGAATAGAGACGCCGAGTGTCTTGTGTGTGTTTTACCTCACAGCTGGTCTTCTTGGCCTTGTCTGTGAATCCCCTCATCTCTCCCTGTAGCTCCTCATGCTCCTGCTGCAGAGTCTGCAGATCCACCTCCAGCTTCCTCCTCCCACTCAGAGCCGACTGGAACTGAACACACAGGAGGGAACAAACAGAATGTCATGGATTAATAAGACTTTTAGGCCCTGTTCAGCCCTGATGTTAAGAGATCTGATCACTAGTGGACAGAGATTAGTTCATCACTTGTGACAGATGTGTCCAATGATAATGTTTGTGAGCCTGTGTCGGTTAGAGCGAGAGATGGAAACTGATTGAGCTGGATTTAACCAATTTGAGAAAAGTATTTTAAGACATTATGTGGTCATCATTGTAAATATCGTGGCAGTGCTTACAAACAAATCTATTTGTGCACACAGGGAATGTTGAATAGCTTATACTGTGGTGGGTCAGAGGACGTCAACTGAGTAGTCGGTCCTTCATATGCAGCCAGAACACATATGTGCTCACACAGCTCACTTGCGATCAGCTCCCTCAGCACAGATGTTGATACCAGGTGTGAACGGGGTCTTAAAGTCTGAAGGGCACCAAAGCAAGAACTTGGTGTCCCACCTGGTTGTTGAGGTCACTGTATCTCTCGCTGGCTTCATGCAGCTCTGTCTCCAGGGCCTTGCGCGCCCTCTCCGCGCACTCCAGGGCTGTACGTGTCTCCTCCCCCTCGCCGACCAACAGACCACAGCGTCGCTCCAGGGCTGCCTGCTCCTCCCTGTGCTCCTCGTGGCTCCGCGCCTCCTCCTCCAGCTGAGCCTGCAGCTCCTGGGAAAGCAGAAGTTCTGTTAGGCCTCAAACTACACCACAGCTATACCAGGAGAAACCCACTGGGATCATCATCGTCATACTTTGATCTGCTGCTGTAGCTTCTTGCTGTTCTTGCCGAGCTCTGTGTTGTTCTTGGTGAGCAGGTCGCCCTGCATCTCCAGCTCGTTGATGTCGGCCTCCAGTTTTTTCTTCAGCTTCAGTCCCTCTGCTTTGCCTTTCACCTCCACGTCCAGACTGGTCTGCAGGGACTCGAGCGCCCTCTGGTGGACTTTCCTGACAGGCGGAGAGAAGGACGAATGGATGAAGAAAGCAGGTATTTCTCTACAAATAAAACTTACATGTGTTGGTGCACTAAAGCAGAGGGTTTGACGGGAGGAGAGGTTTAACGAAACAGGTCTTACCTGCAGATATAATGTACTTTGTAGAGGGGAGATAGAGGACAGGGTGAAAAATATAGGTGTTAGAGTGTTTAGAGAGAATCAGTGCAGTGGATGAGAGGACTGTCACAACGGGAGATGAGGTACCTGGCAGCTTCGGTCTCTTCTTCCTTCTCCTGCAGTCTGCGCTCCAGGTCTCCTTTAGCCTGAGACAACTCCAGCTGCAGCCTCAGCACCTTGGTCTCCTCGGCCTGGGGAAGAAACACAGACCCTTGGGTAATATGAGCAATATCTGGAGAAAGTGGCCTGCACTCAATGTAGCACTGAAACTGCACTCCTAAATATATAGATGACCTCCAGCTAAACTCAGGATCCAGCTGTTACAGTATTTTAATGCTACTGGACACTGTTGTCCCCTGACTCAGTTGGAGATGCCATGTCTTACCTGTGTGGTTCATCTGGTACAATCTAGTCTACATGCTTCCTGTAGTTCATGTAACTTTCGCTATTCTGCTGATGAAACAGTGATGTAATTGACCAAGAATCCATCAAAACTCTCTTATTTTAACACGCTCTCATCTTGTGTGGCAAACATTCATATAAAAAAATGTTTTACAACTTTATAAAGTACCTCCAAGGCTGCTTCAGATTCCTCCAGCGAGGCCTGTAACTCTTCCTTCTCCATCTCAATCTTCTTCTTGGCCTTCTGAAGCTCGTGGACGCTCTTCCCTCCGTCTGACAGCTGGTCTGTGAGATCAGTTATCTCCTCTGTCACACAAAGACAAAATACAAAAGAATCAATAAAGTCTTTTGGAAAAGCAATTGGACATTTCAGGAAGATTTATTTGTAGCCAAAAGCGCGATAGACATGTGCGTTATGTATGAAGCCAGTGCCATGTGTGGTAGTTGGTGAGGTTTGTTAACACAGGTATAGATAGTGTGGCCGCTCGAAATGGTCGCCGAAATGAAAAGTAAGACATTCTGCGACGCACACGCTCAGGCAGCCCCCCACCCCACCCACCCATGTCATACCCTGGTAGGCCTTGTTCTCCCTGCGCAGAGCCTCCAGCTGCTCCAGAGACTCTTCGTGAACCGTCTTGAGTTTGAAGAGCTCGCTGGCGTGTTGCCGGCACTCCTTCTGGCAGCCCTCCACTTCAGCCACCAGCTCCTCACACTTCTGCTTCCAGTCTCCGAGCTGCTTCTCCAGGACCCGCTGCTTCTTATCCAGAGCCTGGCCGCAGCTGCCGACCTGGGACGGAACACATGTTCAAGGACATCAGACAAAGAAGTTCATGGCACCGCGAACACTCTGTGTGCTGTAAGTCTGCTGCTCCACCTTCTCCAGGTCCATGCAGAGATCCTCCACCTCGCCCTGCAGCCTCTGTTTAGTTTTCTCCAGCGAGGAGCATTTGGCCTGCGTGGCTTCCACGGCCTCCTCAGCCTCCTGCAGCCTGGTTGCCAGCTTCTTCCTGTGACACACACGTCATTTAATGAAATGAGATGCAATCAAAGTTTTAAATGTGGCCGATGACCGCCAGGGTCAGCACAACGTACTTGGATTCCTCCAGCTCGTCTGCGTGCAGGATGCTTTCAGACTCGTGTTTGGTCCTCCAGTGCGTCACCTCACTGTTGAGTTTGGAGACGAGGCGCTGCAGTTCCTGTTTGCTCTCCTGCTCCTCCTCCAGCTGCTCCTTCAGAACCTCGCACTCCTGCCGCACTGAGCCCAGACTGCTGCTGACCGCCTGCTTACACTGGCAACAACACCACAGATACACATCAATACATGACTCACAATACAGATGTTTTTTATCTTCGCCAAGGAGGTTATGCTTTCAGCCCTGTCCAATTGTTTGATGGCTGGTTTGTTTGTTTGCAAGCGTTGATCACACAAAAACAACAGGACGGATTTCGGAAGGTTGTGTCATGGTTCAGGGAAGAAGAGGATCCAGGAACTTTGATTTACTTTTTTAAACATTGCAAGTGGCATATTGAGGCAGCCGATATCTCGAAGTCTGTGAATGTGCAGTGTGACTGAATTTAAGGGGACTGTATGTGTGCATCTGAGTGCCATTCTAGTTATTTTGGTTAATTGGTTTGTTTGTTACATGTACACTTTCTCCTGTAATAAAGGGGTTTGTTGGGCCATTTATTAGAATACAGACTCATCAGTAACACTTGTTGAGCTGCACTTATTCATCATTAACTAGTTGTTACAATAATAAAAGCACCACTGGTTCTGTTTTGATTCACTTCATTTAAAAAACCTAATTTAAAATAACTCTATTTCATTGATATGAGCTCCTGAGCTTGAACCAGGACATTTTTGTGCTTACTGTTCTTCTACCTCTGGATGGGAATTGAACCTGATGTGCATGTCTGTGGACATATTTTTCAAGATGTAGCCATGACTATAGCTATACAGGATTTATTCTGATCATTTTAGAAGAGGAACCTGTACCAACTTAGTAACAAGCAAGACCTGGCTTTAGAATGAGGTAATTACACTGGGTTAGTCTTAATTTACATTTATCTATGGGACATTATTAACACTAGCTTTGTGCTTTATTATGTAAGAATAGACCATATTTATAAAGTGTTATTCGTGTAGTACTACAACCTTATAAGGCCCACATTGAGCAAGGCAAATTAAGATAGTAATTCATAGCATCAATCAACTACCTTATTTACTCCCAATAAGCATGGAGGTTATTGGGGGAAAATCAATTAATAGCATAGTGATTGTTGAATAGGATCTTGCAGAACATTAATACGGGTTTTATATAGACTAACACATATGATAACTTACATGCTAATAAGCAACTACCTCATGGCTAATAAGTGAACCTCAATATAAAGTGTTATGGAATGATTTTATTTATATTTGATATTCTATCCATCCATCCATTATCCATACTCCCAGCTGAAATTAGCCAATATGTATGTCTTTGGACTGTGGGAGGAAGCTGAAGCACCTGGAGAAAACCCACACAGACACAAGGAGCCAACCCCTGAAAACACAGACCTTGACTTCCTCGTCCAGTTGTTTCTTCAGCTCCTCCACTTGGGTTTGGAGCAGCGATTTGGAGCGGGCCAGCTGACTGGCTCTGCTCTCGGCCTCCTCCATCTGTCGACTCATGTCTGTGTTGTCAGCTGCAGGACACACAAGAAACAGCATTTTGAAGCACTGCATCACAAACACATCAAATCTGACATTTAACACGTCAGCACCTGATCTGATATCAGATCCACATATGTTTAGCACAAGCAAACAATGAAATCTGTGTTTGTCTGGTAATCTTACAAAAGCATTGTGGCATGTACAGTGCACCTTGAGGGTATTGATCAAAGGTTTTAGCTCGTGTCAGGGGATGACCCTCTAGTGGCCGTACAGAAAAAGGCATGTAAGCATTTAAATCTAAAATGCAACTGCATCTTAGCCTGGGTGCCAGACGAACTTAGCCCCGCCCACAACATTTGTTGTTCGGGAAGTTCGGTCTGGAGTCGCTCCGTTGGGGAGAAACTATGCTCGAACAGAAGCTGTTCGATCCAATCAAATCGTCAGGGCGGGCTTTATACGATGATGGACAGGTGATCAAGAGTAACGTAATCAACCACGTCATCAAAGTAGGCTTGGATAGAATGCCTGCCGCTGGAGAGCTGAGATGTGTAGATGCTGCATTTGAGTCTGTTTTAGGAGACATCGACAGCGCATTCATTTTGAAAGAGGAACAGAGAACGCGGAGGCGACGCCAAAGCGCCGCGTCGCGCTAATCCCTATCGCGCCGGCGCTTGGCTGTTAAACACCGGACGCTGAAGCGACGCTGACCCGCCGGGCAGCGCTAATAATATCACCTGTTGATCCAGTAGTATTCAAGCATACCGGTATACTTACTTGTTGCTCCAACATTAAGCAACAGCGTCCCAACATTTGTCTCTCTTGGTGTTGTCTTTATACAACATGTTCCGAGGATCATACAACTCACTGCACTTCTCCACTTCAATTATTAATTTAATGTCATCCATGTTGAAGAACTTCTCCGCTGTTTGCTCCGTTAAATGTCGGGTGTGGAGGGTAAAGACATTTAATAATGTCATTGGTAAAACTCCAGGAAAACAGAAGGGGACTTCAAAGTATTTAAATTAATTTCAGTGTGTTTCCTGTCGCGATACGCTCGCGTCAAGCGGAAAAAATAGACTCGACGCCGAAACGATCGCTGCACGGAGCGAGGCAGCCTTGGTGCAGAGCGGCGCTTCAGCCTCCGGTGTGACCCGCACAAAGGTTTAACATGGGAGTGGATGGGAGCCAGCTGTTATTTAAGGCTTGGCGCTGCGCTTCAGCGTCAGGTGTGAACCCGGCATTAGTAAATAACTCACAATGATTCGCTTAACATACGTCACATACTACGTTGCTCTGATTGGTTGTAGGTCTATCCAATTGAGCGAAGAGGAATTATATTTCCTGGTTCGGTTGAAACACGCCCCATAATCACAGCCCAATGGAGCGGTCTCAGACTCACATTCTGACTAGAATTGTGAGTATGACAACGTCAGGCTAACTGCATCTAATATCAAAGTCTGCATTGTGGCTAATATAGATGCATTTCTGGGTAAGTCCGTAATAGATACATTTGACATCTTATGCTAAGACACCTTTGGTCCTTATTAACTATTATTTATGTCTTTGCATTGAGACAAATAGCTCTTGCCTCCCTAAAGAGTCTCTGTTATGTTGCCATCTGTTGGAAATCCCAGTACACCACACACCTTTCTTTGTTCTACCATATACTAAGGTTAGAGACCTTACCAGCTGGGGATCTGTGTCTTTCAATAGTGATTCCTAAAATATTCCTTCTACTCTTTCAGGATATTAAAGTGCACCTCCTGTTTTTCTGTCTCTGCTGTGCTGATTAAGTTTCCTATAGTTTTTTTCATGTGAACCATTAGCCTAAAAGTTCAAACTACACTTATGAGGCTGATCTTCTGATATCCCCCCTCTAACAAGACAAGAAGCCTGCAACTGCAACTTATTCCACACAATATTACGCCTTATTCAAGGATAATATAATATTATACAAGCTTTCTATTCTATTCTGCACCAAACATGAATTGGTTTGACTGATTTGGGCAAAGACTGAGTGTGAGATCCAGAACAATGGTCAGAATTCAGTTGAGTGAGTCTAACATCATTTTACCTGAGAGTCTATTCTTGGCCACATTGAGCTCAGTGAGCGCCCTCTGCAGGTCGTCTCCTCTCCTGTTGGACTCGGACAGTTGCTCCTCCAGTTTCTTCATCTGGCAGTCCGAGGACATCTGCAACACAAACACACCAGCACGCGTCACGCCAAAGTCACAACACAGCGGCTTGGTAAAAATGAAAGATCGGACAGCAGATTCGAACCTTGGCTTTCTGCAGATTGTCCAGCGATGCAACCAGCTCGTCCACCTCCATCCTCAGGTTCTGCTTCTCCTTCTCCAGCTTGGCTCTGGCCCGCTGCAGAGCCTCGCACTGCTCGCTCAGCTCGGCCATGGCGTCGCCGTGCCGCTTCCTCAGAGAGACGGCCAGAGCTTCGGAATGGACAGAAGACTCCTCCAGGTCTCTCCTCAGACGCTGCAGCTCAGCATCACGCTTCTTGTTCATCTCCATCTGTTCAGGTAAAGTCCAACAGTATGAGTTGTGGTGATGAAAAGGTTGCAAATGCCACAACAGCATGTCATAATGTGTTTTTGAAGATTCCATTAAGAAAGTTTCACAGTGTCTAAATTATTCTGGTTACTCAAATGAATTTGATCTGTGCAGACTGTGTCTCCATGTGACGTCAACAACACAAGATGGAAGCGCCCGTTTCCGAGTTGTTTTGGCCTAATTTCTTATCTACGGAAGGAGGTAGAGATGCATTGTCCGTCTTTATCTACAGTCTACGATCTGTCTGCCTGTTTATGACACTGAGGATCTGAGTAGTTGCAGTGTTGACTCCAGCTCAAATACTTTTGTCCACTCTGTAGGATTAATGTTCAATTTAATACAGATATTCCAGTTATCTGGAGGATGAGTCCTGCTGATGGTTCTCCTGGTGATCAATGAAAAGTGGTTCAGTCATCCATTACCCAAATGTTGAGCACCCAATAGTGTTTAGTGCTCTTTGTGATGAGCAAAAGCCAATAGAAAGAAAGGAGCTCTCTGCCGTGTCTTCGGTGTGTGTGTGTGCGTGTGCGCGTGTGCGTGTGCTTGTGTCTGAAAGACTGTTACCAGTTTACCTGAGAGGCTGTGACCCCTCCTGCTTCCTCCAGCCGGTCAGTAAGATCGTCCAGTTCTCTGGTGAGATCTGCTCTTTGCTTCTCCACCTGACAGACACAGATGTCATTGAGAGAAGGTTAACAGAGAGTGAACACTGAGTCTATATATAGGGGGATCCCTGTGGAGTTCAGTGCATGTCTGTAAAAAAAAAGTATCTATCTTATATCAGCATCAGCTCAATTGAATTTGCTCATGCTCTAATTCTTTTGAAAATATATCACATTTTCTTACAATTACTATAATTTTTTTAAAGCAATAAGAATAGTTATTTAATTTAATATTATCAACAATCATTTCTCATTTATTTGAGCCTCAAGTGAGATCAAAAAGATACTGAATACAATGATAACACATCAGCACCTTCTGCTATACAAATATCTATATCACACATAAATCCAAAGGGAAATTTGTATGATAACACTTGATACCATTCATTCAATAAAATATAAACTACACAAATACAATATTCATAGCTACAGAAACGTTGACATTCCCACTTGCACGAGCCGTCTCCATGACAGCACACATGGGGACAGTTTAAAATGGATGCAGGGCCATTACACGCACAAACAACCAGAGCACTGTACTTTGAAGCACTTGTTGTTTTTACGACAACCTTTTACAGCTGGTTTAAAGACGAGTGTAGCTGTTGAGACTGGTCTGTAAAAAGCTGAAGTCCCAGGCCTCCCTCATAGCAGCAATGAGCCACAGCCATCAACACACCTCAGGCAGAACAAGGGAAACAGATGATACTCATTCGGGGCCTCCCACACATACACACACACACACACACACACAGACACACACACGGCCCAAAGACCCTGCCCTACAACCTGGCGCTGCATTCAGGGATAACACCGAGCGCTCGACTCACTCATCGCTCTCCTCTGCTCAACTGCCTGAGTCAACAGCTCCACTGGATCAGCACCACCCGACACCACTCGCTCCCATTCACATGCTAAGGAAGGGTCGGTGCTCCCAAAGTCTCCTCGCGGAGAGGGGAGATCCATCTTTATTTGCACAAGAGTGTGAAAGATTAGGAGTGTTCCTCTGAGCAGTGAGTGCCAATAGGCCAATGTGTGTATCCTGTGTAAGTATGGTGTCAGTCCACCCATCAACTCAGCCTCCAGTGTCACTGAGGAATTTGAATCTGATCCAAACTATGTTGGCACCCTTGTTTTCCTAACAATTAACAAGGTGGGATAAAACCATTGCGTAGGTGCGTATCTGTCCATTCATCTAAATCTACAGGTGGTTCTGACTCAAAGGCAGGGTGCTTAAGAGATTTCTAAAACACTTTTTTATCCAATTTGTTTCGGCCAGAGAGTCATACAGTGCCGTAGCAGAGATGTTAGCCAGAGGGAGTTAGTGAGTGAGTCCCGGAACATCTGGCTTCTAGCAGCTGTCAGGTAGTTCAGTTGTGAGGTTGATGTGTGTTGGAGGCGTAGCTTTGAGGAGAGGGCTAATGGGAGTTGATGTCTCAATTGGGTTTTTTCTCTAAGAGTAGCCTGCTCCTGCTAAATTGTCCAAGATTACCAACCCTAGCTTTACATGATCATCTCTGTGTTCACTTCAGTAACTTAATCAATGACCTAAAATAGCTTCAGTTGTATACTGTAAACAATTAACAGCTACTCCAAAGGGAATTCCACCTTAAGTCCACAGCTTCAAGTCAGTGTAGCATAATCCCCATGCATTTGTAAAGAAAAGTATGAATGGAAGAAAATGATGTTAAGTTCAATTCTCATCTTTATATGGTGTGTGCAGGAAGAGCTGGACTGAGAATGTATCAACAACAAAGTCTTGTTAAAGGACCAATGCTACACGATTGATTGATCTTTTAAGCAATAAAACACATGCGTTACTTCAGTGAGGAGGGTTAATAAATGACCTACTTTGTAATGTAACACAGGGATTGAATATGTTGAGGATTACTTCACAAAAAAACAAAACACAATCCTTTTTAAAATGTCAAGTTGAGGATAAGACACAATATCACAAAGTCCTCCTTCTTTGGAGGCAGAAATCTTAGAAGCACCAAAACGTAATCCCCTATGGCTGAAGTTAACATTTCCTATTGTGGTTAGTTATTCCTTTAATGAGGCTGGAGTAACCGAAATGTTCATGTGGAACAGTTAATAAAAGGACAATATAATCTCAATCTGAGCTAAATCTGATTTATTATTATTTTATCAAAATGATTAAGTTCCTGTTTTTGCAGTGTGCCTTGTACCGTGCCATATTACCCTGCCGCGTGTCCTCCCTCCTCACTCCCCCGCCGACCTGCGCTCACTTTACAGGTTAACAATGAAGGCCAACACTACTCAGATCACTATCGTGTTGGGGGGGTGGGGTGTGGCATAAATAATCCTTCATTATTCGTGATCGAGGTAAAAGTTCAGCCCTAGGTGTGGTCAAATTCAAATACACTGCTATCTGCCTTTCTCTTATAGATTACTGCTGTGTCTGTGTGTGTGTGTGTGTGTTTGTGTGTAGGTGTACATGTGTGTGTGAGACCGGCTGGCATTCCAGCCACAGGAAGATTCCATGGAAAATGGTGCTGTCTGTCAGCCTCTATCTCCTGATGATATCTACCCTGTGTGACCTGAGGAGCTGGGCCTAACAATGGCGGGCCTGTCTGCAGCAGAGGTATGTTAGACGCTCTGAAGACGCAGCGCTGCAGAACAGATAAAGACCTGCGTGCCTCGGCCTGCCTCTATCGCCCGCTCCGTGGCTTTGGGGACCAGTGGGGTGGGGAGGGGAGACCCAGCTCCTGCACCATTAAGAATACCACCCAGAGTGGGGAAGAGGTGTACAAAACACACCCTGGGGCCTGCTGTCACTCTATTCAACACTCAGGGTGAAATATGCTCCTTTTTGCATTACTGCCCTCCCCTACTGTAACATGGGAACTGGAGTCAGGGTCTGGGGGGACGACCTGGTTCTGTGGCTTAAACACACACATGTTTGAAGAGCGTCTCCGTTGAAACAACAAGCACTTTAAGCGCCCACCTTGGTGGATACGTTTTATATGAAGCAGGCGTGCTGGGCCGAACCCCGTTAACATCACTAAGATGTGTTAGGAAAAAAAATTCCTGTTGTTTTCTGGTTTGCTTCTATCGGGGCAAGACGAGGGGATAACAAAAAACTTTCTTTCTACGGAGTGACCACATTTTAAGAAAGTAAGGACATTTTGGATGGTCCTCATTTGTTCAAATTGCTGATAAAGATTTGCTTTAAGTTAGGAATAGGATAGGGTAAGGCATTTAGTTGTAATTGTATGGTTTCATGCTAGTTTAAGTAGCTAGGGAATGTATTATAATAAATAGTGTATTCAATAACTCTATGTGTTAACTTGTACAGATATCTTTGTGAGGACCATTTTGAGCCTAACCGGGCTGTTTGGGGGTTAGGAGTAAGGGGCTAGTTAGTGACCTCACTAAGTTTGTTTGAGTGTGTGTGTGTGTGTGTGTGCGTGTGTGTGATGTGTGTGCATATAGGAAAGAGAAAGTTTGGGAAAAAATAAGAAAAAAGGATGTTGGGTCCCTCTACGCCTCTGGGGTTTCCCTGTATGTTAATCAGAAACACAAGGTCTCTCCCCTCTGAGTTTATTATCACAGGTGCAGATGGTTTGGGGTGACCAACACACGTATCCCACCGGCTGCCAACACATCAGCAATCTTTTTTTCTTGTATTTCTCGCTCTTTCAGTGTTTCCCTTCCGTCAGCAAACGGCTCTGCACACCCTGCCACGGGCCTGAAGGTCACAGCCGACCTCCTCTTGTCTCGCCTGCAGCCTGACTGACAGATTTAAGCCTCTTGTGCTTGTTGTTTCATTGTGGGAGAGGGGAGATTCCTTGAGCCAATGATATAACGGCTGTTTAACCACCTGTACGGGTAAACAGCCGGCTGCGTTGTGAACGTTATTGTTCACGTACTTGTTTAGGTATGTGTGTTACTAGAGGATTCCAGGACAGGGAACAACACAGACCTCAGACATAAGACGCGTGGATATTGCATCTCGGGTACGCATCCTGGTAATTTCTGAGGATTGATGTACCGTACCTTGGCTCTCATGGCGCGCTCTGCCTCCAGCTCCTCCTCCAGCTCCTCAATCCGGGCCTGAACAGGGGAGAAAAAAACAGACTTGAGTGAAAAAAACAATAACAGTCTGCTTTCACTAAAATCTAAAATGTGAGCAGGAAATCTGAAGTTGAGCTGTTAACCTCTGCTTTCACAGTAACTATATCATTCGGACAAGAGAGCAAATGGGGCGTCACCTCCGCAGACTGTTTGCTATTTCAGGGCAACACTTGTGTGTGGTGCGGTGAGGCCGTCTCGTTCACTCTTGCTTTCTCTTGGGATTTGGCAACGACGCCTCTGGCTTTTGCCTCAGGTAGCAATTTAGAGCAGGAATGTCTGCGGCCACCGTCATTATCTGTATTCTGACTCAGGGCTGGGTCTGCAGCGTCCAGTCGGTGAGACCAACAAGCATCACTGCCCTTTTCACAACATTCAAGGAATTTGGGTTTTGTCTTGGCGTCCTCTCGGTTTTACAGTCCAGGATGGAAGCAGCATCTTTAGGACTGAAGATACATTCAATACAAAGCCTGCTGGTGGTTTTGTTCATTGTATGCCTTTTAAGCATTTTGACAGAAGTTATGTTGGCTTCGTTTTTTATTTGTAATATCAAGGGAGGGGAGGTCTTCTAGCCTGCAGCTTCCTGATACCACGTCTTATTTTATTATAAGTTATATACGCTATGCTGTATATGTAAAACTATTAACAACTACAACAAACTATTTCATTTAACAAAAGCATTCTGTATTATAACAATCATGTTCTACCATTTACAACTGTGTCTTTTAAAATCAAAAGGCTAGGACCAAAAGTTGCTGACAACTATGCAAATATCCAATAAATGCACTATTATCTACTTTCAACTACACAGTGAGATACAGCAGATATTTTAAGTTAAGTCATAATTATTAATTAACGATAAATAAATGGCTTATTGATGCTGAATAGTAGGGATCTTGCAAATCCAGCCCCAAAATGAGAAGTTCATATTTCCTCATATACTGATCTAATACTCTAAGTATCAATATTAAATATGATGAATGTTATTTTATTTATACCGAACAAATAGGCTCTGACACTCTGTAAAATGTCAGTAGTGGAAAGTAACGATGGACATTTACACAAATACTCTACTCTAATAAGTACAAAACAAGTAATAGTATCTCCATTTTTCTGTTACTGCACACCTGAGGAGCAGGTATTCTTTACGTTAAATCAACAGTTCTGATTTACTTAACTTACTTGGCTTTCATCTTCAAAGGATACACTACGGTAAAACTTTTCAGGTAAAGATTTGACATACAAAACTGCATCCCTTAAATATGATGCATTGTTGTAGTTTTAAGTCATAGTTAAAATTATCTCCACAAAAACAAACTTCAGCAACACAATGCAACTTGCATATTGATGCATTAGCTATGGTGGTGGTCATTTCGGGTATTCTTGATATTTATGTAAATCCTGATCTTTACGATTGATAACATTTTAAATGCAGGTCCTTACAATAGAATGGAATATCTTTTTCATTCTGCACGCGATCTGAATTCCTTCTCCACCATCTGTGTGCACTAACTGATCCTTGTATGACTTTATTTGATCCCGCTCAGCCATTTAAAAACAATCAGAACAATCTCACATAAATAAATCACCAGCAGCACATTTCTGTTGCAATAATGTTGAGCCAGCGCTTTGTCTTGTGCTGCCAGCAAAGATTTATGGCCAAGCTGTTTCCCAACATTGCCGCGAAGCATCCTTCCAAGTTCTGCCATGTTCTACCATGTTCTGCGCTATCTCCGGTTTCTATCTACGTCTTGGTGTCAGGAAGTGTGTCTGACATGGCGTGTAGCCCAGGGCTATTCAGAGCAGCATCACCTCCACGCACTGATGTGGTTAAAGCCACTCACTAGCTACAAGGCATCCAAAGATCCTTCAACGTGAAACTATCAGACAGTTTGAATCATTATAAACAAATGGGTAATAAATTATCCCAAGATTATGCTATTATTTGATTCATTCTAATTGAAGGGGAGCTAACCCGAACACTTGAGCATTATCCCAAAGATCGACTCAGACTTATCATAGCTTATCACCTTTTATCCCCAGCTTTTTTACTCAGCTTTAAAAAAAAGTGAAGCTTAAAAATAAAAACATAAAAAGTCAAAATAAAAACTCACATGCCAGCGCAGCACCTCTGCAGAGAGAACAGCCATGGTGAGGCAGCAACAGCCCAACTGACTGACTGACTGTCCCACACACAGACACACAAACTCAAGCACACACACACACACTGTTGATCCCCTTCGGCATTTTACTGTCCACACCCCCTCATGCATGCACAGCCTCTTTCTGTCTCACAGTTCCCCACTCACATGTCTGTTTCTTGTTAAATTCCTACTTTCCGCAGCCTCAAACCAGCCTCAAAATAAATATTGTGGCTCTAATACAATTGTAGACAACAGTGCACTGACAACGTTAAGATGTCTGAGCCAGACAGCCTGGATAAACCCAATTCAGACCACTTATCTATGGCAGAGAGAGTTTATACACTGATTTTGTGCATGTTTCAAAATGAAATTTATTCTAAATGATCCCACATCAATGTTTCTACTGTTGGAACAATGTGGGGAAATAAGAAAATTAGCCCGTCATTGCTGAGGATGGTTGGAGGGTTTGATCTCCATAATTGTATGTGCTTAAAGTCTCTCTTTTTCCGCTGCAAACTAAAACTATAATAATTGTCCATAAATTACAATCAGATGTGGCCTCATAGCTGATGTTCCTCAGTTGTATCAGAGGGGATGTTCAGTAGCGTGGGCAGCTACATCCTGTCAGATCACCCCCCCCAACCCATGTCAGTCAGAGAGGGAAACAGGGGCCAAACACTTTAGTAGCCCAGCCTCTGCACCCCCCTGCTGAAGAGTCCACCATACTGTCAGCACATGCTCGCACACTTCAGGTCCCTGCACCGCTGCAGGATTCCACACGTTCTGTCTCTTTTCGATGCCTTCAAACTCCAGCTCCCACCAGGAGAAGCTGCAGTTGTTTGATTGACGGGTGATGAAAGTTCCTGTTGACCTGGTCAAAGCACCGTGCTGTAGCTGATGACCCAGGTTCACGTCAGTGATACTAGAGATGACGTTGTTCCTGCTCATAACAGGTGCACATTGTACATTGTTCTTCTGTCCTGTGGTAATGCTCCGGGGCTACTTTAGAATTATTTATTGTTGTTTGTGAGTCCTCCTCAAACAGTTCAACAATAAACTGTTACTTTTTAATTTTTTTTTGTGCTTGACATTGTTTGTAGAGCTTTTTATAAACAGTCTATGTCACAAAGTTAAGTTAGAAGAACTTGGTCCTCAGACTGAAGGCACAATGCCCCACCCCACTGACTGCTACAGAGCCTTGGTCTTCTGTTTATTAAATTGTTATTAATATTGGACGTATTGTTTGTCTGCACTTGTGCTCAAAGAATACACATGTCAAGTGTGAAGCTGATAAGATGAATGGTTCGTGAGATTGCGTTCCACATCCAGACATGCTGACATTTTATGGAATAAGTAGGTAGAATAGATTAACACATTATTAACCTTTCATTGCATTATCGAGTTTTCAAAATGAAAGCAGCTACAGGAAATACATAATTAAGATACACTCCCTGATTCTCCTACAGTGCTCTATTCTGTTTCCAAATCCCACGATTTCCTCTCAGCTCATTGCTGCTCTTGCAGAATTCAGCTGTTCAGAGTGAACAGGGAGGAAAGTTGGTCATTTGGGGACAGTGTGGGGTTTTTTCTTGCATGACTGCAACCTGAGGAGATTTTTTAAGCTTTAGCTATGTATTTTTTCTTCTTGTTATATTCACACAAGTACAGATTCATGAGCGCATCAAACTAATGTCATTTAAAACAGAAAGATGTTGCTAAATCTAGACAAATAAGAGCATAATTGCTCACATGGCTTCACAGCACAGAGGTGAAAGAGGAAATAGGCATCACCTGGAGCTTAGACTGCAACATCTGATGTAACGCGTCCAGGGAAACATCTGGTGTAAACCAAACAGACTGCAGGGTACGACTTCGCTTAACTCCTCAGGTTATGATAACTCTTTACAGCTCGGTTACTTGGTATAACTGCTTTACAACAGTGTAATAAAACCACTGAGAAGTATGATGGGGCTGTTGTAAGAACTCAGGACTGTGACCCCCCATTACCCTGCCTTCAAGCCAACTGCTTTGAGTTACAGCACTCTGAAGAGGGAGATGTGTGTCAGCGTCTGATTCTACAGAAACTTATGGATATATTCATGTGACCTTTACGCCAAAACAAGACAGTGGGCGACAGAAATGAGGGACCATCCAGTCAACTGGCCAGCCACCTGCGTCTTTGCACACGCACACGCACACATGCACGCACACACTGTATAATAGTCTCATTGTGAGATAGGGAGACTGCCAAAGCTACAGTAAATGTGAAAACATGTCCAACCTCGAAGACACACCGATCGCCTTTCACTCCACAAAGACGCTCTTTATTCTTCCCCTTTCAAACTTCTAGGAGAAAAATCTGTCTCCCTGAGGCGTCGGCAGTCACCTGAACTTTGAAATAACCATCTCCTAATGTCCCTCTCTCTAAATCCATCGAAAGGACTGACACAGACAAAACACATTATCTACAGCGTGCACCGGTGACACAGATAAAAGCTCTGGTACTTGCTTGATTCTATCTGGATGGCAGAGTAAGATACCCAGAAAAAGCATCGGTATGAACATTACAGATGCAGACTAAACAACAGAGTAAACAGAAGACTCAAACAAATATAGGTCAAAGAAATATCCCTATCCTAATCATAATTATACAATGACTATGTGCTACTGGGCCTTTTGGAATCCGAAGACTTATTATGACCTTTTTCGGGCATAATTTGTGCAACACCACAGTTCTCACGGCTGTGTTGGTTTTCCACTGCAGACACCAAAAATGTCGTATTAATAATCTGTGTGGCCACTTCTGCAAAGGCTTTTTCCTTCATTATGTTGCTGTTAGGGGTTCAGTTGGTTTATTCCACATTTAAGGCCACAGTGGTTTAGTCAGAAGTCACAGTCACTGATGCCTTTTTGCATTTACAAAACCCAAAACACAGTAAAAGTGTCTGAGGGATGGTTTAAACGATGTGTGTGTTTTGCTGTAGCATAGCCGTAGCTAATGTTAGCATGCCTGGATATGAAGCTTACTTCCTGCAGCAGTAACTGGTGCTACTTCCAAAGCCAGCAGTTAGCATATCATTATATATATCTTTCAAAAAAACTGTAAGCAAAAAGATAATATGGACCATGGACTATAGAAACGACATGACGGCACTCAAAAGTGAAGCCCAATCATCTTGATCTCCCCCTGGTGGCTGGCTGCAAATAGGACGTAAACTCCACCTCCTCCATGTTGGCAGACAGGTCTTGGACCCAACTAAAAAGTCATGCCAATTTAGGGATGTCACAATACCAAGCATTTAGTGGCTGTGTAGCCTTCAAGTAACATACAGTTTTTTTTCTTGCATTTTATCATTGCACATTAAAAACTTCCATCTTGAAAACAAACTGCAACGCTTAAATGAAAAATATATATTTCATCATTGTCGAAAGTCGTATTAATATCTTATGAAGAAGCTGTGCTCGCAACTTCTTGATTGCTGACCCACTAAACACATGTTTTTGTTTCAGATACACAATGCCAAGAAAGTGTCAATGACATCATGCCGTCTGTAGACACTGGCCAAAGCAGTGGTGATATGGATATCATTCAATATCATAATCAAAACAATCAAATGATCAAACATGAAGTCAGTTATTCGGTTGCCATGGAGACTTCTATGTAAGGAATGAGAAACAGAGAAATATTGAATTCTTCAAAAAAAGAGGGAATCAGAAACCCAAACTTCACCTAGTGACAGCATCGTATAGATGCAGGAGATGGTTATCATGTAGGCGGTGTGTTTTAACCATCTCCTGACAGGCATGGAGCTGTGAAGTGAGTGATCCAATCACAGAGCAGCGCCCAGCGGCTCTGCTGAAAGACTGGTATGTATCCTTGAAGCTACAGCTCAGCGTCTTACATGTCCTTTTAGTAAACAGATTTTCATACATTTACCAAGTCACCATAGAGAGTCTCATCCCAGTCAAATATTAATCAAATATTTCTTGTCATAGGAAAACGCTTTTCCTCGTGAACTTTCTTGGGGCTTGCTACCATCAGTGACCTTTATGAACTTACATTATTATTGAAATCCTGCTGCAGGTTGAGATAGATTTTATCAAGGAACTAGCTTATATTGGATGAGACGTGTAATTTTGCAGCTCTTTGAAAAATGTCATCACATCATCTCAAATTACAGGCTGCAGATGGAAGGCACATACCAGCCCTGCTGCCTGGCAGATGACTATCAAGCAAAAAGAGAGTCTTCATGTATCCTCAGTTGTGCACTCCTAGATACAAACATTTAGGTACTGATTCTGCTTATTTCCAGCTTATTCTGGGGTGGATTTGCATGATTAGCAGTTAAAGAAATAGAATTCATCTAAAACTTCCGGTTACACAAACCAATGGTTGTTTATCTGACCCAAACAAGCAATATTAGCTCAGGCTTCCTTAAAACTAATTTGAGTGTGGATTTATTCCATTACCAGTGTGGAGGTACTGAAAGCAAACTGTTACACAACTAAAGCTGCACTGAACTCTGCAGGATATTCTCCTGAAATTCTCTGTAGGGCTTGTATGTGCTTATTTTGTGACATAGCAGTGGATTCAGTGTTTCAAACAAAATCTATATGAAAACCAGGGGGTACAAACAATGACGTAATGAGAAAAAAGGAAAAAAGCATCATAAGTTCCCTTTTCCCTGTTTTTCGTAATGAGGAAACATAATGAGCTCATTTGATCTTAAACTTGAGTTTGAATGGATCCATCTGCACCAACTGAAGCCTCAGATCATGACTCCAGGTTGAGTCTGGACCTGGGGCAGCCACCTCAGCAAAATTCACACAGACTTCACCTCCTTACAATCCTTGATACCATTCTGTCTATGTTGTGCATCTTGGAGGATTGACTACTGGAAAGCCGCAGCCAAGCACCAAGCACCAACACAAACACTAGACCAATGCTAAACTGACCTGTTGCTCTTTGTTCTTTCTCTGCAGTCCAGTGTTGAGGGCCTCCTCTGCTTCCAGTTTGGAGCTGGTACTGCAGATCTCCAGATCCTTCCTTCGGGGGGGAAAGGGAGATCATAAACACAATCAAAATCATCCACTGTAAGCAAGTCCGTTCAAGGATTGAAATGTTACTAAGCACAACAAAAAACATTTAATTTCACATCATATTTACATTTCCCAGTTTGCTGAAACTCCTTAATATGAAAACAAATTGAGCAAACTCAATCCAACGAGAGAAACCATGAGATGGGCTTGAATATTAAGGAGAAAGGTGGAATAGTGATGAGATTAATGTGGCACTTTTCAGACCTTCACATTCAGCATTAATGTCATGGGTGTATGTATGAGTGTTTTCTGTTTAATTATTACCTTGTGTTTCATGTATATCCTTGTGTTTATGTTTGAATGTGTTTTTGTTTATTTGTCTCTGGTTTTCCCACTCCGTGTTCTGTTTCCTGTTTTATTTTGTAGGCTCTGCTCCTGGTGTGTTTTCTTTCTTCACTTCCTGTCTTTGTGATTGTCTGCACCAGTCCTCATGTGTTCCACCTGTGTTCAATTACCCCTGCCTTCCCTGTGTGTGTATATAAGCCTCTGTGCTTCCCTTTGTCCTTCTTGGCTAGTCGTTGTAATGTTTCTCATGATCTCCTGTGCTTGTCTTGCTGCCTGTGATAATCTCCTGTCCTTGTATTTCCTCCCTGTGCTCACGTCCCCTGCTTCTTCTGGTCTCTGTTAACTTCTGAGGTTTTTCCCCGTGTGCTCTGTGTTTTTTCAGTTTTTACTTTTGAGATTCCTGCGTTTGTTGTTCCTGTGCTTCTTATTTATTTTTCTGCTAAAGACATTTTCCAATTAAAAGGACAGCTTTTGTTTGAACTCTGCATCCTGGGTCCAGCTGTCTAACAGAACCTGACAATGAATGACTTGATCTGTGTGTTACAGTGACGCCCTTTGCCTTTCAGACATAGGTGTCAATACAGGTTATGAGACAGGACTGTTACAGAAAGAGCCACATTGCTTGAGTGTTATCCGGCAGGTGGTTATTAAGAGTATTAACGAAAAATATGAATGGCTTTTAATAACCATGCAATATTTAATGCATTGACTATATCAACTGTTCATTTAACTGATATGACAACACAGTTTTAATCAAAATATCATGCCAATTAATCTTCAGTGAAAATGAAGCAATAAAGCTGAGTTGGCTGAGTGACAGATTCTCACCCAAAACAGACTGTTTGGAAAATGGCACCTTAGCAACGTAAGTGTAAACAAGAGTAAATATGTGCGTGTGTGTCTCTCTGATAACTGACCTGAAGGCTGATTTGCACACTCATGATCATCATCACTTTGAAAATCCCTCAGCTTTTCATTTAGCTCCATCATCGGCTCAATTTTCTATTTATCTGTACTCACTTTGATTTATAACCAAATACCTGCAAAACTAATTCCCATGTGCCTCAGCTGTGCTCTCTGACAGTTGGTTGCTGCAAGGCAAAGTATAGTGAATGATCCAATTTGCTCTCTTATTACTGAGGGCAGATAGCAACATGTCGGGATTGTAGTGGGTGGAGGTGGGAGTGGGGGGGACTGGACTGAGGAGCGCCTTGGGGCAGCAGCATCATGTCAGAATATCAATACGTTTTCTAGGCCAGTTTGTCTTCCTGGTGTTAATAGATGGAATGGGAGCAGCTTTCAAGTCAATCCATAGACAGCAGTGGACATGACCAGATGTCATATCATCGATCGACAGCATCACATGTGTGCAGACTGATATAGATGTCTATAGTAGACAAAGAATTGTAGAAAGTATATATTTATGCTAATGAATTATGTACTTTAAACGTACATTTCCTTTTTCTAAGGATTATAACTGTGTTGTCACTGGAGGGTTGGGTTTAACCATCTTTTCATTTACCACTACACAAGCTAGAGAGAATTCCACAAGGGTAATCAGTAAAACAAACAAATGTGATGGTTGCTGAGGAACACGACTTACTTCCTCTGTAGATGTGAAAGGCTCATGCATGTCTAAACCAATTACACATTAAGCTATCTGATGACGAAAAGTCAGAGGATCATAAAAGTCAGTGGGATTCATCCGCTGGGACCTTGAATGTTTCATGACAATTCATCCAAAAAGTTGTTGAGATCTTCCAGTCTCGTAAGAAGCAGTGAACTGACTGACTCACACAAACATTTCCATTCCTACTACCACTTTGCAAGCGTGGTTAGAAAGAGACTTCACATTGACCAACACCAAAATTCAGTTTCAGCTTCAAAGCAAATATTTGCTGTGTCGGCCCAGAGACTGGTTGGACTGAGTGAGACATTCTACTATTTTGTTGCCCAAGATTGAGATGTAGTCTCCATTTGTCCATCCTCTAAAATCTATATTTGACTGACCTTTTGATGAGGTCCTCCAGACCGCTCCTCATCTTCTCCATCTCTCCCAGACTATCCTGAGTGGATCGGCTGTCACCCTCCAACTTTCTCCTGCTCTTCTCCAGCTCGCCGAGCTGATGGTGCTCCTGCTCCAGCTGATACTCCAACTTAACACAGGCAATGAAAGGAAGGAGAATCTATGAGCATAATGTCTTGCAAGTGCAGAAAGTACAGTTCAAACGGATTGAGGTTTTGAGGACTAAAATGGGTACTAATAGCTTGAAACTATAATTTCCACTAGTTTGAATATTTTGTGCCAATAATCAATATATTTTATTCCGACCATTTATTACATTTGACCATTTTATGCATAAAATTACATGTATTCAATGTCTCCCCACACTTGCCAAGGCTTATTGGCTAACAGGGTTACAATTAAGTGAAATAATAACATAAGTTTCCATTCCTCATATCACTGTTTAATAGTTGGTTTATAACAATATTACTGCAGCATGTGTTTTTGTAGGATGCACATGTTAGAGCAATATGATCTCAGCGTGATCTCTAATAAGAAATACTCTGCCTCTGATATGATGTGACGTTTAAACAGATACATTTTCATGATGAAGTTTTAGTTTTATCTGTTGTTAAATGTTTCCTATTAGCTTTGCTGTGAATCATAACTGTGCTGTTTCTACAGTATAAAGTTAAACTATTACATACTGTCAATTTTCATGATGTGTGAATTGGGTAAGTCAGAGATCCAAAGGCAATCATCCAGCTGTATGGTACTATCCACAGTTGGACTCTAGTAAATGTAGATAAAAGGAGTGTGATAACTCCAATTCATCACATGGTCAGAATTACAACCCAACTACTACTATCATACTTGACGTCTGCTCGGTGAGCAAATACAACAGTTTTAGTAATGCATTAACTTTAAGACCTTTAAAAGTGACAAGATGTCTATGTTTTGGAAAGCTTGTGCCAGCTGCCAAGTGACTTTAACTTTATCATCTGTCAAAATATAACTGAATAAATCTTTATATTGTATTGCTCATCGGCAGTGGGCGCTTGCTGCTGTAAACAGGACGCAGAAAGGCTACTTTACAATTGGTTGCAGAAAATCTTAAGGTCCACAACACGGTTCATGTCTTTGCTATGTGTTTATAATTGATCTGGTTAGTTCACATTTTGAAAAACTTTGTTTGACATACAGCCCAAACATTATGCCTCCACCAATACATGGGCTGTGTCTACCTATACTAGACATTGATTGATTTGTAGATGGCCACGCATGACGTGTTGTCAATTTGACTATTGTATTTGCTAACTTAATTTAATAAGGTGCATAGACAAAGCAGTAGTAGTCTTTCTGTTTAAATGGAGAAAACTAATTAGCTGGTTCACTTCGCTTATCATTATGGTTAACTACCCGAACAATGAGCGCCCTTGGGATTTAAACATTATTTTAAATCAATTTCGGGCAATTGGTCAGACAGTCTGAACGATCCAAACTAGTGTTTTAACATCCAGATCGAGGTCACCTCTTTTGGATGAAAAAACGTTTGGACCATTTGTCGGGATCGTGGTCTGAGGCCCCTTTAACATCTGTTATTTAGGTTTCGAGACTAAACTGGAAAGCCCACAAAGTAAAGCACTGGCGAAAAGTAAAAGTGGGGATTTCTTTGATTGGATTGACAATGAGGTGCAACTATTACTGACAGATAGGGTTAGAACTCGTTATCCTTGTTGCCCTTTTTTTGCTGTTAGTAATAACTAATAGTGATTTGTTTTCTCCAGTAGAAGGGTCATGTGATAGAAGAAGGATATGTCAGGAAAGAATTGCATTTACATTAAATTATTCACAAATACAAAAAGTAACAAAAGAAATATTATAGTATACTGCATTACCAACCAATAAAAGTACAAAATATGTTCTTACATTCTCAGCTTGCATCTGGAGCTTGGTTCTCTCTTTGGTCAGGAAGTTCACCTTCTCCTCTTCGCTCTGTAGGTCCTCGATGGCCTGCTGTGGGGGTGAAACAAGATGCATGAGAACTGGGCTGCACATGTGTCCCTCAATCACTGATCCTCCATCACATTCATCTGTCTGCCACATTGGCGCTTGGGAAGATATAGTGGTTGTTTGGTTGCAGAGAAAATGTCAGAAGTCATCTCCTGTCTGATCTGACGGATCAGAGAGTTTCTCTCCATCTTTCCATCGAGGGGGAACAAAAGCATCGGAACACCAAACTCAAATCACTGAAACAGCTGCAAGAGCCCCAAGATGCCAAGACGATCCACATCATGTGTTTTGTTCACCAGCTCCTCTTTTTGTTCTTGATTCAATCCGTAAGACATGGGCAACAAACAAAGGGAGAAAATGAGGGCTGATGCTAAATTGCTCCTGCAGATTACACAATGAAGCAGATCTGCTACTGTTGATCAGAGCATCTGGGAGAGATTAGTGAACACAGCCTCTTGTAGCAGCCACAGAGCATCATGAGGCTGTTAAAGGTTACGATTCCTATAGATTTCAAACCATCAGCCCGGCTTTTGAAAGTCTAGTGCTGTACAGTTATACGGAGCAGATTTATCACAAGAACGACTTTTGGAAGGTCTTCAGGCCATATGGTTGTGTTTTCCTCAAAGTATGTTTCACTCTCAGTCAAACAGTAAGTGAGGTATCTATGCACTGACAAATAAGACAAGGCTTTATGAACAATCACAAAAAGAGCCAAACAGCAGGACATGCTGTCTAAATGATTTACACAGTTTAAACCTGGCTTTCAATCTTTATTGTATGTGACTATGGTTTCATTAAAGTGGATGACCATGATTGATTCTTGATTGTGAAAACACTAGTTTGACAAACAAATAAACAAAATAAATAAAAAAACTCAAGGTACGCTTTAACGTTCTAGAACTTTAAGCTTCAGGTCATGGTCTTCATCAGAGTTTTTTAAGCTGTGGCCCACAAAATGTATTTTTCTGGATATCTACGTAAGTGATGTCACATGAAATATTCCCATGTTTTCTGAACCTGTGCGGCACATGTGTGAAATCTGCCTGCTGAGAGGAGGCAGCTGAAATCTCCGGAAAAGGCAAATAAGTAAACGATGAGTCACTGTCTTCTTTTTAATGTGATGAACCCTGATGAATGAGGTTCTGCAAGAAGTGAACCATCTTTGGGGAAAAAATGTTTGGCATATTTTCCATTTGTTAACATGTACTGGGCAGGGTTTATGACATATTCCTGAATACCTAAACTACAAGTATATTATTTTACTCTGTATAGCAAAACATAGTATACATAGTATACTATCTCACTATGCATGGTAGTACATTTATATTACTATATTCTATGTCATTACTAAGGATACACACAGTGGATTTTGGTGAGTTACATTTGAAAGTAAACGTAACTTTGGTTATTTGATAAGAAACTCAAAAGGCGCCATTAACATCACTGTCCAGCCCAAACTGAGCCTGTCTCCTCTGGCTCTAAAGGATTCTAGTAAAGTCTGAGAAAATAACCATTGTGAAGGGGCAAGGCTGACATCATGCACATTTAAAGCCAGAGTGCATGAAGCTATTGGGGATTTAGCTGCGGTATCGACGTCCAGCCAATACAAGAGCTTGACCAATCTTGACTCAGTCTCAGCTGTCAATCACATTTCACTGTTTTTATAGCATCAAATAACAAATTAACACCAAAGTTACCTAAAAAATTTGCACTGAAGATCCATTTTTTACATGTATTCTGACTTTTTGTCCGATCCGCTAACATGGAGGAAGTGGGACTTGCTGTGAGCTTTACTGCAAAAAATAAAACCTTAAATATCCCTTGTGATGTCATCAAGGTTTTCTCAGTCTGGGCTTGGAGACTAATTCCTGTTTTTTTACTGTGTACTGCTTCATTTATGAACCATTTTTTCAGCTGTCTTTCCAAAGTCACCCAACTTCATGGAAGCATAGTATTAAATGAATGGAATGGCCCATTGCAACTGCATACTGTGCAGCAGTATTTCACCCTGATGCTTCACCACACTCACCTGGCTGAGCTCCACCAGATGTTCTTTCTCCTTCTGGAGCCTCTGCACCGCCTCGTCCTTCTGAGAAAGCTGCTCAGACAGCCTCCTCAGCTCACTGTCTGATGACTACAAAAAGTACGATAGAGTAGATATTACATAATATGAATCACCAAACGTATACCATTACATTCATCAGCACATGTTCAATTTCTTCCTAATAGCTGCTGAACCACTTCTCTCTGTTATGAATGCGTTCCTCTCGGGCATGCAGCCATGATAGCATGTGAATCCAACAGCCTCAGACTCTGACTTTTCAGCCACGCTGTCTCCTTTCATGACAGAAACAATTTAAGAAACTTGTTATGTAAATCATTACTTTTTATTCTCTGGCTGCTAATGAAAAAGCCTAATGAGACACATGTGACAGTTTAGAGCTGTGGATTGCAAATGAAAATGTCAGCAGACTGGGGGACGGGTGCTTTGAACGCCTATTCTTCAAAAAGGGGCACAAATATGTTTCACAATAGATTTCAGATTGAACAGATGAGTGAATCCACTTCAAAAATGTTGCCTCTTTTGCATGAAAGACTTCATGTCCAGGTGCTAATAACTATTATGACAGCATACCACAAACTTTAGACAGGCTCACGTAATTTCTTCTTCTTTTTTTCAAAGCCTAGTGTCAACTCTGCTTTCAAACAGGTCTGGTCTTGTTGCATGTACTGTGCCGGAGTCCTCTCACACCTCCCTGTTACTGTATCTTCACCACGTGAGGGACCAATTAGCCAAGAGAACCTTCATATAACCAGCGGATCAAGATCTTAACTCTGTGACCCAGAACAAATGAATAAGTGTAAATTTGCAGAGGCTAAATCAACAACACCTTCTGCCAGTCCTTCCATCTTCACATGCGCTGTGGAGAGTACAGTGCATTCTTTTGAAATTCCTGAACTGAGATAGCATCTTAATCCTTTAATACCCCTCAGTGGGACAGATAAAGGGGGTTTGGTGAGGGGCTGTAATGGAGATTTCAAAACAGCCTCTGCTTGTTAGTGTCTGAGCGGAGGACACAGTACTTCATCATCACATATTTAATGTGTTTACCACTTGACAATAATTCTGTCTCTGAATGGCACTGACAACTCATTTGGCCGTCATCCCTCTTCTCTCTATCAGTGTACAGCGGTTAAACTGCGAGTGGAGGGAACCTAAGAGGCTTTTAGTTTGAAAACAGGAAATCAAAGCATATTTAAACTTAATTCTAATGCTAGAGAGAAGCAAATGTAACGCATTGCTCAGGAAATTAACAATTTCAGTTTTTTTTGGAGTAACTCAAGATCAAGAGTTTCTCTTTTCATTTGTATGTGGTGTTGCCAGCTCTCTGAGATTTCCAAATTTAACACACTAATTTAAAGTACAGTCCTATTTTACTTGCAAGGCCCGGCTACACAAGCTTCTGAAATCCTACCACCGGAAATATTGGGGGGCACAACCAAAGGATATGAGGAAAACATTGCTACAATTTGCGAAAAACTATAGGCATCTATACAATGTTAGTTCCCCGTGCAATGGGACAAACTGTTGCTTTTTCCTCTTTCTTAAGAGAAGCATTATAACAACCACGGTCCACCATCGCCATGTTTGTTGTTGTTAGGAACTCTTGACTCTGCACAGCTATCGCTTAACAATCATGGCAACATAACACATGGCAGCATGTGGGCGGTGACGGTTACAGCTTTTAAAATGGACATATCTCTTTTTTTACATAAAGGCACCATAATTTAGCCTTAAGTCAGTCTCTGTGTACAAGGCATCATCATTCCCTGAAGGCTAACGTAAAGTTCTACCTGTTTACTCCGCTCAGTCGCAGTCAGGGCGCTCTCCAGTTCATCCAGGTCTCGTCTGAGGATGCTGCACTCGGCCTCCAGCCTGTCCCTGTGGAGGATCAGCTGGACTGAGCAGGCCTCTTCCTCTTCCAGTCGGTCCGACAGCCCCGACAGCTGCAGCTCCAGCTCACACTGGGCCTTCTCCAGTTGGACACAGCGCTGCTCGGATGCCTGAGCGCTCTCCTGCTCCTTTGGATTAACAAGCACAGAGTAACAGTGAGTTCAGTTGATGCATACAGAACTGCAAACAGTTCAAATTTGGCTTTCAACCTGATTTTGGATTGGTAGGAAATCATTTTGTGCTGAGATACTCTCATGATACTTTTCTTTTACCTGTTGTATTTTAACATAGCTATATTGCTGAGTGCCTGATAAACCTGGGAAGTAACTGCATTGATTGAATTACTTTATGCAGTAGCATCATAATTGTTCCTTTTTAACTTGACATTCTTTTAAATAAACTGTAAATGCACTGTTGTTTTGGACATCAAGTAGTTAACATTCTTAAAGAGTGAGTTCAAATGGGGTGAGAAAAAATAGAGAGAATTAGTGGAGATGAGGAAAAAAGATAATAAGAGGGGATTAGCTGAATAAAAGAAGCTCAAACAAAAAGAGAATTAATTCATTCAAATAGGATCTTACCGCACGTTATGCCACAAGATGAAACTTATCCTCTTCCAAGTCAAAAGAAACCCTCCTTTGTTAGTTTGCGCTTGTCTTAATATAGTAGAGCTGAAAAGGCAACGCAGTGACGTACAGTACTGACCAGATAAGCAAGTTCTACCAAACACCAGATCACGCAGTCAACAGCCATCCATAAGAGGAGTGAAAAGACCTTACTGCGAGCGCCTGCTCTGGTTACTGTTACTTTCTTATGGACCAGTCATCATGGGCAAGGCATTTGGAACGAGCTAATAGCATACCCAAATATCTGGGCTTTTGTGACATGATCAGGCGACCACATTTCCATCTGCATTTATTTCCATAAAAAGTAAAAGCCTACTTGCTTTGAGTTTGCTCCCTGCCTTTCTGAAATTCCCATTATTTTCTCCCTTGTGCTAAACTGTTTGCACCTTTTAGCACTTGACCCTGATGACGACTGAACTGGTTGTAGATCAATCCCAGCTCCAACACACAGAGGTTATGTACATTGTACACACAAATACGCTGAAGTGTCTCTCTCGCATAAGAACTCATATTTATACACACAGATTCAATGAGGGGCTCTGGAGCTGGAGCCCAAAAAATGTAACGCTAAGCCAAGTAAAACATTTTCTGCCATTTGACTTTATGTTTATGTGCTTTTGAGTAAGTATCACAAAGCGATTTTTGACACCAGAGACCACTTTTTCATGACAAATAGTTATCAACACCATCATGGCCAGTAAGCAGTCGCTGCATTTGCAGTGTTTACATTTGACTGTCAACCATGACAATCCTCCTGTTCAGGGTTTCCTGTGGTTAGCAAAACTTTATTTTCTTCTGGTATGCTAGAATTAGCAAGCAAGCATTGGGGCTTCCACTGAGGCTGAGGGGTAGAGCGGCCATCCTCCAACCAGAAGGTCGGCGGCTTAATCCCAGTCCTCCCCATCTGCATGCTGAAGTATCCTTGAGAAAGATACTGAACACCTCATATAAAAAAGTTCTGCCATCAGATGCAATATATGAATGTTTGAGTGAATGGGTGAATGGCCAAACTGGACGGTGAAGCGCTTTGAGTGGTCATCAAGACCAGAAAAGCTCTATGTAAATACAGACTATTAACCATTTACCATTCATTGAACTAGTTATCAACAGCAACCACTTAATTTTCTGTAGGAATCAGGCATATTAACGGAAATCGTCTGTTGTCTTGACAACTAATGGTTTTTAGTGTTATATAAGTTTGGAGACAAACGTAGCACTTAATGACTTAGCTACAAGAGTTCGGATGGGGAGGCAATTGTGTAAACTCTATGAAATGAGTATCCTATGTGATGTACAGTATGTGAATCCCTGTACGTTGTGGTCTTTTCTAAATGTTGGGACTTCTTAGCTGGCTTGCTAACGTTAGCCGCTCATAGGCCTACATTCAGGAAGTAGCTTTTTTGTTAATAGTCATCACTGTGAAGATGGTGCTGTATGTCGCCACTGAGGTTAAGCTAACTGTTAATGATCAATAAACCACACCAAATCTTATTTCGTTAAACCAGCATGTGTCATATTTGAACAAATGTTCGTTGCATAAGATTATGACAAGTAGGGTTGGCTTGGGCTGTAATTTCCAGTTCGAGCCAATCTGAACAAGGGAGAAAATTAGCCAAACACGACCCTAACCCAGAAGGCATTGTGTTTTTTTGTGTGTCCTAGCTCTACCCAAGCCTGGTGATTTCTGTGATTAAAGGCAACTACAGCATAAAAAAAACAAGAAGTCAGCCCAGCCACTTGTGACCTTAACACGACCTGAACCGGAATATTGTTTCCAAATTTTTGTTTGGGGCCTGCCTCCGTTCTGATGGGCTCGGGTCAGGTATCCACACTTTAGTGTTATCGCTTTGTATTGTTTAACAGCACCTTTGACAAGCTAGACCAATTAATTTAGCTCTTGAGAAATTAGTATTTTTCAATAGCAATATGCTGTATGAAATTTGAAAAATGTTCAGGAAACCTGTCTTACAATGCAGGCGAGTGAAGATCTGTGTATGCAAATACGCTAATACATGAGCAAGGTGAGAGACTAAATGCTAAATATTTGATACATTGACATTTTTGAGGTTTGACCAAAAAAACAGAATAACTAACCTCTATAGGTTTACATTAATCACATTGACCAGTCGCAATCAAACTTTTGGCAGCAAGAGTTACCCACAGCTGCTAACCGGTGCTCCAGTGTTGTGCTATAGCCATCCCAGTCCAATTCTTCAGGTTCTGGTTCTGGTCCAGGATCTGCATGGTTCCCATTGGTCTCCTCAGAGTCATCAGACAGGGAGTGGCGACGCTGATGCTGCTGCCTCACAGACATCCTCTTGACAATGCTCCCCAGAGTCTATAAACTGTTGCTGTGCGGACTTCACCTGTCTAGCAATGTAGCAACTTGCCCGTCTGTTCTTAAAGTGTTTCTGTACTTCTTCAAAGAGGCTTACCCACGTCTTTTCTCTTCCTTCACTTGGTGTACAGCTGTTCGGCTTGTCCCAGGTGGATCACAGATCAGCTCTCTCGCTCTCTCCTCTCTCTCTCTCTCTCTCAACACACTTGGAGTTCTGCTTACCTTTTCTGTCTTCCTCACACTAACTAATCGTTCAGCCTTGTCTTTCTCTAACCTATTTTGCTTTCGTCCCTCCCTCTCTCTGCCAAACTCTCTCTCTCTGCACCTTCTATTCTCAATCAACCACTCATCTCTTTGTTTTTAGGGAGAGCTAGTATACGCTACTGAAATCTAAACATTCCTGCGTACATGCTTCCAGCTGGTCCACAGCCTGCAGCTGCTACTAATAATCCTATGCAGGTAGCCACTGCTCAATCAACTCTTGGACCGGGTTTCACCACAACGAATAGCTCTGCCGTCTTCTCTCCCCACACCAGTCTCCTCCCACAGAAACAGGTGCCTCCTCAGAGTTTCGAGGGGGTCCAAAGGTGTCCCACAGGGATGGCGGTTGGTGTAGTATGTCAGTTGAGGAGAAAATCCTTTAACGCTGTATCATTCTGCCACAGAAATGTAGCTCTCAGCTGTACTATCACAGCCACACCACAGCAGGACAAGAAAACAAGGGCACTATTCCAGAGTCAAAAATGCCTTTTCTCGTCACAGTCTACATTATAATTGACATAAATGTCTTGTGCGCCCACGGCCACATGGTCCCCCACAATGCCATGGCATTCATCTTAGCAAGAACAACGAGGCATATTGTGCTTTAGATTCTAGTGTGGATGTTTTCTTGAATGAAGCCACCGAGACCCACAAAGAGTTCAGTTTTCCCAGGAGAAATGGTTTAGCAACAACTAGTTAGAAAACAGACTATAGTTACAAAAACACATAACTTTTAAAATAGCAGTTTTCAGGTGTTTATACTTTGAATTGTCTAGCATTCAGAAAATAAAAAAAGGAAAAGTGCAAACAAAGAAAAACCAAATAAGTGGGCCTTGAATTATTATTTTTTGTCCAACTGTATATTTACTGTATGCAGAATTTAAAGAGCTGTAGCATTGTTAAGATAAAAAAAGGACTGTGAATCATGTGCGATAGGAAACAAGTGGAAAATATATGCCATAAATGAACATATGAACTATTGGAATGAGAAAAAAACAGATTTCTTTTAGATAAATGGCTCCACTGAGGGCCATACATTTCTACTCCAGTTACTCCCCATGTACATGTATGTGTACTTAAAAATATTCTTAAGCTTCAAGATGTATTTACTTAAATTTTAATATGTGTATAGAATGTGCAGATTAGTGGCAAATATTTGCAAGAGCACATACATCATCAGCTATGATGTAAACATAAAATACTACATCAATATTCACTTTACAGCTGTAGGGATTGTCACCAGGGTTTGTAGAAATATAACCTGTCTAAATCACATGAAGCTAGAATAACACTGAATCTAAAATGGCCCCAATGTGGACATGCTCATATGAGCAAGGATAAGCACTCTGCCAATGCCACTGAGGCGTGGAGGCCATCCAGCAACCGAAAAAACCCATCAAAATACAGGATTTCTGAGAATTCAAATTGTTTTATTTTGACAATGTGGTCTGGGTTCTTGTGCAGAAAGGCAGCACAGAGAGATCTCTTTCTGTGACTCCCACTTGAGCTCGAGAGACACTGAGCTCACCCAGACTGCCTCTCCAGACACCACACATGTCCAAGACCAACACTCATATCTGACAAGAAGGCTGCCATTGAATCAGATACACGACTAATTCAAATACCACCAGGTTTCCATCATTACAAACTCTTAAGTCTCAGAAGCAAGAAACAGTGTAAAGAGAAGCCAGTTCCTTTGAGTCTTGTTCATTCCTATATCAAGAGTTCTGACCTGCAGTTGATCCTGATTCCGGAGTCAGAAGGTAACATAAGGGCATGGTTACTGTAGATCAAAGCATTACAGGAAGGCGCTTAGATGATCTTTGCCCATGTTCCAGTCCTTCGTGCTAAATGAAACCCATATTCTGAGAGTGCCATGGTCCAGGATAGGGCCTCCATAAAGGTAGAAAGCCTCGCATTTAATTACCAGCTGCCTGTTGGCATTCCAAAAGGAAGATGACTGATAACACCAGAGGGAAGAGGAGGTTGTGGGTTCAGCTGCCGGATGCTTTTAACCTAAGATATCTATCTTGGAGTCTTGTAAAAAACACGCACTCACACACACACACACACGAAAAGCATATACCACAATGATCGTGGCTCTGTGATTAAATTAAGATTTTAATCCATTCTTATTTGAAGGCATCCAAAGTTGTTAAAAACTTAAAACTCGAATGAGACTCAGTAAAGCTCATACCTCCACTAAGGCCGAATAGTCTCCTTAAATTCAGTCAAGCTCTACCAAGTTGCACAATCATGTTGTCAGTTCACTAAAAAAGGCATATTAAAAAAAACATAACCTCCTTGACAGGGAACAAAAACGTCTACCTCTTAGTGGCATTAGATAAAAAAGAATATATTGTCTAGGAGCCATAAATATCTGTTCAGAATTTACAACCAATCTATTTGGTAGTTGTTGAGACAGGCAAATGGTTCAAAGATATGCAAATATGCCTGATCTCAACAAAAACTGTAATAACAGAGGCAACATCCAAGTTTAAAGCACTCAGAAGGAGAGGAAATTTACATTTTGGAGAATTCTAACCTCAATAGTGTCTCATTACCCATGCAGTCTCAGTGTCTCTTTGTTGGCCTAGACTTTTAACCTCAAAGTTCATCTCCCCTCAACAATTTGTTCTAGCTTTCATTTGCCTTTGAACAACAAGTCAGTCCTCTCTTCCCTAGCATCCCCCCTCACCCTCCTCTCTCCTCCCTTCACCGTGCTCATTCATATCTCCCTACCAGTCTTTTGTCCCACAGTTTGCCTTGGGCTCCAGAAAATTGAAAGCCAGTCCAGACCGAAAGTTTTTCCACTTGCAGAAGAACTGGGGCATCTGGATAGCTCTGCAGTAACGCTCCACATTTATTTCATATTAGCGGTAATTAGGGGGTAAACAGTGGACCTTTCTCCATTTGTATCCATTTGTACCCAAAAAAGGTTGGAACAACAGTATAGAAGCAAATTAATTTTTTTCTTTTCACCCTTGCAGCGGTAATCCTCAAATTCCTCATTAATGTCGTTTTTTATTGGTGTTTGCATGCTGCCCCTCTGAATGTGCCTAGTTAATCACAAAGACAGTGGTACAGTCAGGTCGTCTCCTCTGATCCCTTGAGTTTTCTCTTTGTGTCACTTTGTAGCTGTGGATTGTGATATTGGTTGGAAAGACAATTAATGATGCCTGTGGTAGCACCATGAGGTTGTAGGTTTTTTTTGTGAAATTACTATTAAATAGCTAACTATAAGAAATTAGGTGCAAATATTCATGGTTCTCTGAATCTTCATTTACTGTACCTCCACCATCGAGTAAAAGTTTCATTGTCTCAAATAAATATCTGCAAAAGTTGTGGCATAAATGTGAGCATGCAAACACACTAAACTAAGATGTGGACAGTGACAGATTAGCACTGTCACTGTGATAACATTGTCCTACTAGCATTTAGTTAAATGCATGACCTTTCAGAGCAGCTAACATGTCTACATGCATTTTCAAGCATGCTAACTGCCCGAATCTCAAAGTGCTTATCAGGCTTCTGAAACCCACCAACCTCACACCTTTCTGACATCGTAAGAAGGGCGAGTATCTAAAAATGTCTATAACTTTCTCGAAACAGAAAACTTGACACCCATCTCGTGCCATGATTGGCCAGCTTTGCAGAGAACTCTAGCTCTTACTTCATTGGTTACATAAATATTTGTGCAACTTTTTACTCGAACAATTGGATAGAAAACCATTCATGACTTTGTGAAGAGGATCGAAAGTTTTAAAATGTCTACTGTTATAACTGAAATTGCCTCTTTCTTTCTCATGGTTGACTTAGTGATCGGGCAAAGATGTGGAGACATGTGAAATAATTAGCCTTCCTTAAAAAAAAATGTTTAGTTTTAATTTTAGTGCTTCAGAGATGTTCTATAACAAGATCTTATTCTTTCCCATCTGATCACCGGCATCATTGCTTGAATGTGAATGTTTGTAGTGAATGATCTTATTAATACAACAAAATCGGCCCCAGCGTTATTCAGGTAACGCTGGGTCAGAGATTTTTATGAGCTGACTGCAGAGATCTAAATTCCCTATTGTTACCACACATTTCTGTCGATTACATCACTGCGTCAAGTACAGATAATTTGTTGCTCAGATTGTTCCTCGTGTTATGTCATGGCTTTGTTAAGTCAGTATGCAGCAGTAATTAGCTGTCAATTCACTAGAGGCCAGAAGCCGCTTTGGCCCATAAAGCAAATTACTATGTTCACTCATTCCTCTTTACAACTTTTTCCAGGTTTATAACAATATAAACCCTATCTGAAAAACCATAAAACCTATAAAGTTATAAAAGTTCGATAATAAAACAAAAATCAACAGTAAGTCATCTGTATAATGAGGCTGTGTATACTGGCCATCTATGAGTGTTAAAATGAAATATCTCTATATATCTTTATCGTCAAGCCTATGATAACATTCAAGCAAATTAGGTCTAATTACCACAGTGATTTAAATAGCGACACAGTAGCACAATTATAATGTCACATTATAGTTTTGCTTGTTATGTCATTTTTGCCTACCGAATGCCGTAAAATGCACATATGTAGATCCTAGAGTCTAAATCATAACCGGTGCCTTATTGCCAAAAATACTTCCAGTGGAGTACAAACTTTTAACACACAGTGTTACAACAACTTTGATCAGTCAGAGACTGGGATTAATAAGATGAGACAGTCCTCTCTTTCTGTTTGTCAGAGAACATTATTTTAAGCATTTATAATAAGTGATCAATAAAATGTAAGCTATGACTTTCTAGGACACTGAGGCATTAATGTTGCTAAATAAGTTGGATGGTGGACACCTGACACATCTCCGTTCAATATGATTTCCCTTTAGCTCTGTTTTGGTCTCCACCAACTCTAGATTCTTCTCTATTCACTAGCAGTGACCTCACAAGACAGTGCTGCATTATTGATGATAGAAAAGCAGGAGCTCATTGTACCCCTAGCAACAGGGGTGTGAGGTGTCCCTCCAGCCTCACCCAGCTATAATGGGGAAAATAAGGAACAGGATAAACTTCCCCTGGAATACTGTAAAACTTCTTCAGGCAGCAGCAGCAGCAGCACTAAATAGCTCTGACAGGGAGTCACATTTTTCACTGCAGTCGTATCAGACAGGCTCCCAGGTATGAATTATGCTGGCTGATCTGTCTCCTCCACAGATTAACTTCATTATTTATGGTTCGTTAATCTAAGCAGGGGAGAGAATACACAGTTGGAGCCAGAGCAAACTGGTGAATTTGATAATAAAGTAATTTCTGTCTCTAAAAATAAAAAGAAGGGCAATAGAACACACTTTATTTATGCTGAAAGAAAATGAATCTGGGAGACTTTGGGTTGTAAATCTTAAACCCACTCTAACCTACTTTTACAGGCTGACTTGTATCTGTGAGAGAGAACATTATTTTATGACAGTATTTGGATGATCCTGTAAGTCATCCAGTGAACTGTGGCTGTGCAGAGGATACCTGCTTAAGACAAACAGTATTGAAATGGCCCAAACAGACAAAGAGCCACAGTGACCCAAGAATCTGTCATAAGGAGATGGTAGTAAAGGACGGAGTAACGAGCCGCCGTCCAACTCCGTGAGGCGGTTTATGATGTGTTCCAATCGAAGTCGTCTGAAGAGTCTGCTAAGGCACTCAGCACCAGTAATGACCGAATCCCGTGGGCAACCCCGGAGCGTTTTCCACAAACAGCGGTGTTCCAGACTCTCACACTAAATTGTCTGAGAGGCACTCTCCCACACTCCCTTTCAGAAAATGACACTCAATGTAGACGTTGTCTCAAAGCACAAAAATGGAGTGAAGTATTTTCTCACTGCCACAGAAACACGGTATTTTGCTTCTTGGTTTTAATTTGTTGTGTCCAAGAGGTCCTGAACTGTAGTTTTTTTAAGATGTGGCTTTTCTGTTTCAGAGTCTTAAGGTTCAAAGGTAAGTATTTCATTATTTTCTGATGTTCTATATTAATCTTGAACTTTTGTAGTCAAAATTCAATAATCTAAGATAAATGGTCCATATAATAGCCCTCTGAGCCAGCATTGCAACTTTGGTCATGAATTTGTCATCATGTGACCTGGGTTTCACCCTGAGGTCATTTGATGACACCTGAGCCTTCTCCATTTGCTGTATGAAGACAGTGATGTGCAGCTGGAAGCCATAGAAGGTGGTTGCTTAAATTATTTTTAGTACATATTTTATTTTTTATGAAGAAAAAAACTATCAATGCGGTATTTAGTTCTTGAAATACTTCTGCACTTTCCTGCCACAGTGGCACTCAGCCCCCACTTTGTGAAGGTGTAGGTCTTCAGATAATTGGCACAAATACAGTGTTTTAATCTAAAACAAGTAAAGTCTAATTAAAAAAAGTTGGACACGGTGGTTCTTTGCAAAAGAAAAAGAGTACCAAGTATTTCAAAGCTGCATTGTTCAGCAGAACAAGCTTTAGATACAACAGTGCAACTTTTTCACTTATTAATTTGTAGCAAACGTGTTAGCAAATAGGTTTGAATCAAACAGACACTGAACAACATCAGCAGTAATCTGGAATAGTGACTGTGGAAACCAAACAAAGATATATTCTATGTTCTTTGGTAAACACACAACAGGCTCAATCTAATAGCACAAACCTGCAGCAGCACTAAGAGTTTTTTACGTCTTTGCAATTTTTGACACGCATGAAACTCGAGCACAAAGATGAAATAACGATTGTGTGGTTTTATTAATTTACTGATTTCAATTGATCACTGCCAGATTTAACCTGATTCTCATGCATTACTGGTTCACAGATAATTTATGTCACTGCCCAGTTGCATGGTTTGAAAGCTATTATTATCACATTTTTGTTCAGCTGCATAACAGCAGAAGAAATAGCTACAACAGCTTTCCTGCGGATGTGATTGTGAGGCATGTGTCTCATGAGGGAGGTCTAATAATGTTATACCATACATGTATCTTTCTATTTGTGCTGGTTTCTCCAGCATCACCTATCCTTCTTTTACGATTGTTTAAGACCTGACAAATTCAGCTTCAATATCTGGTCTCCTTTTAGCTCCGTTTTGGTCTCAGCCAACTCCTGTGGGAACCATTTGCTAGATACTATACTATTCGCGAGTGTAAAGTTGGTTGAATGAAAAACATTACCTACTCCAGCTGGAAACAAGGTTCAGGAGCAAACTTTTTGAATTAGAACAGTAGAGGTGTGGGCCTTCAAAAAACAGCAAATACACAAAAAAATGTTGAAGAACTTTGCAGAGTTGGGGGTTAGAATCTCTTTGGGATGGTCCCAAGAGCAATCCTCTCAAATAACAAAGTATTTGAGTTTAGGGCAATCCTTGAAATTAATTTAAAATATCTGTGGCTAAAGGTTTGATGCCTTCAGCAGTCATTTGCTGTATTTATAAGCTGAATATCTCTAAACAGGAATGCTGGTTTGTCTTTCTCTAAGTAAAGCTTGTGGTAACACCGCCTCCCAACAGAAGGGGATGTACCACTCACCCAGTCCTCCTTGCAGTAAACCAATCAGTCATGCAGCGCGCCCCAGGCCAGGAAACAGCACGGTGCCCCCGCGGCACTGTGACAGCAGCGCTCTCTCAATAAAACGATCAGCTGGAAAATGGTCAACACAGCAGTAAAAAACCCGCAGCATTAAAACAAGCTCGAACACAGTGACTGCCATGGTGGCTGCATCTCCCTCTCCCCCTCCGCTAGGGTATCATTATCCACTTAATTTCATCCACCCAGGGCTGGTTTAATGACCACCTTCGAAATCCCTTATCGAGCAGAAATTCTGACTTCAGAATCACAATTCCTGTGACTTCTTGCATATCTAGTGGGTGAAAACAAAAGAGGAAAGACTTTCTTTCTTTTTTAGGAGGAAAAGAATAAGAAAAGGGAAGGAGAGAGAGAGATGCAGTGCAGCAGACTTACAGCTCGGTATCTAGTGGCCACCTCATTCCTCTCCTTGCCGAGCTCAGTGTTCTGCTCCTCCAGCTCGCTCACCTTGGAGAGGAGTCGCTCACTCTGCTCTATGGCTCTCCTCAGCTCCTCTCTCTCCCTCATCCCTGCCTCCTGTGTGTGAATGTGCTGCTGCAGCGACAGAGACTCGACCTGGAACCAGACACACACACACACACACACACACACACACACACACACACACACACACACACACACACACACACACAGAAAGTCAGATATTTCAGCTCGGATAGCTCTCCAACTGAGTCTCTCTCACTTTTGTTCACTTCAGTCTGGAGTACGAATTGTAACCCCTCTATGTCTCTCTTCCCTCTCTCTCGTCCATCCACATCTAACACACACAAACACACACACTTTCTGCGAGAGCTTTTCATCCACATGCAGGAAACATGTGCCCATATTTCCTTGCCCCTCTCTCTCCAGACCGGCCTCCTGCTGATTGTTCACTAGAACAATATAAAACGTTCTTCTCCGAGCTGCTGCATCGCTGCAGACTGCTCTGGAGCCATAAAAGGAACAATATATTTTCTTTCTTTCCTCACTGACTTTGATATTCACCACATCACAGCCACGGCCAAGAACGACAAACATTTTTAAAAGCTTCCACATTCAGCGCTGAAGCCTAATCATATGCTGTCTTCAGACGTGAACTCCGGATAATGTCCACACAATGGGATGGAGTTTGCCCTTCACATATACAGCAGGAGATTCTCCGCTCAAAAAACACAGATGTCTGTACTGTTCAGGTGAGGGGTGATTCACCAGCCAGGAGGCAGGACGTAACATATCACTCCCACTTTTTGTTTTTAGCTCCTCGGTTCACCAGTTATAAACTCTTTTAGTTACAAACTGGTGAATCTTCAGGTGTTTTTACTCGGGGTTGCGCTGGAGAAACTCCATAGAATGTCCGCAGCTACTGCCTTGGACTTTTGTGTTCTCTTTGGATACTTTCAGGTGAATATCCAGAGTTCAGTATACATCTTAAAGCAGCTAAGGACAAACAAAAAATGGATCATATCATTGCTAAACATTTATCATGTGCTATTGGGCTTCTTGTTGTCGTGGAAGCACTTCTCGAGAGATCCCAATCTTGATAAACTTGCTCCACGATCCAAAAAACAGGAGTTTTAAGTCAAATTTTTTGGTTAAGGTTATGGAAACATCATGGTCTTGACAAATATTGAAGATTCTGGTGGAGTTTAGGTTTCGGGAAAAAGTAAGGAGAAAAAGAAGAAGAATATCTACACTGTGTCATCAGTGCTTTTTCATTTCCTGTATCCCCTTCTCCCTGAACCTACAGTAATTATATGTTTTAATGTGCACGTGCCAAGTTTGCTGCAAATGTTCAGGAAGCAGTTAGTTCCTTATTCACTGTCTGAGCAGAAAACAGCTGTTGCTACCATGGAGAGAGGTGAGAACAAAAACAAGTCGAGAGATTATAGGTTTGTCATTTAGACCAGTAATTATGGTTATGTTATACAGTGTTCAAAAGTTTTTATTGGTGTTTATGAAAAATAAACACATTTGCAGATAGAATCCATTAGTTTGAATGACTTGTCTCTGGTGAGAACAGTCACTTACATTCACTGTTGAGCAGGTTTTTGTGGTAAATAAGTGAGTTAGCACCTCCAGCTGTTCCAGGGAGGGGGAGTAGCATAGCTGAGACTAGTTGGCTAATCACTCTTCCTGGTTAAAAGGTGACAGAGGCAGATTTGAGTATGAGGTGCCAAATTTATATTTGTTCTAAAAAAATTTGTTAATAAAGACATCTATCGGTGAGCAGTGTTTTGGGAAGACGCATGGTGGCAATGGACTTAACCATAATGTGCTTTGGCCCTCTGCATGTTAAAAGAGGACAACAGCGAGTGTCATCAACGCAGAATGGTTTTACCGGAGACTAAAATATTCTACAAATGCAGATAATAATATAAAAAGAAAATAATTGTACAATATGCTAATTGCAGGAGCAATGACAGTTTATATGGAGTAGTGAACCTCACTTGTTTTGTCTAGAATTCATTCAGGACAATTTATTGATAACAACAGTGTTATTATGTAATGTAATTAACAACGAACATTGAGTTTTTCAATAAGTGTTTCTTTGTCACTTATTTGTTACAAAGCTAAAACTACTAATGACAAAGATGCGCTAGTTTTATTTTTGGTTTATTTGGCTGAAAATTTGTGTAACAAACGTTATACTGGTACCAGATGATTTTATAACTGAATGTCTGCAAAGTGACTTAATTGACAAATATTAAAAAAGTATTTGAACACTTATCCAATATGAAAGTTCATTTGATAAAGTTTTCTAAAATCAGCATCATAAAAGCATCTTTGTTTTGACTTCTCTTAGGACCTTTTGTTTTTACCGCAGTGCGCTGAGTCACTGTGTCAAGTTGAAAAAGCAGATAAACCTCCAACTTCCTTTGCAGTGTCCCTCAAGTTTTACAAACTACCTTCACACGTGTCACCCAGTCGCAATTCTGTTTTTTTCGGATAGGGGTATTGTTTGGATAACAATAATAACAGTATCAGATTTTAACGGCCTTTTCTTGCAGTCCACAGACAGACCCCTCTCACTGCGCTGCCTCTCAGCAGGCTCCAGGATGTTCAGCCAATCCAAAGACAAGAGACCTGAGCTTATATTGCCTGTTTCAGCCAGAGACTCATCTGAGGGGCTGCCTAACAGATTTTGTAAAAATAAAACTGTGAATCATGCAAAGAGTCCAACAATAAAAATAAAGAGCTGGAACTGAGCTGGATAGCTCCTCTTTAAACAGCTTCCACCACCACTCTGGTTCTTTTCGCCAGTTAAACATTCTTCCACCCTGGTCTGATCACTACTTTGTACAGAGGCCAAAGGTGAAAGCTAGAGTTCAGGCAGCCGTGTTCAGTTGATCAGAGGCAGACAGTAATGTAAAAACGTCGTCGGTGTGGGGGCTGCACTTTACTGCAGGGCAGAACTGGCCTGAGACCTATTCTCCGTTATCAGCAGCAGCTCACCTGTCCACCAGCCCTACATGGAACCAGACTCACAGACGCCGGTCAAACTCTGTGACTGATGTAAACAGCTGTATAATGTTCTGCACACACTGTGACATGGACCAAAAACAGTGGAATTCAGCTCAACACGACATGATATCCAAAACAGCTGTGCTTTCATTTTTTGATTTATTCAGTTGCGGACTTAATAGCTGCAATAATAAATAGCTGCAATGGCTCCTCAGCACTCGGGGGTCCAGAAGTCTGTGACCATGTTGCCATTCATGCAAAGTGGGAGTTTGGGACTTTATTGAAGATGAACTGTACTTTTATTTAGTGGTTTCACTGAAATCAACATTTCAGATGAGACCTTAGACTAATCAATATCATGATTTAAAATGTTTCATTGTTCCAAAATGGAAGTGTAACTCTGAAGCCATTATCTAGCTCACACTGGGCGAGGTACACCCTGAACAGGTTTGATTCCCCATCACAGGGCTGCCATACCGGCACAACCATCCACTCACATTGACAGATTGGAACAAGGAACCCTCTTGGTGTGAGGAAGCAGCGCTAACCACTGTACTACCGTGCCCCACAGTTATTCCTGGTATGCTGATTAGCATCAATTTAGACACTCGATACATTCAATAAGAATTAGTTTTGAGTAACCTGACTACCATCGCTGTGTAGCAGCGGCAGCTGGGACTTAATAATTTAAGGTTCATTGCATTCATGACAACAACTGATTCTCATGTTCAGGGTTCCGCAAGAAAGATGGCTTATATAAATGTAGTTTCAGTTATGAATAGTATTGTTGCTTTATGAAATAATGATAATAACAGTGTTATTATCTGCATTCAATTCTTTACATTAAAAAGCCGTAATTAATCAACTTTAATTCATTTTAGACAGATAACCACCTTGAAGAACACTAAATGCACCATAAAAGGCAACTAAAACATCTTGCAGAGACCAGTTGTCTCCTGCAAGACTTTACACTTGATGCCAGAGTGAGAGTCAGAATCAGTCTTTTATTTTCTCTCCACACCCAACAAGATGACACAAGTATATTTGGCTTTACGTCCAAAGCACCAAAAAATAACAACGTGCAGTCGTCACTGGAAAAACAGATGTGAGCTGATTTTCCACTGTGAGATCTGAAGAAGAGGTTTAAAAAGGGAAAGCTCTATTATAGACAGAACACACACACACACACACACCCTGCTAGCATGCTGGTATCTGTGCTGTTGGAAGAGAGCTGTCACTAGCTCAGCTCTCTGAAGCCTGACAGAGACTTCACCCCACAAACCTGACAACAGTTTGTCAGCAACGAAATTAGACGGGGAAATTTGGTGTCAACTTTCTGAAGTGTGCGTCGGTAATTGCCATGTTATCCAAATAAGATTTAGGAGAAGTCGTCGATGGGAATCTGCCTGCTGACACACCTGAACTTCCTTTGCCTGCAGTCAGTTCAAACACACGATGTATTTACCTGTCAGTGCAGGATTTACTGTCACACTCAACATCATCCTGCAAGCCCGTGCCAGGAAAGAAGAGGAAGATAAATGTGAAACATCAATGGTTCACCTTTAGCATGATCACAGGGCTCAACCTCTTAAGCCAGCCCTATTGTTCAGAACGTAAAAAACTAAATGCTTGCTTTGTTGCCGCCCAGTGCCTCTTTCCATGAAGAATACGACTAGGCAAAGTTTTCGTGTTTTGACTTGAAGCTCAAAGATTTACCGGTGATCAAACCTGCACAGCACACTTCCCATCCCGGCAAAGAAAACGATTCCAACTGTCCATCTGAATTCTAGCTCCGTAAAAAACTGTTTAAAATGTAAATCTCTTTTTCTAGCTAATGCAGCAATTTCCCAAATAACAGCCTCTGATTCCAGACATTCCAAGTCTGAGAAGTGGTAACTGGGATATTAATCCCATCATCTCCATTCCTTTCTTTTATTTGCGCAGCTGCTCATGATCTCAACTCCTATATACACCTGCAGGTGGTTCACATGCGACTGGCTGCAGCCTCATGACCCGAAACGTTTAAACGGCCCAGCTTCAAGTCTTTGCACCGGTTAAGTGTTTGCAGATTTTAGTTTTAGTCTGCATTTTGAAAGGCAGAGCTGCTTTGGAAGAAGAGACACAACAACTGTCAAATTATTATTTTCCATGTTTGTAGATTTTACATTAACACGTCAGTATGGGTCAATTTGTGTAAAAAGCTACTCTTACTTTGCCTGATTGTGGGACAGATTTTACTGTCACCGCAGGGTGGGGGTGAAAGCAATGCAGTGAAGTCAATCACTAGACTCAGTTTTTGTTCTAAAGATTTGTCATCGTTCGGTGCTCAACTAGAGCTACTACTACATAGTCCCTGCATCGTGTCGGGACCTCACAGGTTTGTAGTGGCTGAGGACCTGTGTGGATGAATGTAGGATCACAGGTTCCGATTATTTTCCAAGAACACAACTCAGCCACCAAAACAGGAGGACAAGGAGCGGTGACTGTGTGTCGCAAGTGTGTTTTAATCCAATGTGACAAGTCTGACTCTGGCTGAAGTTGAGGTTTAAATTCACAGTGGAGAACCTTAATCGCTGAACATACGTCAACGAATCTCTCACTAAGAGGATCTGTTCCACTTATCGCAGTTGCCCCAGCACCACTGAGTCTCTTTATGCTCCTCTCATACTGGCCAGCCTTTTAAAAGTCTGTTAAAACAACAGGGAACTTGACAGTGTGTGTTTTGTCCATGTGGCTTTGTAAGTGTAACCACATGAAGAATTATGGCATTAATTATCTTTTGCAACATTTGCTGTTTACTCGGAGAGAAGAATGGCCTCCATGTGTGAGTATCCCTGCGAACAGATGGCTTGAAAGTGAGATATGTTTTCTATCCAGATGATTCGTTCTTTCAACTAAACATTTGTGAACAACACAAAACTAGCAGGGTCAGACAAGAGATGCTACCTATGCCAGTTATTTTTTCTCTTTATATTCAGAGTGTGGTTTTTCAGTTCCATGCTCTCACTCAAATGCCTGCGCTTGCACTCAAATAGCCCCTACTTCTTCTTGCTTGAAGTCGGTGGAGGACAGGAGTGCATGAACCCGGTTAAAGTCACCACCCATGCAGGACTCTCAAAGAAATAAAGTTAACGCACCTACAATGAGGGTGGGACAACGTAATTTGACAACACTAAATTTGGATAAAACTATTGGTTGGGGAAATTTGACAGACTTGTTGCATCAAAAAATAAAGGAGAGCTGAAGCTGCAGTGAATGATATCTGTGCAGGCAACAAAATATCTGAGTACAAGTGCACATCTTGAGCACAAGGGGGTCAAATCTTACCACAAGCAGGGGCTATTTGAGTGCAAGCGCTGGGTTTAGAGTGAAAGCATTACACAATCTGATATGAAGAGTCTGGATATAAAAATGTGAAAAAACCCTACCTACGTAGAACTGGATTTTAATAGTTTTCGTGAATCCTTCTGTTTCTGTCCAGTTACTGTTTTGCTTTTGTGTGGAGGAGCGTTGTTTGTTCTGTAAAACTGGAAAGTCCAAACTGCTCCCAGGTGACTGGGCCGCAGGGTGAAGCCTGGCCTCTGGCTGAACTCTGGATCCAGGTCACGGAGGAAGGCCCAGCCAAACTTTGATCACTGGAGCACCTCACATTTCACCTACTCTCCTGTGGTCGACTGGCTGCAGGTCAGGTTCAAGATCACCAGCTTATAAATCATATCAATGACGTGATTGTTGTCAGGTAATTACACTGAAGGGATAACTGTTGACATCATAAACACAGTGGAGGGGTTCGGTTCTCTTCAATGCCAGTTATTGTCCTGGTGGGGCTGACTGAAATAACTGGCATAGTTGATTAATCCAACATTTGATATAGTTGTGTTTAACTGAATAGGCTTGAATATGGTATTATCACAAGATCACTTAGATTTATTTTAAAGATTCTTATGAGAACACACTTGAAGGATACAAGGAGTTCTCAATGACCCCACAAAGCACACATACACGTGTAAAGATGACCCACATGTGGTATCATCAAAAGAGAAATCCTTGACCGACAGAGCTGAGTAAATGTGTGTGTGTGTGTGTGTGTGTCTGTGTCTGTGCGCACCACATATGTATGCAGGTGCCAAAATACAGACCGAGGCAAGAACAAGAGATCAGACCAGCATTTGTGCGCTGAATGAGCCCTCATGGTCTGTAATTGAGGTCATACATCACACAGAGACACATAGCAAGCAAACATCTACAGTCGTGGTTAGAGGCATGCAGGGGTTTTGTCACAGGAGGCTTGACTTGCATGAAATATGGGATAATAGTTCTTATAATGGAGGTTATTTTCAAACTGGCTCCCATCAAAGGAATACTCCGGGTGCCAAGCAGCTTTGAGAAAGTAGAGGCCACATGTGGCGTCTATAGTCGGAGCAGAAATCCAATGTAGGGTATAATTATATGATGTCAATAATTTCACAGGTGAAGGGCTGTAGTTTTCTGTCCCTCTTTCTGAACTGAGGTAAACAAAAATCATGTGACTGCTTTTCGGTTACACCTCCTGTGTCTTTACTTCTGGATGACACCAAACTCATTGTGGAGGGGACTCAGATTCTGTATTATAAAGACCATAAAAAAGAAAAGGCATGGGAGCAGATTTCCATTGATGGTAGCCAATGTTTTTTTTCTTCTTTCCACTTTTTCCATTACAAAGACCCATTTATCCAAATTCTCCTGAAATCGTGGGGTCCTTCACCCTAGCAAAGTAACTTTGATAATGTTTAATCAAAGACACACCTTTTTTAATTCATCCATTTTAGAGTTTCATTCTAAAGCATCTTCTGTCATGACTAAAAGGGCTTTAAGCACGAGGGATGTGATGAATAAACAACAAAAAAATGAAAAATTCTGTCAACTCTGTTGCTGTCCATAACAGCAGTGTTGCATCACTTTTTTAACTAGAATGGCAGTAAAGCACAGAATTCTACCAAGGCCCAATAGTCCCCTTAAATTCAGACAAGCTGGTAATAATTTGCACACAACAATCCATGGAGTTTGTCTCAGACAAATCGGTGAAAATGTGAAAAAAAAATATATATCTCGCAATGTGAAAGAAAATAAAAAATCCATCCTATAGGAATAGTAAGCAGACCTAAAGATCTGCTTTTTTTTTATGGAGCTCTGTCACAATTTAATGTCTTTCTTGGCCCATGTCCTGTCTCAATGCTGAACTCAGATAAACTCCCGAAAATGGGCTCCTGACTTTATCCAGAGATTGCCCTCCACAGCAGGAGATTCTCTGCTCAGTTGCATTCACAACAAGCGATAAATCTCCAGAGCAGTCCGGTGAAAGGTGGAGCAGCGTGCAGGAGACAGGATATAATAAATATTCTGCTGAGGAGATCACAGGTTTTTGTTTAGCACAATGAACACCAGCGACAGCCTGTGTCACCAAAAGCTCTCAAATGTCATTGTCTTCCCAAGTTGACATCTTACTCCTCCAGATGATTTCTGGAGATTATCCAGAGTTCAGTGTCTGAAAGCAGCTCAAGTTTTGTTCGGCAGAGATATTTAACTTTGAACAGATTTACTCTAGATCAACAAAAAACAATCATAGTCATAGTTCTAGAGCCACATGAGACAAAGCAGAGGACCTTACTGGAATCCTAGTGACACAAAGTTTATGTGTCTTGTCATACAGCAATGATAGCAGCTCTGTGAGGCTGTTCTCTGTGACAGAAATGGTTTCAGCTCACGATAAAGTTGAAGGTCAATAACAGAGACACAATTTCAAGCTTATTGATCTAAAAGAGTCCACTGATCATATGACAACATTTGACATCAGAAAGAAGTTACAAAGAAGTCAGAAAAGGATGTCAAGCAAACTTTTTCTAAGTATCTCTGCTTCATACAAGACTATAGAGTAGACTTGACCTAAAGTTTGTATCGATCAAATATGTATTTATAATCAGATATGGTTTGGAGTGCAATATGGGGCATTCGTGGGCCAATAACATTGGCGACACTATCTTAACATATTTTGATTGACCAATCATTCGTTATCATATGGTATGAATGACATGATGACATCATTATAAAATGGTGTCCATTCCTTTTATATCTGACATAGATGTAGTTTCTCTTTTCAACCGAACTACAAATCTATTTGCCAGCGGCTACTTCTGGTCTGCTTTGATTATTTCGGCGTTCTGTAATTGTGCCTGTGTGTGCATATGGCATTAATAAGTATTCAAAACTGTTAAAGTAATTAAAGTAGTGTTTACCACAAACACTGAAAAACTGAAATGGAAATTGGAAAACATTTAACTTCTTCAGAGATACAGTAATCACATACAAACAACCCACACACTCTGACGCCCCCTGTTGAATGAAGAGCTCTCTCACAGAGGTGTGGGCTTGCAGTGAGGAGGGGCCCCAGCTTCTGTTACAGTCATGCAGCATGCAGGAGAGCACAGTGACAGAGAGAGAGAGCAGGCTCAGAGAGAGAAGGAGAGGGAAATAGACAGACAGAGCTGAAGATGGGAAGGAGAGAAGGGCAGTGAGTGAGAGACAGAAACGCAGGAAGATAAAAACAAAGGGTGAGTGGAGGAGAGGCAGGGTTCTTACATGTGCCAGGGGTCTGCTGTGCAGAGTGATGGTGGGTCTGTACTGGTGGAAGTCAGTCTGGATCACACACACTCTCTTCTCCATCCTTACAGCTCACAGCCGCCCATGCTGTCTTCACCCAAGCGGGCTCTGGGGAGGAAGTGAAGCATGTGCATGTGTGGGTGCTGTCTTGAGGCTGTGGGAGTGTGTGCACGCAAGTCTGTGTGGGAGAAGGGGTGTGTAAGTGTGTGCGTGTGTGAGAGTGTGTGTGAAAGTGTGTTACGCCTGCTACCTGACCCTGAGACAAGCGGGAGGGAGGCAGAGAGGGGAGGTGATGAGCAAAAAGAAAACAGGAACGAGCTTGAACAGACCCCCCATCCCACACACACACACACACACACATTCTCCTCCCTCCTGCCTAAAGCCACACCGCCCTCTGACAGTACAACACAAGGAGACAGTCTTAAGCAGATCAGCATGAAACCCCCACTAACACACACACACACACAAACACACACACACATTCCTGCAGAGAAATAAACCCCTCATTTGCAACCGAAATATCTGAATCATGATTAATAAAAAACAGCAGAAAATCCAGTCATGAAAGTTTTTGCACATTTTGCACAAAAATAGAAAGTGTCCTGCAAGAAGTTTTGAATGAGTTTTAATGTTTTTACACAATGCATATATATATATATATCAATATATTGATATACATTGAACCTTTGTTATAATGCTGTTAATTAACATTATACTGCCATAATTATGGATCTTGTTTTAAACCCAGTGTAACAACCAAGGGGACCCAGTTGCACAACCAGTCAAATCCTGTTGAGACAGTAAAAATGTAATTGTTCCTGTGGAATTAGCAGCTCTCTGGCCGCAGGCAGAAGGAAATCATGCAAATAATGATATGTTGACTTTGCAACAGAGGGAACGATGACAGAGGAGGATAATTGATCTGGTTTCATCTCCAGTGGTGTGAAGGGAACGGGCGGTTTTTAATCAGGCAGTGGAAACCTTTCACAGGCCCATGAGGTAAGATGACAGTCAGTCTCTGGCCCAGTGGAGCAGAATGTGCGTAGAGCTGAAGAATTTGACCTGGTGCTCATGAAACATTTACTGCATGTCAAAGTCAAATTGCTCTACTGTACCTGAGGATACAGTGTGGAGTCTTAGTGAGCAGTGCCACACCACTGTCATTTTCATTACTCCCATGTAGACTTAAAGATAACTCTTGCTTGGTAACTCCATACAAAACCAAGTCGTCTCTGAGCCTTTTCCTCTGATATTTAATAGATGTGATGAGTAAATAGATTCACCTTCGATTTGAGGCTGAACTGATCAGTCTTTTCATATTTACATAATAACCCACCTCTGCAGCTCTGGTCACTTTCAGCTCTTTCCATCCCTTTGCCCTCAAATGGACAATGCCTTGTCGCGGGAAAGATTAAAACACCATGAAAATCTGTGAGTGTCAACAGTCATATATGGGACACACAAAATTGCCCCTTCATTGATACCATATGTTGAAGTAAATGACATATGACCGGTAAATCTAAAAGAGTTGTGGGTCGTGTCTCGAATGTTATTGGCGAAAAAACCTTAACATGATATGACATTCCTATATCGATCAATCAAGCAAATCAATTTATGTCTATAAGTTTTTGGTCGTGTCTTTTAATTTCTAATCAATTATCCTTAGATTTTTTCTCTACTGTCGGTGGAGATAGGCTGAAAAATGTGTTTTGATACCATAGTAATAATCTCAAGTATTAATCCTATCAGGTTTGGTGAAAATCTGAAAAAAGCAGGGAGACAAAGTTAGCAACTGGCCGGTGAATATAGTGGATATAGCACTGGTGACGAGATGGTGACCAGCATATGTCACTAGCAAGTAAGAGGGATAAACACCAAGAAGCTCATGCTTCACCTGCAGGATGGTATGTGTTGTGAAACCTTCTGCAGCATATACACCTCAGCTGCTACTCTCAGGATGTAGAGAATCTCAGTCTCAATCTGGAATGGAGTTTATATTAATTTATAGCAGCAGCCATTACAATTCATCAAAGACATTTGCAGGCACATCATTTGTTGAAAGTGTTTTATTTTCATTTAACTGAATACCTGTGAATCAGATGAATTTCTTTCATTTGCCAAATGATATTATCTCCCACTTTCAATTTTTGCAAGATTAGAAAATACTACACAACCGATTTCCTAATAACTTGTTTCAAGAATGGGACGTGGGCCAAGAAAGAATCCATTAAATGTAGCAGGTATCTCTTTCTTCACCATTGCAAGGCTTTTTTCTCTGACTTCCAGGAAGTAACTCAGGGATCTTGATGAAAAGACAAATAAACAGACATTCTTCAGGAAGTGATATCTGTGAGTGTCTTCTGTGTGGTGCAGCTTGCTTTAATTAAAGGGGACCCCTGGGCTTTTCCAGAGTTTTGAGAATTGCCAGTCTAGTTTGGAATTTATGTATCAATTCAAAATCAATATATTTTGCCAATACTACTTTACCTACACTGTACTTACTTAAACGTTGTTACTAATAAAGGTTGATAATAATAATAATAATAATAATAATAATAAAGCCCTGAGGCTGTGAATGAGCCAACTTTTAATGTCACATTATTTCGATTTCTGTCCAGACAGGAAGTTCTTGCAGCTTTAAATTGTTTTTCGATCACTTTGTTCAGAGGAAGATGATCCTGCTGGTCTCAGAACATCTGTTAATATAGGAAGTTTCATTCCAGATGTGCTCTGTCATCTTTGACTACATACTCTCACCTTCTATTAAATTATCATGTTGTGTCAGTCCTGGGGAAAAAAACAGGTGTACTTTAAAAAACTGTCAAATAAGAAGCTATTCTTTCAGAGCACTGGTTTCAGTGGGACATTTTCAGATGTTGAGAGGCGCTACTGGGCTGCACCCTTCACGTTCCTGTAGACTGGAGCCATGTTCCAAAGAAAGCCACCTGCTGTTGTGAGGAGGAAGCGGTCAGGTGGTGGTCCATCAGCCTCAAAGCAAAACTCCTGGGAATCCATCACCGTAACCAGCAAAATATGTAAAACCATAAATCTCAGCTCATGCAAACATACAGTAAGGGTGTACCCGTCATGTTTGAGATACAGTCTTACCTATGGTTACTTCTGCCAAGACAATTAGGAGATGTAATCTGACTCTTCCTCCTTGCTATGGGCTAAATAAATGGAAAATGCGAAAGCACAGAGCTGCTCCTGTCAGGACATAAAAGCAAACTTCATTTGGGATCAGAAGGTGCACTGAAAAATACTTTTCTACGAAGCAGCTGGATAATCACCGGCTTTTGCCCTGTTAATTGCAGTAATCCCGCTGCCTTCTATCAGATGGTAATTATAGAGGTTGATTTGTTGTGTATCTACCCTCCGCTGTAAGAAGTCTGTGTGCATGGCTTGACTCGGCTGCAGATCTTGGACCAGCTAACCTTTACTGGAATCCCGCGAGGAGATAACGACGAGGAGAAGGCTGATTCTGATCTGGAGTCAGGAGTTAGGAGGGGCTGTTATCTCCTCTCCGTCTTGCTGCGGCTTGTCCGCCGAGGCAGGTTGTCTGCCTGCACATGAAACATGTTTATGGAATTTGATTAATTAAAGGTGTGAGTTGGCAGCAGGATCTTGACATAAAGATTATAACTTTGGCACAAAAACAAGATTACCCACCACCCCACCCTGTGTGTGCATCCAACCAGTGACAGCTCACACATGTTGCTGTCTGAATTCACAAAGGTACACAGGGATCGCATATCAAGCATCAATCCATCAAGGATGACGGTTTCTGGAATGGAAAAGGCTGATATTTGAAAGACAGACTTAGGTGCTCTGTGTGTTAGATATGAAGCTATACAGGTCAAAACACTTGAGGTATAAAGCTTTATAGACAGAGCAACACGTTTCAGCTTGTTCATCAAGGACCCTGATGACGACTTTATTAAGTGAGGTCTCTCTGGGCGTGTAGATGATTTTTAACACATAGGAAGTGACAAAAATTGTGTCTGAAGTGTTTCATAAACAAATTACCAACCACACTTTTAAATGATCTGCTTTTTCCTCTGTATTTATAAAGCACTTTTCTGATCTTGATGACCACCCAGTGCTTCACAGGTCAATTTTAGACATGTGCAGCACTTTTCTCTATGAGATGGGGCAATTTTGGGGGGTTCAGCATCTTGCCCGATGCATGTTGAACTGAGAAGACAGGGATCTAACTGCAGAGCTTCTGGTTAGAGGACAACCGCTCTACCCCTTAGCCCAGCTGACCTTAAATGTATTGTACATACAGTATCTCGATTGTTATGTCAAAAAAAGGGAAAACACAAAACTTAGAAGGTCATGGTATCGCTGTGTTTCAAAACATCAAACTATAGCTTTAGAGGCCTGAACCATCTATATAATTTAGTGGAGTCGAAATATGCATGACTGCAAATGTGAGAATTTCATATTATTGTAAGGCAGAAGTGGCTTGTCCCCACGAATCAGCAATAACACCGTTTGCAATGCATCACACGCTCCACAATAAGTTGTGTTTACATTGGGATTTGTCACTGGAGTTTTCCAAACCCCACAGAGACAGCACCGGGGTTGCACCTCCACTCTAAGTGAACCTCAGGTAATGAATCAGATTCCACATGTTATCTTATGTCTGGAAGACGGAGTATGTGGCAGCTGCTACTGACTGCTCTGCTGCAACTTCCCATAGCAGTGAGACTTATCTCCATTAATTAAGTGGACGCGTCTGCAGAGTGGAATATAGATGTGTGGAAACAGCTGGGACAAATGGAAAATGACAAACACACCTTGGAAAGATATTTATTGATTTAGTATATATCACAATATGTTCTGCCATACGAGTCAATACTTATCTGACCTTATTAACTTGATTCAACATGGACATTTGTAGACATAGTATTTTGTCTCACTGCCTGGATCCCAAAGGCAAATGCAGTGTTTATCTAGAAGTAATAGGTCGCCCTCTTGTGGCTTAACACCTGTAATACAAACAATCAGGTCCATTTAGCAGCTGTTCTGGAGCTTTTGATCACAGGAAAATCCAACTGTTATCTTTTTTACAGCCTGAAAAATATACACAAACAAATACTATAGATCATTTATATATATAACATATACTAATTTAAGCCCTAATATAACACTACATATAAAAGTAACTCCGGACTCTCTCTTACACTGAAACTGTTTTGTTAGGGGACGTCCTAGATTCAAAGCACGAGTAGAATCAGAATGATCAACTAATTTAAATAAGAATATTTTATAAAAAATGCATTGTCATGCTTGTAAAAAAAACTAATTTAAAAAACATAGTTTCTTTATTAAAACTTGAGCAGGGACTTACATGTCTCTGCAAAAAAAGGCATTTATATAATAGCTTTTTAAGATAGAGTTTTCTTAGATTTAGCACTTTAGAAAATAAATCCCTGAAGAGCCCTTTAATGACCTCACTCATAAACAAAATCATCAACTAATTTGAATTGTAGAACATGTCACTTATTCACTCACAATGAAAACAAATAAACAAATAAATGACCTTTTATTTTTTTTATTTGTATTATAAGAAACCATTTCAGCACTGGTCATAACTGCTTCGTAGCCAGGCACAATGCAATAACCTGAGTCAAGTACAGTTTGGTTCCACTAGATGTCAGTGTGGGAGTAAATGTCAGTGTGACTTCACTATGGTTAGTCTGCAGAATTAGGCAAAAACTACTGAACTGATTTCAAGGACATTTTGTAGAGGGGTGCCTGTTCAAATTTTAGACACCTGAAAAACAATACTTCTAAACTTACTGTTCAGAAAAGTGTAGTTGTTCATATTTTAAATTCAGCATTTTGATGATATTTGAAATTATTTATAAAAAATCAGATGCATGAAAAGGTTTTTAATAACCTGCTCGGATGCAGTATGTATGAATCATTAATAGTTTGACATTCAGCGATCTCCATAATGTATTATTAATATATGTCTAATATATTAATATGAGTTGTTTACAATGATAAACAGGATAGTGAGACGAGCTTGTTGGGGCTTTTTAAAAGGGTTCAAATAAAAAAAGAAATGTGATAATCTTTGGTCACAATCAGTAGACAAATGCACTTTGTGTTTTGAGGAAACTGCTGTATTGTACAGGGTCATGAGCCGGGAAGGTTGAGACTCCACTTAAGAAGAAAACAAATTCAACAAAAACACTTAACATTTGGATTTCCTACAGTGTGTGTAAAGTGCAAGATTATCACTATAATCCACCACTCATCATAATAAACCGGAATCAGCCTTACAAACCGGAATCTGTTCAACAAGCAGTCATTAATGGCACTTGTAGACAATCATCACAGTACGTCTCCACTCAGACGTCTATTCTCCTCGATACACGACTATGTTCTTGTCTGTCTCGTGGATCTTGATCTCGTAGAGCAGGTTGGGCAGCAGAGCCTTCACCATGTTGTCCCAAATGTAAACAGCCACGTTCTCAGTGGTGCTGATGGACAGATTACAAAAACACAAGATAAATCACCAGATAAAAAAACGAGTGCACACATGTAACCTGTAGGAAGCTGCTGATAAAGGAGTGTATTCACCTGACAACGCTGGCAAAGTAAGGAACGTCCTTGTCCAGGTTTTTATGGTCCAGTGGAGTCATGATGACATCCTGCAGGACAAGATCAATCAGTCAGCATCTCGGTTAAACATTTCACAGTGACGCTTGTCATAAACCATCAAATGCAACACATGAAAAACTACACAAACACTGAAAGAAGTGCAGGAAAAAGAACAGGTGTTGTATTACAGCATCCTGGACAAAGTGAGAACCAAAAAAACAGCTTCTAATCATTTCAGTGTTCAGTGATGGTGCAGATAATATTTAATTCCAAGTGAGAATAATATTTATTGTATTTCCACCTTTTTTATTTTATAACAAGGCCATTTCATAATGACATTATTTAAACAATGTGTTGACAAATCTAAATAGGATTTGCATCACTTCTGTAATTTACTGCAAGACAATTACATAATAAAACATCATGATATCTGTCTTACTGATTTGTGCATTTATTCCCTGCAGTTTGGTGTCAGTTTAACAAAGTTTGACACAAACAAGTATCAATGAACAAAAAAGTGCACAAAGTCTTATCTTATCGGCTCTTCAGTCTAACAATCACACTGTAGCTTGGCAACATCCACATGTGTCACCACTCTAATGTAAAGTTACTTAAACTGTCAAAAATCTATCACTAAATATCAATATTTGGTAGCCTCTCTGGAGTCAGCACAACAATATATTGCCGTATCGATCTTTAGTCCCATCCCCAGTTCACACAGCAGAAAGAATGTGGCCACAAGCCCCTGAGACTAACTCTGAATGTGGTGTGAGTGATGGGATCTCAGGACACATTGAGGACACATTTGGGAACATTCAGTGCTGAACCTGGTTGCCTCCATTTGGTCTGAATGGGTTCAGAGTCACAGCAGGTTTGAGGATTTGTCAGAAGCTAATAAACTCAGGACAGACCTGGTTTGTGTGTTTAGTGCAGTCTGGTTGAAATCAGTGGAAGTAAGCAAGTAAACTGAGGCGAGGAGGCACTTTAGCTTTACTTTAATTTATGCTTAAACTTCCATGAAAGCCTGAGGAACCAGACTGGAGACAGCATTTGTACCGATAAGTCTTCTCCTTACATTCAGCTGAAGTGACCCTGCTGCAGCCTGTGGTTCGTGGAATGAGCGAGTTAGGGACACCACAAGATCAGCTCATGTTTGCAGTTCTTTGTTTTAAGGTTAATCGGTTAATGCAACTGAAGAGACATGCGTGAAGAACGAGCAAGTCGAGCTTCTCACTCAGATGCTCCACTGCAGTCGGACGGTGTCCCACCACGGGACAACTTGCAAGTTGTCATTGTTGGTGAAATAACACAGTGATGTTGAGAAGATCTTACCTCAATGCATCTCTTTAAGTCAGTCAGGTTCATGACCATGCCGGTGACACGATCAATCTGTGGACGGACACGAGGCGAAGCTTAATCATCTTTGTGCAGATTGTTTTTTTATCAGCAAAAAAAAAGAAGAAATGTCTACTGCAGAGTCGTTTGACAATTGTAAACAAAAGCCAGATGTTAGTGGTGTTTTTTCATCAGTGGAAAAGGGGCATAAGTTAGAAAATTAGTAACTAAGAAAATCAAAAACTGTGTGTAAATTATATTTCAAGTCAGTAAAACTGAGATTCAGTGGGGGGGACAATAATTAGATGAAAACACTGACTCCTCTTCTCTATGACATAAACGGATAAGAACCTGATGAGACACTCACCTTTCCCCGCACCGTAACCTCCACTGTGGAGAGAAATGAGAGCACTGAGTGACTGGGAGACATAGAAATAGCAGGCGCACAGTATTTCACACTATAATGTATGACATAAGAGGGGGGAAAGAATCAAAGGGACTCAAAAACCTTTGTAGTTGTGTCCATGACCATGAGGGTTGTTGCACTTTCCATAGACTTTTTTATTCTCTTCGTCACTCAGGTGGAGGCTGAAACAGAAAAGAGAACATGTCTGTGTAAGAAACTTTCTTTATTTGTGTTTTGGTTCATCATGGGGACTTTTCTGGGTTTCCTGGTCGTTTACTTATCCTTTTAATAGGCTTTACTTAAATAAACATCACAAACAGAAAAAGCTCTGTCTCCGGTTACTCAAAATTAATAGTTGGGTTATAATCACAGTCAGAGGCTGAAGAGAAGACTGAAATGATACAGACATACTCCAAGACAGACAATTACAGACAAAGACTATTATTAAATACGATATGTGATGAGTGAGCCCCAGTGGGAAATTAAGGTGTTTCACACAGTAAATCATATTATATTTAAACAATGTGGTAAAACACGGTAAAAGAAAAAAAAACAAAAAAAAACAGTAGAAAAAATATGAAACATAAAAGTAGTGTACTATAAAGTAAGATAGTGTAGTAACAGTGGTAGAACGACAATATAAAGCACAGTACAGCAGTCAATCATTATTATTATTATTATCATTATTATTATTGTTAATAACCAATTAATACAAATTGTGTAGTTTTAGCTAAATCAAAAATAAATCAATGTGATTAACAATAACAATTAGTATGAAGTGTAATAGTACTAAAGTAAGTAAATAATACGATAACAAATTTGTTAGTGGTGAATGTAGGTTCATTTTGACTGGTTACAGGAGTAAAGGGCTTTAACACTATGGGATGACAATGAGCTAATATCGACACTAAAACAACACAACAGAAAATAAATTACAGTAGATTAACTGTATTCTGACCATAGACTGTATATTAAGATAAATACTATTGTTCTGAAATGAAGAACTACAAATGAAAACGTACTCAAAACAAACGTTCTGCACATTTCAACTAATAATACATGAGGATGTATCCACAAGTATTAAGGAAGAAAAAATTGCCAAAACCCAGGTTGGATTTAGTTAAACATGCATTTAACTAAATCAAAATATGGGTTTAATTTAGTTAAACTAGATGGAAACCCAGGTTAATCTAGTTAAACCTGACTAAATTCAAATCCAGGTTAATCTAGTTAAACCTTGATTTAACTAAATTAAATGAAAGTAAGGTCTGACTTCTTCCAGTATCAGAACATAAGTGATAGTAATAACACATTAGTTCGTCCGGGCAACCCGCTGCTCCACTGTTTACTTGTGTGTGTGTGTGTGTGTTTACACTGTCCAGTCCAATATGGCGGACGCGTTGACGTATCACAGCAACAGAGGAAGCCAGCGGTGTTTCTGAATACGAATATTTACGTTAACACGTGTCTATGAATACGTTCAAGCGGTTTATTGATCTAAAAGGATCCAATAGTAACGCGACACTTCTCCGTGGATCCCGTTACAACACCAGGGGACCGTGGCTCTCGCGGAATCCTGTTGAATATTCTACATATTGTATTTACTTTTCCCTCGCATATATAAACTACTACAACATATATTCAAATGCAAAGCCTCGCCGAGAGGTGGCTGCTGCTTCTTCCATTCGGCTCGGAGCCCAGTCAACTATTCCGTCCAGGAGAGGCTGCTCATCCCTCAGTCTGAGCCGGAGCGAGGAGCGGGGGGGGTCGGGTTACCTGTGGAGGCGGTGGCAGGCGCTGAAGCTCTGGATGCGGGTGATGTATCCCACACGCTCCGCGGAGCTGTCGCTGGTGACGGATCCGGCCATGGTCAGCAGCAGGAGAGAGGAAGAGGAGGAGGAGGAGCAGGAGGACGGAGGGGCCGAGACTGGGAGCAGATAAAGACAATCCAGCCCCCCGTGACTCACTTCAGCGCGTGATTGGCTCGGATCAGGGCGTAAATACAACTCACATGTCCAACATGTCCACCTCAGGCTCAGTGATCTGAAGGGACATCTGAGCCAGCGTTTCTAAAAGGCTTCTCTTCACGCTACTTATTGTCTGTGGTGCAGAACACAACACATTCATTTATTCAGACAAATTACTAAAATACCACGCCCTTAGGAACATTATCTTTACAATGATGATGTAAAAATGTCCATTGTTTATTCTCACCTATAAGTGCAAAATAGTGGAATGCACATTCATATGAAAAGCCTGAACACCATATTTATTAAGAGATTATCAGGGGCTATAAAGGTGCCACGATTTGCAGGGGGGGCTCTCCCTTGGCCCTAACCCTAGATATGAAGTGCTCTTTGCTGGAAGTGTTCCACTACAAAAGGGGGCTAGAAAACCTTCACTTAGGAATTGGGACACCACTCCGTATGTCACCAGCAGCTTTCAAATGTTATTGCAGTTACGAAAAACATCAACTAACGACTGTCCGTTCGTAAAGCATTCAGGAATTTCCATCTATCCCTTTGTTTGTAGGGGAGTCCTGAATATAAAGTTGGGGTGCTCGCAGGGCTAGATGGGCACCACCCCTACATCACATAGAGAAATGGGACAACTCTTTCACGGCCACGAGCAAAACAACTATTGATTTCAGAGACCATCTATCGATTAGGAGAGGGCAGTCAGACGTCCCTGTTACTGATATGCATTTCCCGGCCAGATGCAATTGATTCATAGTGTTCCTTGTTCAAGCACATTGTGTACTTTAGAAAAGCTTAGAAAATTCAAATTCTACACTAATTATCATATTTTTGGTTAACATTGTTGGTAAGTGACTAGTTTATAAAAAGAAAAACACTAGTGTCAGTACAGGCCAGGGGCACTTCAGGGGCCAATCTGAAACATACAGTCTGTGCATAGAGCATTTGACATAGCCTAAAGATAGTCTGGTGGTATTGAGGGTCCATGTGATATCGCTCTTTGTCAGTTTGTGTGACAGGATTACGCAAATACCACTGAACTGATTTAATTAATAACTTTGTAGAAGGGTGGGGTTTTGACCAAGAAAGAACCCATTAACTATTAGAGCAGAATCGATCAAACGAGCGGAGCCAGAATGTTTTTTTTACACCTTCTTAATCATTGTGAGATAGAGCATGGGCCTGTGTCAACATTGTCTTGATTTATCATCAGCAATGCATGAATGTGTGAGAAGCATTTGAATATTTTGTGGGTTAAGTAGGATCTAAAGTTTTACATCAGGAAATGATGTATTCTCGCCACATCTGGAATCGAGCCTGATACACATGTTAAATAAAAAAACACTGCTGGGCGGATTACCTCAAAACCTGGTGTCAGGATGTGTCAGGGAAAAATCCTTGCAATATCGCTCTGGATCGGGATCAGTGGGTGGATCCAGGATTTTTCTTATCACTTCCACAGTAAAACATTGTGAGATTGCTCTAGTTTTTAATAGCTTTCAGTAAAGCACATACCTCCACCGAGGCCTAATAGTCTCCTTTAAGTCAATCAAGCTGCGCAAAGTTGTTAGTCCTGAAATATGCCCGACTTTTTTAATCAAGAAAATGCTTTCTTAAAAACAAATAAACCAACCAGGTTTATTTGTTTTTCTCCTTGGTGGAGGTAAATATGGCTGCTCTCCAAAAGGCTGCTTGTGACATATTATTCATGAGCTCTGTTATAAAGTCAGAACACCTTCATCATAGCACCAGTCTTCTCTGTTTTTATCTCTTCCCTGCTCACACACATCCCTGCTTGAATGAACAGGGGGCCATTTTATTAGATGTAATTCCGGTGCTATTTTATCATGCATCAAACCATGTTCAATGTGGATCTGGAAGAACTGTATCAAATGCTTAGGAGAGCGACGCTCCCGGCGCGCTGAAGCTACGTCAGAATTTATAGCAAACACGGTGGTCGTTGGTCATGGGGCACAATCAATCGTCATGATTGAAAACATGGGAACATATGGCTACGAGCAGCAATCTGGAGTTACTGGGGTGTGGAGGACAGAGAGCTGTGGGCTCTGGCTGCTGCTGAAGCATCGGAGCGTCACCATATAAAACTTGGTGGAAATTGGATTTTGTGCAGAGAGCAATGCAATTAGGAGCTGGCTCTAGTTTGCAGACATATTAACAATACGTCTTGGTGGTTAGGCCCCTTATCCCTCTTCCAAATCCTGCACAAGTAAGAGATGCATCCTTCACATCCTGTCCCTGCCTCTTAGAGATAGGATTGTTCACTGCCGTAGAGTTTCATTGGTACAGATGATTTACCTGATCCCAAAAATAGAATGAAGAGAGCCAAGTTGCTCTGTGTGCAGTGTTTGACCTCTACCTTTTTGGAATGGGCTGTTTGCTTTATGCTGGTTTGAGTTTTATTTTAGAAACTGTGAAAGTGACTGGTAGTAATTGAGCTTTAGCATGTTAAGACCAGCAGGACTCTGTGAAGGAACCCTGAAGCTGCACCACCGCCGCTTCACAAAGATTTGTTCACCTGTTTATTCAAATTCAACTCTTGCCATATGATAAAGAAGCAGAATAAGGAGATGATACAAACAGTTGAGCCATAGTTTTATTCGTGCACATCCATTGCAGTGAGACTACATGTGCAAATCATGTGATAGTACAATAATCTCTTTGAAACATTTAAAGCTTCATAATATCTTGTAAAGCCTTTTTTAAACTTGCTGCACATAGAGCCTCATTATTTACATTTAGACAACAAATACATTGTATTTATATGCACATTTCAATCAATTTGTTCCTCATATGGATACTTATAACTGGCCTGACATCAGAGGTTCATCTTCATAGTATAAATAAAACAAAAATCTATGAAAAATACTGAAACTGCAATAGCATTAGTATAGTAGGAGATTCACTGTGCACATACAGATATCAAAAGTGAACATGATTTACCTGAAATGAGAATTATTGTATGTTATGCTGTAACTGTAGAGTAATCAAGGATATTGGTTTATAACCTATTAATAAAGCTTCTGTAGATGATTGACGTAGATGGTAGCGAAAATATATGATCACATTATTTATAGTGGGAAATGCCTGAACTTTCTTTTCGTCTGAATTTTCAGTTTGTTATCTGATCAAATACTATTTATAAAGGTGTTCACTCCCTCAAATTTCATCGAATAATTCAATTCCCAACATTCCCAGCTCTGAGTACCTCAGAAGAATGTATGGGCCCCGGTTGACCCCCTCGCCAGAGGCCTCCTACCCTCTTCCACCACCAGCTCCACTGTGCAGTGAGTATCTACACATGAAATGGCCAAATATGGAGGTAAATGGTCTATTAACAGAAGTCATCTAAAGGTGAAACTAAGTCCAATTAATAGAGCAATCAAAAGATTTGTCAACAGTCCCATCTAATCTAAAACAAATTTCACATTTATCCGACTACTAGTCCCGATGGACTACACATGGCTGATTTTGCATTTGCACCCAGACCCAGAGGCCATGAGGCTTGGTCACATCAGCATTTAAAAAAAAACTATTTCAGACCAAATGTAGCTCAGTCAGTCACTTGAAGTGAGTAAATCTGCTCTAACATATAATGTCAAACCAGCTTTGATGAGCAAACTACTGTAATGCCTACATGAGGTTTTTGGTATGACCAGTGGTAGCTGGTTAATACGGGGTGCTGGGGCCCCGCCCCCTCCAACATCCTGTGGCAAAAAAGCCTGTATAAAAATGTTAAACATAATTTAACTACATAATAATATTTTACTCCTACAATGCTCCTACATGCCTATGAGCCTGTGAACCTTCAATAGAATGTTTTCAAATTGTATTTGGTTAACTTCTGTCCGAGTACATAACACTTCCTGGTGTGGGGCTCCGGCCGAATGGATTTGAATGTGGGTCCTGAAAGTTTTGTCCACCACAGGACCTGAGGCTGCATTTTAATAGGTTGTTGCAGATTTTCCTCGGGATGCAGCTCTCTGCACTTTAAACAATGTCTTAGATACGTACGAGGTCACTGAGTTACGTCTGCAAGTACCCAACGATCCAGGTAATTTAAGTACCAGGTGACTAACAGGGATCAGAACTCGCTCTCCTCCAGAATTTCCTCCAAGGTCTCTCCAAGCGTCATCTCCCCATCACTGCTGGACAGGCTCTTCCTGGTGAGAAGGTCAAGCCCTGTCATGTTACAGTCCTTCAGCCCCTGACCTTTAACCTCTCCTAATCCAAGCACTCCACATCCTCCATGTACAGCCACCTGATGCAGGTGCGGGTGAGTTGGGTAAGTGCCACTCTCATTGCAAGAGTCGTGCTGCCGGGCGCAGGGGGGGCGGCGCCCTCGAGTGCACTTCCACAGGTGCTTAAGAGGTGCGCCCCTAAAACAGCCCCTGACCTGGAAGGGGTTGGTGAACAGGAAGAGCTGCCAGCGCTTCTTCAGCTCAGCTTGGACCTAAATACAAATAAGAGATGACAATTGTATTAAGGTCCAATTTCATAGGGAGCAAGTTGGCCATCAGGAAAAAGCTCTGGTTTGCAGATTGTTCCTTGGCCACCAGTGAGCGCCACACCAGAATACTTCAAGATGCAGTGTGTAAGATTTAGGTGAAAGGGATCTATTGGGAAAAAATTGATAAAAAATTATCATAGTTTTGTATTCACTCATGTGTAATCATCTACATTGTACTATTTGTTGTTTTTCTGTACTGTAAATATTTAAATACATTATATTTACATTAGGAGCATGTCCTCTCTACTGTGCTGCTATTCATATGTCAGGAATCACAATATAGTCACCTCGACAACATGTTCCTTAATTTTACAGTTTTATGGTGTACTACAACCATTTTTGAATTTGAGATTTTTATTTATGTTCTTTTGGTGAAGGAAGAAGCATCTTCTGGCATTCCTTAAAAAGTTATAATGCTGAACAGATCAGCAAACATCTCTTAACACTTGGGCGAAAATTAAGCCACATCAAAGTGAATTTTAAGTGTTTCAAGCAATCTGATGAATATAAGTCATTTTGCACTTTTTGATTTTCACCAACTGTTCTTTAGTGGCTAAGAGATCCAATGGGTTCACTGGGTTCACTGGGATGTGGCTATCTCTGTCTGCTATTTAGTGAAGGACGAGCAGTGTAAGAAGATTATGTGAACATAAAACAACATCTTGCTGCTGCCGCGGGGAACAAGGTTAATGTGAGGGGAGTTTCTGAGCTGAAACCAAAACAATGAGGTAACAGGGCCTGTTTAGAACTAAGGCTATTGTCAGTAATGGCTGGTATTTCTCTTCGGGTTTGTCACTGTGAAGCTTTTACTCATGGTCACACATATTGATTAGTGCAGCTTCGAAGTCTTGTGAAAACACAAGACTTGACTTCTTCGGCTTGTTTCAAAGCTTCATTTACACAATTCTGAAACAACCAGGTTCATCCATTAAAAATCCCAGAAGACACTTACCTCTCCATTAGCAAAACAGTACAGCACAGCAACCAAGAAACCCTAAAAAAAGGTCAGACATTACAAATGAGAGGTTGAATCTAGACCACAAACAACTCTTATCAGGTATGTTATTGACTTTAAAGCTGAAACCTGGAAAGAGCTGAGGGTGAGGTTGAGGAAGTTCCTGGCGTAGCGACTGTTGCCCTCCACACATTCATCTATCAGCACTGTAAAGACCACTTCATGGACTCCCAGCAGAGGAATCAGGACCAGTGTTGCTCTTGCCAAGCTGAGGGGCATAAACAAAAAATTTGCCATGATTGCGGTTGCTTTTCTTAATGGAAAAAACAAGAAGCTAGAAAAGGCTATAAATCTTGCACAGTATTTGCAGAGAAAAGGACAAATGAGTGAGTGCAGGGTTTTGTAAATGCATGCATAACCTTCCCTCCTGTGGTGACATTTATGGTGAAGAGGCCCGAGCTTATAGCGCTGACATTTAAAATTCTGCCGTACGTCAGATTTATTAACATTTAAATGTTAAAACTGAAACGTACTGTACCGTTAAAGTAAACCACTTAGGGAATAGCTCTCGGCACTTGTTTCCTGACATTTGGACTTGGACAAAATTACACGAGTGAGTCAAGGGAACACTTGGGGAAGTACCTGTATCTGTAGTCTGTAAATTTCACCTGGTCTGCCTTCAGCTTGGACAACAGCAGCATCAGGATCTTGATGAATATGAAGAAAATCACCTGCAACAAACATCAAAGGAATATTAAAGGAAATGTATCCAAAAATAACTGAAAATGAAACTGAATTCCTCATCTAGTCAACACTATGCCTATTGAGGGGTGGGTGAAGTGTTTGAGTCAACAAAACACTTTCTAACAGCCAAATTGAAGTGAATGGCGACTCCTTCTTCAGATGTAATAATACAACATAAAAAACATTGTTTCGAGTCGATTATGAATGTCAGGGGCGTCTGGACACTTGGATGACACCACACGAGCAGTGAGGTGGCATGTTATGTTTTTTCTGTTGTTTTACTACGTCTGAAGAAGGAGCCGGATTTGACTTCAGTTGTATTGGATTTGGCTGCAACACTGTTAACCCCTGAGACTCCAGAAGTCTTGAGTGGACTCCAGCACTTCCCCCACACCTCCATCGGAGTAGTGGGGGGCAGACACTGAGTAGATTTTAGTTTTTCTTTGAACTATCCCTTTAAAGTCAAATGAGTTTAAATGATCATTAAAAACCTGTATCTGAGAAGGATCAGTGTATTTGTGAACCGAGAAATTAGCAATCAGTTATGCTTGTGACTGCTTCACCATTCGATATCACATGCCCTCACAAGACGGGAGCCGTTAACAGAGTGTGAAACCAAAGTAACATTCAAGTGAGGTCTTGTACCATGAGGAGAACAAACCCCCAGGAGCAACATTATGTATCTGTAACGAATGAGCTGTAACTTCTTGGAAAGGCTTTTCAAGGATTGACTCAGAGACTTCACTTACGAGCACTGACAAAGTAATCGGGCCTCTTATTATCCACCAGAACCATCGGTTCACGATTGACCAGCATCTAGAGAACAAAAGAAGTTTCCACAGTCAAGCAATGATCAGAACATTCATTGTGAAACATGTAATGATCCACTCACTCTTTGTTTTCATATATAATCTTGACAATGGTCCATGGTGTCACGAATAAGACTGGAGTTCCTGAAATGTAATAAGAGCATAAATGTAACATGTTGAGCGATATGTGTGTAGACATTTTGTATGATTAAAAAACTGATACATGTTTCTAGAAAAAACAGGGTTAATTATAGTGAAATTTGTTGTAATTTATGTCGTATTCAGCCGACTCACTTTGCTATTCCAGGATTGGCCTGGTAGATGGTGTGCATTGCCTCTGCAGCTTTTTGCTTACTACCACTAGGGGTCTTCACAGTCTTGAAAATGTGCTGGATAGTCATGTTTTTTCTCAAGTCTCTAGTGCATTCTACATATGTAATTTAATCAATATGGACATTGTTCAATTTCAGTTGAATAGACACAGCAATTCTTTCCCTTTTACTTGTATATAGTATTTTAATCAGATTTTCAAATTTCTAGCCTGCAAAGAAAATACAAATTAGAAAAATAACAAAAAACTAAAAATATACATTTAGACACGAATGCACAAACACATACACATACATATCAATATCCATTCACAGCCTACCCCATCCCAGCATCATGTACTTCTTCAGCAGTCGTCTCTTGGTCAGCACGGCGGTGAAGAGGAGGGTGTGGAGGAAGACGGCTTCCACCAGGAGCCAGAAGTAGTTACAGGCCACAAAGTATTCCATGCAGACTTTGGAGAATTTGCACATAAACGCTGTCTGTTGAGCAACACACGGGGATTAATCAGTCCTGTGAATCATTCGGCTGATTCGAACTACTTGAAATTCATAGGGAGTATTAGTTATAATACTATTACTATTACTAAAGCACTGTTCTTAAGTATCTACTGCTACTAATAATAAGTATTGATTTATTTACTGCAGAGCTTGAGTAGGACTTCCAGCCGGGGTCGTCCTTCGGCAGGTTGGAATACATGATGTATAATACGATTTCCTTGGAGATGACAGCCACGGCTCTCAGGATGAACGACACAAACAGATTCATGTGGATGTAGTTCCTGGTGCAGTGGAGCTTCCTGTTAAAGCAGAAACAGGAACAGATGGAGGAAGAAATTGATCCTGGTCAACTTTAAAAGCATTACTGAGGCCATGTGTCATGACATGAAGCGGACTGATGAATGATTGAGAAACTCTATATGCATCTACATGGAAATGTCTCTTAGGTTTTAAAAAGTCATTTATTATCATTGATCTTCTGCATTGATTTGTAACTATCCCTCTGTGCTGCCCTTTGCTCCTAAGGCACTGTGTTTTTAAAGCTAGTATATTGTCTCATACCCCAGTGATTGACTATAAGAATGAAGCTGCAACTTCAAAAGTGACACAAAGTTTCCTCCATAAATGTATAATCATTTTACTGCTCGAGTTTCTTGCCCCGACTTGTCTGGACTGGCGCCTTCAGTTGTCACAGCTCTTAACCGTTACCATTCAAAGCAATGACAATGAGACCAAATTTGTAATAAGGAAACTCTTTCACCGCCATTTGACTACTGACCTCAGCAAGCCCATCAGGAGAGTTGCCAGTGTTAGGGAGGTCAGGGACAGGGAATAGCCAATAACAGAGATGAGCCTGAGGGCTGTCTGGCGAAGCATTTCATCCTCCTGGACACACACATACACACACACACACAACGAAATGAAAGCAGGGATCATAACGTCTCTTTGAATAAAGACAGACGTTATGGGACAGATGTCTAGAAAAAAAACCCATTGTAGAATGGATATTACAAATCTAATACTCCTTATAATAGGTGGAAGGGAAACCACAATTCCTCACTTCCAGCTCGAAAAACGTATTCCTCTTTGATACCAAAATTGATGTGCATATACCTGCTATAAAAGGCGATTGAGTTTGCCTTTCTTTTTTTTCCCCATACAGTGAGTCATGGTGACCATCCCAAACGCCCCCAGAAACTGAGAAGCTCTCTCTCCTCGCTGTCTTGCCAGTGTTTCATCTTGCACTTGCGTTGTAGCTAAGTTCACAACATTCAAAATAAAGTACACAAACCTTCACAGTTATTTACGCACAACGCCTAGAAGTTAAATGTGCATCACAGCGTCGCACCAGCAAAGGTGCAGCATCAGCATTTAGAAAAGCGCATTCACCCGGGTGTCTCGTTTTCGTTACTGATGAACGAAGCCTGAGTCGATAAAAACCTGTCAGTGCATTTGACCTGGGAATGAATGCAGATTGTATCCAATCCCATTGTAGACAAAAATAAGGTGTGAGTGGATTTACAGAAAACTGAATTCCACACCTTCCTCCTCACCTTGTCCTTAAAGAACTGGTCCTCCTGACACTCTGCGTCATCTCTCCAGGGTTCAGAGGAATTCTCCCTCTGTCGCCATTTTCCATTTTCCAAACACTCTCTGTTTGCCCTCCTGGAGCCATCTGCAGGTAATTGAAAGACACATTTATTTGCATATACAGAGGATAAGCTGACTGACTGGGGCTGGGGAGGAAATCCTTTTAACCTGTGATAGGTTTTTATTTATATTACTCTGGAGATAGACAGGGACGTCCACTGAGAACGGTGGTTCGATCCCCGGCTACTCCAGTCTTTAATCTGAAGTGATGGCTGGGTGTGAATGGTGTTTGACAGGAAAAGCACAGCATAATTTAGCACTCTCCGTACCATTACTTCTGAAGGGGTTCAGTGCAGGAAAAGCTGATTTCACAAGACGACATTCTGACAATGGTTACATGGTTGATTTTGTGATGAGTCAAATGCTATTAAAGAAGCTGAAACCTGATTCAGAACAATAATTTGTGAAACCGCTTCAAGAGGACAAAGTAAAATTGTTCCAAAGTATCAGCTGGTCATAAAGAACTGTTACAGTGCAGATTAATGAATCAAACACTAAATACTGTAAAACGACAACAGGTCACCAGTAAGGTGAAGTCATTTCTAGTTTTTCTCCGTGAGTTTTTCTAGTTTGCATTGACACCAATATTACATATGTATATATAATATAATATGATTGGAATTGAATATATGAATTGAACTCAATTGAATACCTCTTATTTTTGCAATTAATTTTGTGAAGCTCTTAATTACGTTGATAACATTAGTGCTATACAGAAAAGTTATTATAATTAATATATATATGTATTGACATTATTTAGAATGAATATGCTTATGGTGTTTATACGTCATTATTTTCATTAACTCTATTCAACCAGTTTTAAAACCTCAACCTGAAATAGTTTAAGGTAGGATGCTACTGTACCATTTTAACTGTTTCCTTCCTAATTTTGCTACTTAAACACAAACCACAGCTGAGGTGGATATTTGACCATAAAGTGATAAAATAAAAATGTTGATATCTCATGATTTTCAGTTTCATTAAAGTCACAAGTAAAAGTTAATTTAATGTCAAGCTTGTGGTGTCACAAGGTAAAGAGTGAGGGAATCACTCCTCTGGGGACCATGAAACGTACTAAATTTGATCACCCTATGACTAAAGCCACTACAGCAGTCTGTCTTGTGATTTAATGCAGTGAATAAGGAAGGCTGAGGAGCACAAAGGGCTATTTATGTTATAAGGTCAAAGCAACTGTGAAATCTCGAATGTGTGACCTAACATTACCCTCTCTTATCCATGGCAGGTAATATGGACAGGGAACCGACACATTCCCTGGAGATGAATGAGGCCAACAGACAAACGTGTCAAACGTTCCTTTACAGTAGTTTCCTGTATTAAAAAGAAAAGTCAGAGGATCTCATGAACGTCTGTTCATGTAGAGCTAGGCAGACGTGAATAAAAGATAATAATAGCTCACCTGTTTTCGGGGCTAAGTGCACCAGAGTTCTGTTGCAGCTCTCCCAGTACTCAGTTCGTTTAGCGATGAGACTTTCAAGCACCGAGCCTGTCACCTTCCATGTGGATTCCAAAAGAAGGAGTTATGATGAAGAATGATTAGTGAATACAAAATAAATAAATCTATCCATCTATCTATCAAGTCGTTGTACAGACATGCACACACATTACATATAAAATAGAGTGGTAAGTAAGACATTTGAGGTTTAGCAAATATAATATTTCTTGGTCAATGACAAATTTCATGTTAACATGTCTAGAACATACTAGTTGAATCCCCTGGACCGTGGTGGTTAGAAGTGACGAAGGAGTTATATAGTTACTATTATAGTTATAATATAATTATAATTATTGACACAGCTATAGGTGAATTCAGAAATTAAGTCCAGTAAACTTTTGGGAGATTTTATTTTCAAATGTAAGTACTTAACTGAACAGCTTGATCAAAACATATTTTTTTAATGTTTTTAATCAACCAAATAATGGTTTTGTCCATCCCATTGGAGACGGCTGTAAAGGCGGGACAGGCTGATGATGCAATAAGCAGACCAGACCGTCTAATTTTGTTTGGCTGATTTGCTGAGGTCTACACGGATGATGAAGGACGCAGCCGACATCTGCTGTGTAGACCGGGTTCTCTGAAGGAGGTTGCTCCAGTCCTGCAAGGGGTTCTGATAAATTTGGATTTACTTAGTAATTTGAATACATAAAAAAGGATTGAATTAATAATAAAAACAGAGATTACAAAGTGTTACTTAATTGACAGCTGATAACGATTGATTTATCTTTTGTGGTAATTGCCCTCAAACTGTTACCATACCGTGATTAATACTGCACAGACATTATCTGTTTCTCAATTTAGGGGCTCATTTAGCCCATTTTGAAGGCTCCTCCAAATGCGACAAACAAATGTGTCCTTCCATCCCAGAGAAACAAAGGCTCATATGGACTGATCCTTCTTGGGCCGACCTATCCCAGGATTCATTGCACTTCAGTGACAAACCATTTTCAAAGAGGAAAAGATGCCACCGAGCGACAAGACTTCCAAACATTGAATATCATCCTATAACTCAACCGAGCAGCTAGGATCAAAACAAAGGGCATTAAAAATGCAGCCCTGTTGCTAAGCGACAGACACAAATAAATGATAATGAAGGATCCTCTTTAGACTAAATCGTCTCCTTTCGGTTCAGCCTTTGAAGTCAGTGTACATGGGGCATATCCACAGTTTATATATATATTTATTTACACAAACGAGGCAGCACCTGAATTGGGACACAGATATAGCTCCAAATGACGTCGCTGGCTCAAGATGGCATCACTCATATCCAGAATATTTTGGCTTCATTTTTCTTTTGTAGAGGAAGTGGAGAGGCATTGTCCATCTATATATTAACATGCCACCCCACCCCACAACCCCACAACACCACGAGTCGGCTGTTGGAGGTCTCTTCCTGTTTGAAGGAAGCTGCTTTTTTCTCTCCACTGATATTTTTCTCATCATGGGAACCACTAAGTTTCTCTATACTATTACAAGGTGTCAACATTTCTGTATAAAATATATGTTGGTGCTTTACAAATAAAACTGAATTGAATTGACTGAGTTAATTTAAACAAAAATTAAACAAACTTAATTGCATGTGGTGCATTCAGATAAGCGATCACGGTGCCATCACAACGTATGACTCAAGAAGGACCATCTCATCTACATCAAATTAAGTCAATGATATAAAAAAATTGTATTGATTTAATCACACTGCTTGTAACTATGTTTGCTCAGCCACACATTGCCCTGTAGGTGCAGTCTGTGAAGACTTGTGCAGTGTTTGTATTTACCCACTTGGTGGGAGTATTTATTAAGGACCGTGTTGCGTTACTGTGGAAATATGATCACCTGTGTGTAATCTGTAATTGATGCCGGTCGTTTATCAGCCGAGCTTTCTGCATTAGTGTCATGCCTGCAGCAATGCAAACATACCACTCTCTGTTTATTCACATAAACATTATGCGTGTTCGTGCCCTGAACTCGAGGTTATTGTATTTGACAGCCATCCTATTAGTGCTCGGTTATAAATTATGATTTTAGTCTAATTTGCTGTCATTAGTGAGACAGATTTGCGTTTCCTTAATTTGAAGAAGGAAGCTGCAGACCACAACCGCCACTTTGCCCATTTATCTTTCCGTGTCAGGGGCGAGGACAGTAGATTTTCCCATCTTCACGCCACAGCGGGAAAAGCAGCTGAATTCTGCAAACCCCACCGGATTTGTTGATTCGTCCGCCTGACAGTTCGCCTGCCACCTGAGCCGATATCACAGATATTTCATGTGAGCTGTCTGACAGACGACGTTTCATTCAGCGACCCCGTCCACAGGGCTATCACCGGTGAAGGGAAGACAAGAGTCGCTGTCAACCTTTTCTCTCTTTGTTGTGTCCCGAGGGAATAAACCTGCCCTAAATCCAGCAGCAGGATCTTAACTTCCTGAATAGTTGCATGTATTATAGTGTTGAAGATGAAAGTGAATTTGCACAAAAAACTACTCAGGCCTCTCTGAACATATTTCTTTCATAACATGTTCTTTCATATTTCTTTTAAGTGTTTTTCTGCTTTTTTTGCCTATCCCGTGAGAAGAAATAACATCCCTCCTACTTTGGATTTCCTAAACAGATACAAAGTTGTTATTCAATATGTCACTAAACTGGTATTTTAAGGCAGAGATAGAAGTAGAGGCTGCAGAAAAGGCATATGAGCAGTGGGACCTGCTGTACACCAAACTCTACAGGAAAAAATACTTCAGATATTAAAACATTTTCAACATGTATTTATATTTCTCCACAGTCAATAAGAGCCGTTTATTTGCTGTGTTTCTTGAGAACTTCCCATTGAGTTTTGCCTCATACAACAAATCAAATAAAACATGTTTTCTTCACAATAGAAATCCAAATATTAAAGGTATTTTAACATTGGCACAGCTTTAACACCCAATACTATGTAATGCAAAAACTAAATGCTGGCAAACTAAAAGGTCTTACATTTGTGTTCAGTATTAATTTACCTGGTGGCTGAAGATAACAAGGTGCAGTACGAGCAGGAGTGCGGTCCAGATCCTCTTGTGCCAGCTTGGCAGCAGGGTTGGCATGGTGCTACGTGTTTACATCAAAAGCAATTCTCAGCTGGTTTCCTCCCTCATTCCTCAGCCCTGCATGGACTCACCAGGCCTCATCCTCTCTTTAGCTCCTCTCATCCACTCGCTACGCCACGTTTAGCTGACTTGAACTTGACCTCTTCTCCTCTTCTCTTCAGTCATCTCCAGAACGGCTTCGTCAGAACTTAATGGATGATTCTCAAGACCATAAGAAGTTCTTCTCCTGCTTGCGATGCTTGATGTAGCTGGGATACTTCGGTTTCCCACAACTTTCCTTCTGGCTCCTGGAAATCCTCTTGGATCGGTCCCAACAATCTCCCAGGTTCTCTGTCAATTAACTGAGATTTGACCAAAAAGTTACTTCCCAATGACGGGTTTGATTTCAAGGGGTTATCCTAGTTGAAGAAGTCCACCAGTCATCTGCAGTACCAGTCCCCCTGTCCAGTAGGACCTGTGAGGCTGCGAAGGAGGTGTGTTCGCTCCCTATAGACACAGTGCAACTGAGAGCGCATGGGGATCGTCAACGACAGATCGCCTCTCCCACCCCGTCCTCCCCTAACCAATCAAGATAAGGCCCGGGGAGAGCTGCCTACATAACTGGGCTAACTATGTTGTGCAGGCAAATTACACTAATGTACAAACAGCCCTTGTGAGCACATGCACGCACTTAAACAAAATCACAAATATTTAAATAATCATAACACATACACACACCAGCGAATACCACCTGTACTGTCCACAGAGAGGGAAGACGCTGCCCCCCCTCCCCCCTCCCTGTTTATCTCTCTCACACAGTAACTGGACATCACCCGCAGCGTCTCTGACACTAATGGGAATCTAGTGTAAACTAAGAGCACTGAACAAACACAGGCAAGCAAATGGGAGAGCAGAGAGCAGACATTATCTTCACAAGCCCCCATGCCCTGCTTGGATCCCGTATCATTAAAAAATAATCAAAATAATTCAATTTAAAATGATCTTGGGAAGTGAAGTGTTTTTTCCTTGTAGATGTAAGTGGGTTATCCAACACTTTTACACATTTATAATCCATGATGTCAATACCATTGGAGCTATGTTTCTGATCAGCTGTTAAAGGTCCATTCCACCTGTTAAGATGCTTCCAACCAAACTACACTTTGTGTTAAACCATACACATCATGGTTGAGTTTGTTCAAACTTGGAGGAAACTAATGGAATTATTTGGCTAGAAGAAACGAAGAAGGTGCAATTGCCTTAAAAATTAAAATAGAGCTGCAATGTTTGGTGACTATCTTTTCAGGATCACTACTTGAGTTTCAGAATTATTCCTTTTCATAAGTGAGTCTTCTGAAACAGCTTTACAACATACTTTCAATTTTTGCCGTTTGTGTTGAAAAAGTGCAAACATATTTTTAAAAGGCACGTTATCTCAAAGAGTGAAAAGGTCCAAATCCACCAAAATGTCATGGATTCTTGTCTGGCCCACACTGCGCCCTTCCACCAAGCACCAATGGACAATAAACTTCGACCCCACATTATTCTTTAGGTTTGCCAAGACAAAGAGAAAGGTGAAAAGACACACTTATCTTATCAAGGCAAGAAACAATCCCCAGAGATGCATCGTGTAGATTTCTAATTGTGTTACATGGTGATGTAGCTTTAAAATATCTCTGTGGTGTGGCTGTGACAGAATCCATCAAGGAGACAATATATGAACCATTATTACATTTCAGGACCTCACAGTTCACCAGCCATGCCGTTATTTGTGACTGTTATGAACGAAAGAGGCAGTGAAATCTATTTTCACTGCCTCCACGAGCATGATTGTATACTGCTGTGTCAGGGCCATACGTCCACATTTTGTGTCTAACAAACTGACAGTCGAGATGATATTGTATTTAGAGCACAGGGAAAATATATATATCACTGTAATTCAAAAAGATTTTAAGGGCACTAAGGCAGTTTGAAGCAGACACGGCCGCAGGGCCCTGGCACTGTGGGATTCTCATTTAAAGCTGGTGAAAGGGAAGAGGCTGTCGGTGAGGTAAAGCTAAGTTCAAGTGTTCATATTTGGAAACCAACAGAGCTTAATTAGATTAGATTTAAAACACAACAGTCTATAGACTGGACTTTTTTATTATTATTAACAAATGAGTAAAGTAAAAGGGTTCGCTACTAAAGAAAACTAGAAATATGATCAGAGAGATGCTCCAATCGCAATGCATTCAGGATAAAATTTTCAATATGTGCTAAATGTGCAATGTTCAATATCAAACTTTTCTATCTTTTAAACACCGGTGAATTTTATTGATTGACACAATGATGATATTAGTTGACAATAACAAGAGGGATGCTAGCAAAATGTACTTATTTTGTGGAGTAGCTATTAATATCAAGATTGTTGATTAAGAACTTATAACAACCTAAGAATTATAAGAGGGATGTATGTCATTAATACCGCTGTATAGAGATTGTAAAACCATATGAGTATATTGTATATTTTTTAAGGTATAGCTATCAATGTTAATTCTCTAGACCAATATCTGCAAGTATTCATTATCAATCAATATGTGCTACATTGTTACAGTTTATTGATAGACAAAATGAGACAATTATTATAACTTAACAATTATAAAGGGATTCATGTAATATAATACATTGACTCTGTGACATTAATGCCTCTGTAAAAATGAAAACGTAACATGATGTTCAGATTTGATACATTTTGTGGTTTAGCTTTTCATATAAATGCTGGAGAGGAACATGTGTAAAAAACAGTCTATAACTGAATTAAAGACCTTTTCAATCTTACATGGGCCTTCACTGTATTTCCTAATTATTCAAATATTTAATATTAAAACTGGTTAAAACAAGTTATTTGTGCAAGAGAATCACTTAAGGGAGCATGTTGAGGGTTGTTTCTCGCACGATTATTAGATTACGTTTATCATAAGAGAGACTTTAAACTCTGTTACTTTTTATTAACTGAGTTTTTAACTTCACTTATCAGCAGCAACCTGAACCTCTAATTTATTTAGTATGGAGAGGCCCTCAGTGCTTATGTCCCACTAAGGCGAAAAATCATCTCACATTGATAGACCAGTGATCATGCAATGAAAGGAGCATCTGTTTTGGATAAAAGAATGAAGAGAGGCGGCAAAATGTTGAACCAGCTGAAGAGTTTCAATACAAGTTACTGTATAAAGTCCCATTCACTCACCCTGTGGAAAAAGCCTGTACATTTTTACACAGCAATAAGACTTTAACTACCTCCCTTTGTCATAGTCAAAACAAACTGTCAAAATACAGAGTAGGATATATGTGAGTTATATGAAGCCTGAAATGTGCTGTCTCATATGACTTGTGCTGCATAAATCCATAGAGATAGTGATCCTGGCATTTACCTTATACAGTATAAATGTGGGCTGCTGGACAGGCACAAGCGGGAAATCTAATCCCACTGCATTTGTTTCATACTAACCTAGCCAAATTGAATTCACATGTTGGATTAAGAGGTTCATGATCGTCGCAAGAGATTAACACATAAATCAGACAACAGAACACATTTGAAAAAGCCCCCCAGTAATCCCATTTCCTTGTGTGTCCTTCATGTGAGGAGAGAACCCTAGTCCTGGATGGTTTTCATTGGCTCATTTTCTCATAGGAAAAAAAAGGGCTGCCCATAGATGCACTGTATAAATGTGTGTGTTAATCGGTGAATAGCAAATCGTTAAGACTAGAAAAGTCTATAGACATACAGAACAATTACTATCACTTACCAATTTATAAGGTGGTTACGGCTCATAATTATTGTTATTATTATTATTATTATTATTATATTAACTGGTGCTCCTTTCATAAAAGGGACAGTTCACTGAAAAAATAAGAGTCACTCATGAGTTAATATGCCGATGGAGGCGGCTGTGGCTGAGGGATAGAGTGGTCGTCCTCCACCCTGAAGGTCGGCAGTTCGATCCCCAGTCTGACCCATCTGCATGCCGAAGTGTCCTTGGGCAAGATGCTGAACCCTGAATGGCCCCCATAGAATAACAAAGTGCTGCGAATAGATGCACTGTATGAATGTGTGTGTGAATGGGTGAATGTGAAGCTGTAATGTAAAGCACTTTGAGTGGTCATCAAGACTAGAAAAGCGCTATATAAATACAAAAACATTTACCATTTTAGCCCACAAAACACTTCTGGAAAAAGAAATCCGAGACAATTGAATTAACCGGTGAACTCTTCTTCAGACGTAATAAAACAACAGAAAATCCATTATATGCCTCCACACTGCTCGTGTGGTGTCATCCTAGTGTCCGCAAGCCATTTATGTTAGACTCGTAACTGTGTCATTTACACCGTGTTATTATCTATACTTTGACTGTATAGGTCCGTGTCCCATCCACCAACACTGGTGACTATGGAGACCCGTTGCCTTCACTTTTGTGGGAGCAGCCATGAGTGAGTTTTTAATGTTTTTGTTTTTATATAGGTAAAAAAAGTCGGCTTCAAAATGCTAAAATTGCCGTAAGCCGCACAAATGCCATACGATAAATGATGGGCCCCATGGAGGATGCACTTGAATCCCACTCTCACATACTTTCACCTCATTATATATCCCCTTGGTTTAAGACATTCACTGCATTCCAGGGATCACTGTTACATGAAGTGTTACCTCATCTACAATGATTCATGGCAATTCCTAGAAAGTGTTTTGCCAACCCCTACAGCACAGTTAAAAACATGACAGTCTGAAAGATAGGCTCGTAAATAAAGCTAGTTATTGAGCTAGTCTCTGAATTCATATGAAATGCTATTTTTCTTCTGAATGAACTGTGCTCTGGTCTATTGGGGGCATAATCGGAAATTGTTAGGGTTAGGTTTAAAAACTGAAACACGATTATGTAATCACTTCTGTTTCCCCCCCCCAATCAATTTGGCGCTGTGTTATCAACAAGTTATATAAATTTCCGCCAACACAAATAGCCATAAATTCAAGGAGTGAGGTGACAGATGAAAGTGATGAGCCACACTTAACATGCCTGCCTGGGCCTGCTCGCTGCACCCTGCCTCGGTGCCGGTCCGTCCCTAGCTAACTTAGGGGGGTGGTGGTGTTCTTAGACGCATTAGGTAAACACAGCGCTCCGAATGTTTACGACCTCCTACAAATTGGGTTCGGAAGTGTTTAGCGGACAGGACAGGTGCTATGTGGAAGGTTAAACAGGTTGCGGTGCCGGTGCGTAAACTGTTTGGGTCTCTGAAGCCTGCAGGGCCTGCCTTGCTGGGCTTGGGAGTCTGAGTTGGAGCTTTGACCATTTTTCACGTGAAGAGTACAAACATTTCTTGGTAAAGAGGCGGCCTGGTGTGAAGATTCTGTAAAGGCATTAGACAGCCCCGTTATTTCATAGCCGGGGGACAAGAAGGGGTAGATATTAGAGCCTATATATAAGCGCAAAACTAGATTTAGGTTGTATTCAATTTCAGGTTCATATAATCAATAATATAACATTTACAAAGCTATTGTGATAATCAATATTAGCAGAATATTGCAGCTTTTATGGACCATATGTTCATCCAGGTGCAGAAGGATCCCAAGACATAATTTTTTTAACATGTGCACTCATGTGTTGTGCAAACTTTACCCCGTGCGTTTGCTTTAACATGATCAATTAGCACACGTACAGAACATGTGCACATATCCTCCACGTGTTTACATTCTTGCTGAGGCACAGTGATGTTAGGGGAGTGGGATGGCGAACGGCAGCTCTCAGCCGGAAAAACAAACATGCTGAGGGCCGTGGAGAGAGCCCCGGAGCCCAGGGACGCTCAGGAACATCCTGTCCACCGGTCTGCCTCGGTCAACACCAGATGCAGCTCCGGGCACTGCATCATTTCGTAGCCAAATAACAGCATCAGAACCAGGTAGAGGTGGTGAACGACCCCGGGGGCCAAGGTTGTGCGAGGAGGAAATCACTGTGTTCTTACTGGTTCCAAGTAAAGAAGGAACACTGGAAATAGATAATCAAGGCTTTGCCTTTATTTCTTTAAATCTTGTTCCACACTTTGTCTGGTCCAAATGGTAAGACTTTGCCGAGAACAAAGGAAGTACAACACAATTAATTATTTCTTGACATCAAAATGTTATCAGTTTAACTAGAATTTTGGAGGGTAAGACGCCTTTTTTCCTCTAAAGTTAAGCTTAAACAGGACTTTAAGCTTAACTTTCTAGAAGAGTAATTTTTTAATACTGATTTGACTGGCGGCAAACACAAATTCTGAGGTCTTTGCTAATTCAACAGCATAAAATAAGAAAACTGTTTTATTTTCAGGTATAATTGTCAACATTACACAAAAAAATAAATAAACAGGGTTCACTGAGTGTCTTTTTAGACTGACCCCTACTCAGCTGCCGGAGGTGTCATATCCTGAAAATGTACTTCTTGATCTTCTAGTAATCTGGCATCTGCTACTTTTTCACTATATTACCATTTAACTAACCTGTGATGAAGTGTTTTCCACAGATGTACAGGTATTGACTGGCCAGGTCCCACAGATTTCTTCTTTTGTTGTCCTATTGTCTTTGTGGATGAAAGGGAAATTGAAAACTGTGCTTTTGTTATGTGATTCACAAAATTTGAAGTAGCAGGTCTTTGTTTCGCTGTAGTGTATTCAATCGGGACACCGGCACTTTCACAGCGTTTGCTTTCACCCCGTGGTCATTCTGGCAACATAAAAGTGATGTAGCCTGCTCATGAATAGAGTGGGGCTATAGTTAATGTTAGTAGCAACAGCTTTCAGAGGTCTGCTGTGTAACAGACCCTACAAGTAAACATAATGTCACAAAGCCTCTAGCATTACCTGTGAATTCATTTTGCTGAGCCACTTTCTGGTCTGACCATGAACTGAGGGTTTTTTCCTAAAACGTAAGGAGACCCTAAAGTCCTGATAGGGGAACATATTTTATCTTGTTTTCACAAGTTATCAAGATAAATTTACTTAAGATAAATGTGGTCTGTCGGCTGCAGATGAACATAACCACCGTGATGGAGAGAACTCAGCTAATCAAGTTTTATTCTACTCATAGTGTCATATATCATGATATTCTTGCTGAATCATTTGCTGCACATTCATAAACTTGTTCCCACAAGGTTATTGTCTTGTGAACAACTTAATGTCTTATACATATATGTATCATAGGAGCATGTTATTATCTTGAGTGCACAACTTGTCAATGTAAACTGTCAATTTCCTTGTTTGTTTGTTTGTTATCAGTATTTTGCATAAACTTGTGGAAATATTGCTATGACTCTTCCATCCTGCTCTACAAATATTATGCTAGCACAATAGCACTTTGCTCTGACCTGTCAACATTATACATTACCTGCCAGACTAATCTAAGCACCAAGGAGAAATCGTTAGTAGCCTAGAAAGTACCCAGGCCCCACTGTTATTGTTTTTGTAGAGCAGGCTACAGGAGAGTATAGAGGCTATAGCCAATAGAGAGGGACTCTTGGGCCTTTGCGTAAGTATGCACTCGACTGAGTGACATTCTAGATGCTGATTAATATTAATAATTAAATTAATATAACTTTTATTATTATTTTATTTTTCTTCTTTTAAAGTTACAGTTTTGCTTGGATGCGATTTAAACGGAACAATCCAGCGAAGAGGGAATGGAACATCTGAGATTTAAGCACTGCCGTTGATGAGGTAAATGAGATTCAGGTTAGTCCACTTGAGCGCACGCACAGCCATGAGAGAGCCTATATAATGTACTCATTGTTTCCCACAATTGAAAAATATAGTACAACCGATATAACCAATATTAACCATCAGGCATTGCACTCATGCTGGAGAGACACTAGGTGCGAGGGCAGCAGGAACAGCCCGACCTGTTGTACAAATGTAAATAGGAGCAGAGCAGTGCATCACAGCACAAAGTGTGGGAAATTAGTTTATTTCTACATTTCAAGATAGTCATTCAACATGTCTTTTACACCGGCCGACATTGTTGTGGTTGTGATTGTTGTGGTTATTTTTGTACGTCATAATCCTGCAACTATGACCTTATTACCGACGTGGAGAAAAATGCACTGTGAGTTCTACATAGAGCACTTTTTAGTGAGCTCATCGGGAAAAGAAAACAAAAAAATGCTCTCGGACACTTCTTAGTGAGTAAGTGGGTGATTTCGGATGGCAAGTGAGGGCAACAACAAAGGAGTAGACAGGAATATACTGAGGTCATGGCGAACCATCCCAACTTTTAGCGATGCTGTGGCAGGAATGCAACAGGAGCATGAGAATCCCCTCATTTATGACCTTTGCATGGTTATGTATAAAACCGTACATATAAACATGATGGCAACCGCACGCACACAGACTGAGTGTCATTGGAATGAGCTGATGGAGATGAGAGGCTAAGCAAACAGAGAAATCCTTGGCTGCGGTAGTCATGACACCACATTTACTGCTCTGACTCATTACCAACACGAGGATGAGTAAATATAAAGCTGAGGATACTGAAGGAGGAACAAAGACGATCTAAATATACACCGCACGCTGGTCTGTACTTTTCCCACACTTGTGTAACGTTTCAGTATCATACAGTCGTCCATATCTCTGGTTTAACCAATTTGTCCGGCGCCTTTTTCTAACTTATAGACAAAACAAAGTAGCTGAAGGCCCTTTTGAATCGTAGCCGGGCTCCTGTGGTGAGAGATTACATCGGCCATTGAGGAGGTTAACAGGGCTGTGACACAGGACTCAACTCTCTAATTCCCTTTCAACAGCTATATACAAGTCCTCGGGCAATGGATGAAGCCAAAATGAAAGATGTCTCCAATCCCGTTCATCAACCATGTTTTCTTCTGCTCTCTCCTTCTCTGTAAGATATTTTATTTGACATTATCATTTTTTTAAACTATGTTACTTTTCAAAAAGATGCTCTTCATATTATTTTCCACAAAAGAGTCCACAAACGTCTGTGGAACTAATATCTTGAAAGCACTTGGCAAGTGTGTGTGTCCCAGGGAAGTGCAGTGCAGAGTTTGGTTTGATCTGGACACGTGATAACTTTCGATATTAATCAAATTTAATATACAGGCGGCCAGCGCTCTGTAGCAGCCAGTAGGGGTGGGGCAGTGAGCTATCAGTCATTCTGTGCACAGACTTCAACATGTCTTCTTCTACATCCTTGAATACACTACAGTGCTCCCTATGGGTCAAACCGAGGGTAAGAAAAAGCCGACATGTATGAACAAATTCACAGCAGTTAAGTAATTCATTCAAACTTAAGTAGCCAAAAGTAATAATAGTAATTTGTGAAAAACTGACTAAAATCTTCACGATCGCAATGTTTTTTGAACTTCCCCCTGTACCACAGACTGTTTATAAAAAGCTCTGAACACAACGTCCAGCACACGAACGACGATAACAAATGACAGGACATTATAGACGTGTGTTTGAGGACGACTCACTAATGACAAGAATTAATTCTGAAGTCGCTCTGGAGCAATAACAAGAATATCAAGCAGCCCGTTCCAAAAAAAGCACGTTTAGGACAAGCGCTGCACAAGTGATACAAATTCATGTTATTAACATGTGTTTTCATGGGAGGTCTACGTGGTTTAGACAGAGGATTAAGCTCACAGGAAAACAAAAAATGGGAGGGGGGAGGGGGACAGGGTTATGTCAGCCCAGCCCTCCAAAGATTTATCATCCATTTATATTCTCCCAAACACAAACTCAGCACCACAGTCTAAACACAGGGCAGAGATGACTTCACATGGTCACATTCACAGCAGAACTTTTCCACTATAACTTTTGATCAGTACAGAGATACGTATGACGACATCTGAGCATAAAGTGGGGACGTCTTTTTAGGTGTCTTTTTCGGGCAAGTTAAAGAGATTTAGAAAAGAACATTAATGTTAATTTATTAGCATTGACAACAACCGTAACTAAACATGTTTATTCATCTGGGTAGTTTATAGTTAGGAGAGGGGTCACGAAAAGTTGCTGACATGTTCATTTAGACAAAAGATCACCAGGACATGGTGAAGGGTTTAGTTTAGATTTCTTTTTTTTTAGGTATTCAAATTAGTTTTTTTTAAATATTAAGTAATTCAAATATTCTACATACTTTGATACTGAAAATTGCAAATCAAACCCCATCTTTAATCACTTTTGTGATACATTCTCTAAGCCGTTGCTCTGTGTATTTCCACTTCTGCTGAAATATGTCTCCAGATCTGCTGAAATATGTCTCCCATCCATTCGCGTGCCTTTTTTGCACTTTTAGCCTGAGATTGTTTTACTCTGGCCGACAGATAATGATCACAATAATTAATATTTCAAACAGTTATCTGCTCGCCCCTGACAGCTCTGTATATATTCACAGGCGTCAGTGCTGGACAGTTTTTGGCCGTAGTTTCAGCACAGAAAGTTGCTCCGTTCTGTTTGTTATTTAAGTTGAGAGATAACAACACTTGTGCGAGATCGAGATTACACAACACTGCACTGCTGCAGGACGAGACAGTCAAACACACACGGAGCAAACAAGACATTAAGTCATAATTGATTGTGCCGGTGCAAGGTCACCGTGGTCCAACGTTTCCTGGAACATTAATTATGATCTCTATTTAACGTTCTATGAACCGAGGTAATAATCTGCACAGGGCCTGATGTGCCTACCAAGTGGACCAGGGGCAACAATGTGCTGTGGTCCCCCAACCAGTTTTCTGCAACTCTCTCACCAGCATTAATAGAATACAGAAATACATATTAGCAATATATAATTAAAAGTAACGATTATCAGCCTTTATATTATGAAGCAATAAAATGTTCAATAAATATGGAATTATTTTAAGGTTAAAAAACAAACCTACTTATCCTACTGATGTCAGTATGTGTTCGGTAATAGAGCGTAACAGTGACAGGTCATTTTGGAGAGGCTCTCTTTCTGAAAGTTAATTTACCATTCATTTTCTCCGTTGAGGTTTCAGACAAATCAGATGACAAGCATTCGGAGAAAAAAGACTGTGAAAATAATTAAGAGTGAGGGAACTAAGCATCCCTTAAACCTTTAAATTATCCTTTTCCTACAACTACCAGCACGATTAGTCTTGAATTTAACTTTGACGTAAACATAGCGATGCAATATATTGTAGTTTGTGTCTTGTCCGATTGGTTATAGAGTTTCATATAGTGTTTTGTGTAGTAACCTTGTGTAGCTCATAGATGATCATAGCTGACATGACTGTCGTGGTTGTTTCTATTGTAACGGCGACCTCCACCAATCACAGACGTTGTTATTACACCTGAGAATTGTGGGTAGGGAAGTGCCTGTCTTTGACAACATGAATAAATAAAAAATTTGGTTAGACATAATACAGAAGTTGTGCCTTGTGATAAGTCTTGCTTGATCGGCTTAAATATTGTATCTGATATGAAATATATCTATTCAGAATATAATTGGGAATATTTACTTCTGGAATCACACTGCTGAGCTCAATGGCAGCATTTGCACTAACTCACACACAAGTAGACATACAGACTCACAATATGACAGAAACCTCTGGCTAAATACTCTCTGGCCTACAGAAGAGAACCAGAGGAAGATTAAACTTGTGTGCTCCTATAACATAAATTAATCCTGCTAGTGTTTCTGCACATGGCAGTGGCATGCACACAGGGCCCCAGCGGCTGCTTCAATGCTAATGATTCAAACCTTTCAAGGCCCCTCCATCTCCACGGCCAGTGAACTCAAGTGACAAGGGAAGGTATCAACCGTGGTAGGTTGACAGCAGAGAGCGATGGTGGAGGCTCTGCCTGGAGTCGCTTTTAACAATGAGAGAGACCAGAAGCTCTGTCACACACAGGGACCAGAGAGGAACTAACCACAACATCTACTCCGGTGAATCGAAGGTTTGGATGCCGTTGTACAGACAAGGTGTTGGGTGTATTCAGTTTTGTTTATGGAGTCTAGTTTTATCTTTTAACCTTTGCGTTTCACAGAGGCTCAGACATTAAAGCTGATGTTTCACACTCTCGGTGCCAAATGGCAGCAGAGTAAGAGAATCGCTGCCCAGTGATCAGGAGACCAATAAACTACATATCGCCTTTGAAACTGGCTGGTGAGATTGGAAGTGTCGGAGAAGACACAATCGAGTGTCGAGCATCGATTGGTCATCCAAATATATCTAAATGGAGAGTTTTGTACTCTGCTTACTGACATTTTTAAATGTGCTTGTCTCATATGTCATAACTCAGTATAAAAGGAAGATTGTTATGGCTAAACATCATCACTCATTTGGTGTTTGAGGCCACCTAACATATCAACAAGCCAGTATAGCTTCCAATTCATACATTTTTTAATTGTCAAGGAGAATAGAATGGGAAATAGAGGTTGTACGCTGAAGAGAAATAATAAAGTGAGAGATTAGAACATGCTCCACAGGGAGAAGGTGATATTCAGAGTTGGATAATAATTCTCTAGGCGTTTGTCACTATGCAAAAGTCCTTTTATATTACACATTAATTTGATCATCTGTTATTTTAAAACAATAACTCAATCATAATCATTGAATAATGCCATTGCTATTACTACTAATAATAATATTAATATTCATAATAGAGCAGCTTTAACTAAATCAAAACACATGGATGCATTTGCTGCTATGATAAATAACACTCGAGAAGGTATTCTGTAGTTTTTAATCCAGATTTTTTAAATAGTGGTGCACTAAAACACACTGAGCAATTCTCAACTCATGCAAATACCAGCATGAGTCCATGTATGACTCATTAAGAGTTGAGTTGGGCTGCTAAGACAGAACCAGTGATAAACAGCTGTTTCTACGATGACTGCTGCATGTTCTCAGTGTCCTGCTGCCTCTGAATCAAAGACCACAAGCCTCAACCAGGAATTTATCTGTCCACTCTCCCAAAATGAAGCAGGAATACGACACAAATGGATACGAACACCACCATCCTGCACATTTAGAGCCAGAGTCTGAGCAGTAACAATCAGGGGATGGAGCTGCTGTGTCCAGGTTCTATCGATGCACACGTTCGACCAATCACGAGTCAGTCCCAGCTGATGTTTCACCCTGTTATTATAGCATCAAATGACTAATTTAAAACAAACTTGCTTGAAAATTTGTAATTGAACATATATAAGTGAGATAGGAACTACTTGACAATAACCATCTTCGAGAAAACTATAATTGATGTGTACTTTTACTTAATAATTTGGTCCATATCCTATCCACTAACATGGAGAAGACTGGATTTATGACCTAAACAGCACCCAGCCACCAGAGGGCGATCAATACCCTTTGGCTTTGATTTTGAGGAGCAGTTATGTCGTCCTCCTTCATATACAACAATATAATTTACAGTACTCATTTATACTAGATGTTGATGGGGAATTAATCCATGGTGGCAGATTTAATTTAAGCTATCTATATAAATGACAGTTGTCATGTCAGTTAATCAGACGGACTCTTTTATTAGGTGCTGGTGCACTAAACATTTACACACGGCTCAGTTCTTTATGAGTCACACATTAAATCACCGACAACCGACAGGTTTACTAAATCTCTGCATTTCCCTCCACTACTTAAATTATTTAAGGGGATGGTGCATTGAGATAAACAGTGGTTGATGCATAGTTAAAAGATCATCTGTTAAACCTCAGAGAGTGACCATCATGTACAACATGATGTAAATATGAGGTTTATATATTTTTTGGTCATGTACTTTTAAGTCACATGATTTATTCGCTCAATCTGTTTCCACTGCTTTCAATCGCATTTTGCTTTTGCTGAGTCACCAATTTTTTCTCTTAGGCCATGCATCAAAAAAGCTTTTGAAATATTACCACGTCATCTTCAGGTTGTGTCTGCACATGCACATGTATTAAAATCAATGTGAATGGAAGGCACTGACACACAACCTGAGTCACTGTTTAATTTCAATGCCTACAGGCATAAAACCATCATCTATTAAATTAAACATCTGTGACACATCTCTCTTGTTACTGGATGTATCCCAAAAATATATTTGACTCACTTATCCTGTGCTAGCCATCTGGTCAAGTTGATAAATAAAAAACGTTTTAAGTATCCACTTCTGCTCTTACCTCGGGACAATGAAATGTTTTAAAAGCTTGAATGGTGCCACCAGTTAAGGCTGATTCATGCTTCTGCGTTGAAGCTAACCTTTCCACACAGAAGGGCAGTGTATCTTCCGGTTTCTGGTCCGCTTATTTACCACGTCTCAGTTTTTTTCAGAACATTGACCGATTACTTTATCTGAAAGAATTAGAACAAAGAAAAGAAAGACTTTGTTCATTCCTTCAAATCAATAAAAAATGGGGGCGAGTCTGCCGGAGATACGATGCTACGAAGCTAACCAGCTTTGACAAGAAGCATGAATTGGGCTTTAGGCCCAAGATTCCACTTTGAATTCAGCCAAGCCACAACAAATTGCACAGACTCATAAATATCAGTCCCCTAAATGTGCATCAAGATCAATAATTATTCCCTGGGAAAATGATTAAAATTCGCAGTTAAAGAAAGTGAAATCAACCCCCTGATCTGTATCCGCACCAACATTTCCTATGTTCCTCTCTTACCAATAATGCATCCAGCCTAAAGTTTATGTGTAATGCTGCTAATCAACAAACAAACAAACAAACATGATGAAAACACACGCTCCCGAAGGCTTTTAACATCTGACAAACTCCACAGCAGCTTCTCTCCAGACAGTCTTCTTGTAACTTTGCTGTCAACAGTTTGATAGGGACTAGTTCAGGTGAAAGCAGTCGAGATGAAAATGATTAACGGTGAGGTTTGTGGCCAAATGGAAAATGAGTTCTGTAAAAGTAATTTTTCAATGCTGTAAAACTGAATCGCATTCCCATCCATTTCATTAGGGTGACGGGAAAAACCAAACTCCCTGATAAAAAAACATGATGTACATGGCATAATTTAAGATTTAGTAGTGATCAAGATGCACTTTTGGCCTCTGTGTCATATTATTTGCCAGCGTTCTCCTTTGATTAGCTCTCCAGCACTGTCTCTGGAGATAGTCCGGTGAAAATCGCTGTGGAAAAATGTTGATACAAATCAACACACATCCTGCATCCCTTCAGAATTCCCCTGCAACAAGTTCCCCAACATAAACACTATCAATTTTCTCTCCGTTCTAGGGCCGGGGTCCAAAGCCAGCAGTCGAGATCTGTTTGTGTCTTTTCTCCCATCCTGCCCAGATTTGGCCACAAGTGTCTCCTACTTGGAAACAGGACTGACTTTTTTTTCTTTTTTCTCCCTTTCCATCCCTCGCTCTGACCTCGGTTTGTCCCCGAACACGACCCTGACAGCAGACATGACTAAGGACGTGTCTCCTCGCAGGAATCCCTCCATTTAGGCTGGAAGGTGGGGCCGAGCTCCAGCTGAGCCCACATTCCTCGTCGTAGAAGGATCACAGCCTGAGGATAGTGTGAGGAGCTTTTTCCCATTACATAATGGTTTTATAGATTTTTTTCTTAAGAAGATGCAATCCCACACAAACAGAGACGATGTGCAGACCTGTGTTGGTGTCAAATGTCACCCTCCCTCTGTGCTGCACTCCATCAACTGTCATCGCCACCCTTTCAATTTGAGGGCAGTCTGGTTGGGTGCCCTGTTTGTTCCCTGTCTTCTTGTTTTCCTTGTCATCGCTTAGTCGATAAGTTCAAGAAAACTGAGCAGGAGGCTGTGAATGCCTCACAGGACTCTCCCATGGCACAAGATAAAGGTCAGGTTGAGGGCTTGTTTTTACGCCAACGCTCTATTCTGACGTCTATCTAAGCCTTATCAAGGGAAACAGCGCCATCTACAGTTTCTGATTAACTGTGACTAAAGAATGTGTCATTATGGCCAAATTCCTTTATCATTAAATCATGCTCTGATGCTTTGCAAAATATGCCACTTCCACTATTTTGTGTAAGGAATATTTTTTTTGTAGTTTGCTTTGTACAATGAAATTGATATTGAGGTCAAAATGGTGAAGTTTTTAGCATTTTCCTTGGGGTTCTCTTTTACAATATGCAACCCTTATGCCTTACCCTTATTGTATCTTTCTCTCTTTGCAAAATCCAGTATATACATGTTGAATAACTTTTGTTGAGATTATACGCTATTCGCAGTATTTTGTCACTGAATATTCCCAGTAACTCCAGATCCTGCAATTTCTTTATTTTTTGGGGATTATTTGGGAAAAATGATGGTTTATTGATAAAAATGTATCTGCGTCAGTAATTAATCTTTGTGCTATGTCACCACTTCTTATTAAAGGTTCACATGAAACATCATTTATTGTAACCTTATTTAATGAGGGCTTTTTGGAACATATTAAAATATTTCTGTATGCAAGTATATTCATTGTTGATTTGCATGCTTGTGCTTCGGCGGTGATGGCACGGAGGTAACAATACAGTCACTCCTTGACTCATGACATGCCCTCCTCTAATATGATTAGGCTTTTGCTGGATTCAGCATTTCAGTCCTGGTCCCTTATAGCCATGTAAGGTTAAGGAATTACTTTCTTTGAAAAAAAAGGGGTGGGGTTATGTATTTGTTGAGGTAATATCTGCAATCCCTCGCACAAACCTCACTCCACTGCTTTGTCTTGTGTGTGGAAGCTTTGTTCCAGTTCTTTAAGATCGTCTCTTATGTCCATCTATCATTAAAAATCTTAGAATATTCAAATATATGATGTGTTTATGTCTGAGGACATTTTTTTCTTTTCGTTTCTTTTCTCTTTTGAATTATATAATTTCCTTGAAGTCTATTATTGTTACAGCTACATAACTGAAGAGCATCTCAATGGAATCTTATCTATAACAGAATGACCTTAAATAAAAAGAATGCCAAAACGAACAAATGGCTACTGCAATCCTTTGCAGTAGCCATTTGTTCGGGTGAGTGCGGAGGCATATCTTCCCCCTGGGGACAAAAAACAAGTCTCTATAACGTAAACAATTATATTTTAAGGTGAAGAAATGTTTTAAGTTAATTCAAGGTTTGGTTGGGGTTAAAATTAGGGGTGAGTGTTAGGGTTATACTTGCAGGAACATAGTAGGCAAGTATTATTGGTTAGGATCAAAGTAAGACTCCAGGAAATGAATGTAGTCAATCTGAGGTCCTTTAAAGTCTAGGAGTCAAGACTGCGTGTGTAAGAGAGTGTGGTTAGAGTTAAGGTAAGGATAAGGGGGTAGGAAATTTATAATGACAATGAGTGTCCTCACAACTTTAGTTGTGTTTGTGTATTTCATGGGAAAGACTCTCGGTTTTTATAGGGATGTAAATGTGTCTGTGTGTTTGTGTGTGTCTGTGTGTGTATCCCAAAATCTCTTGAAGAAATGGAAATGTGCGCTCTGTGTCTCTGTTTTTCTGTTTCATCTCGCTTCGTTTTTCTCCCCCACATTTAAAAAGCAAGACAAAACAACTCAACGTTACCGAAAGTAGAGGAAAAGATAAAAGTGATGGCAACAATCCAGAGCAGAGATATGATCTGAGGGGGGCAGTGTTGCACCTCATGTTTTCAGAGTGTGTAACTAGAACATACAGGAAGTTTGGTTTCAGCTCAGAGCACAGCAAAGTGTGACTATGTCAGAAAAAATAAAAGAGAATATTTTTCCTCCCCCATTCATTTTTGATGTTTAAATCACAGACAATTGATTATGTCCCAATTAACCAGCGCCAAGAGTAATTATCCATCGATTCAGAAATCTATCAAAGACAATCTCATCAGTCACACACAGACTGAGAGTTGATGCCCCCCTTTCTTTCATTTGAATCATAACAATCTTAACTACCCCTTCAAACAAACAGGATGACTCCGTGTACACAGTAGGTCAGGAAGTGATACACAGGGATGCTGATTAAACAGAGTGGATGACAGGAAACATGCTTGTGTGTGTCAAGTTATCGATTATGTCTCCCATGTGAGCACACTGGTTTTGATAGAGTCGTGCACCTGACCACAGGTTAATGGTTTACACTGGAATACACTGAGGTATACGGTGTCGAGGGGTGGGGTGTTCGCATGCTGCCCTGGTGGTGTCATTACGTGGTGTCTCGGTGGCTGCAGGGATAATGAACGAGGGATGAAAGGATGATGGAGGAGAGAAAGCAGGGCAGGATGTGAAGAGGATATGTGTGGGTGTTGTTCTTTGCTGTGAGAGTGTAACCAAGGTGTATCAGCATGACACAGTGCTGAGCTAATTGTCTTTTTTGATTTCGACTCCACTCTTATCTGCTCAGATCATGTTACTGCTGTGATGTAAACGCTGGTTGCTGCTTCATCACAAGGCGGAAATCCATGTTGTGTTTACTTGAAGGTTGAGGTTCAAATTCCAAGCTCGGAATTGTGCATGGATGAGCTATGGCAACGTACCGTCTAGACTCTAGGAGGAATACTGACTTAGAGGTGCTTAGTCACAATCCCACAGATGGTAGCTTCACCTCATTGGCTCCTCAGATGGGCCCTCAGTTTAAATTGTGACCCCTTATGGCCCCTGACTTAGAAATATAGTAGATCCGCCAGATACATGGAAACAATTTACCTCAGGAGGAGCTGTGAGAAGATCCTCTACAGAACGTCGTCATGATGTTTATCAATGAATAGACCTGGTTCATGTGTCATCAGAAAAACACTGATGCTGAGTCACTATAATGAAGGTGTAAATACTGGTTAAATGAAAGATTTTAGGATTCCAAAGTCCAATATATTTGTATTTCCTTTCTCAAACAAGAATAAACATCTGTTGTATAAAGAATAGTTAAAACCATTTTGTAATAGTTTGGCAGGCAGAATAGCAGAATGTAAAAACTAAATACAAGTCAGTGTGAGATCAGCATTGAACAATAGTTTCCCTGAGCTGAGAGTCAAAGATACAAATCACAGATGAGAGGAATAAATCCTGTCACAAATTCATTTCCTGTCTCTGAAATCATTCCTGATTACAGGTGTCTCACTCTCGATTATCCTTTCAATCATCGTGCACAGTGAGACAGGGTGGAAATGAAATCAGACCACATTGTGCTGGAGGTAGAGAGACAATCAGGGAACTGAGGTTGGACTGGAAAAAAATGGGTCACTCATTCATTCATTCGTCACACAGCTTTTTCATAAACAAAACCATAACTATCTTTGCAATCACTCTTCACCGCCTCCCCCAGCTTTCTCCCTGACAGCTGAAGGTTTACGAATAGGACAGGATGAGACTGAACCGTATCTTCATGAACGGGTCTGCTTTGGAAACTCGAAACAGAAAAAATCGCAACATGTTCTGAGATACTTTGACGTCTGCGTTCTTTGAATAAGAGATTATAAAAATGTTATGCAGATGGAAAATGATATTCTCTGAGCTAATGCCTCTCGTGAAGCTCTCTTTAATATTGCATCATTTGTGGATGCGTTTGCTTCACGAGATTTAACAGAGAGAGAAAGTGAATCACGAAGCAGCGGCTCTACTTCAACATTTGTCAGTTTTAATGAGTTCCACATTCCTGCCTCTGTATTTGATATTATTACATTTGCATTGTGGTAACTTTGTGAGTTCAGTGGCGCTGGATGTAGGCGTACCACCAGGACGGCAGTAATGAAGCAACTTCATAACAGAGGAACAATTCTTCATAACAATGAGGAGTATAACTAGAGATTGCATCATCAAATATTAATTTTCTCTGTGTGGAGGCAGTTTAACTGTGTAACACATTGAAGTTATTATCACACTAGCACAAACTATGACCAATAACCAAGAAATACCAGCTTGTTTCTTCTATTCTATTTAACCGTTTCATGTCTCTTAAAGGACACTATTTTGCAAGAGACACTTACAATAATATTGTATCCCTTTGTATTCTGACTATCCCTTGAATAACATTTTGAAACTAACAATTTAGTAGCACTTAAATGGCACTTACTTATAGCACTTTGTAGTTTTGCTTTATTTTTGAAGAAATTGTACTTTCTTGAGTCTTGTTCTTCTGGGTTTGTACCCTTGGGGTTGAATGCACTTATTGTAAGTCGCTTTGGATAAAAGCATCAGCTAAATGAAATATAATGTAATGTAATATATCTTCCTGTATCCTTCAAGTTGAGGGCATAATCAATCAAATGTTTTGTTCCTTCTCGAAGGAGATCAACGAATCAGTGAATGTTTCGTTGTGACCAAAAAGACCCAATCAGGAAGTAGTTGTGTTTCCAAACAACTCTGATTCTGACCATTCAGAATAAAACTAAATCAATGAGTTTGAAATGAAAGAAATCAAATGAAAAAGTGGTAGTGTGGATATGGCTTAACCATGAGTTAATCCAAAATTGAATTTAATAAATAGAAAATTAAACCCTCACCCTGTCCTTTCCTCCCTGTACAATTTCCATTGATCTTTCTTTACAGATGGTCTCCATCTTTCTCTATACAATTTAATTTCTTAACCTTGTTGTCGACCACTCAGTTTAACCGACAGGAAACCTTTAGCTTCAGATGTAGATGAGCAAATGGGATACAGTACAGCGCTGTGCAGCCTCTCGTATCTTTTACAAGGTTAATTGATCATGACTTCTTCTTGGGCAGTCGTCTACCTGAAAGAGCAAATTCTGACTGTACCTTCTAAACCAGTCTTTCACCACAGGGTTCTCACTGCTAGCTCCAATCCCTTTTCCATTTAGGCTACATGCTCCTTCAGTGACAACTCTTAAAGATATTAATCTTAACTCATTTCAGGTTTAAGTTTTTATGCTCATACTCAGATTTATCTTATTTTTGATCAAGAACACTGACAACTTTTCAACATACTATCCATAAGTGAATGTCACACAATTATTGTTCAGCTGTGATAAAACATCGATTTATTAACAGCCTCAAGATAATGCTGACTTCCAAATTTTTAATAGTCTAGGTCAAATATCTCATTCCTTGAATCATCATTGCAGAAACACTGGTCCAAACCTAATCCTAATTTCCCTCTAGATAAAAAAGTAATCTCAATGGTTATATCCATATGGTCTAATGACCCATCTCAGGGTCATTAGACCATATCCCTGTGCTAAAAAAATTAAGGAACTGTACTGAAGCATCTTTAACCAGTGGATTGAACTCCAGTAATTCCTTGCGCTCTGGAAACAGGAGATAAATCTCTCTGCTCACCAAGATTGACAAAAAAACGGATTTTACCTTGGATGAGCGAACATTCGAGTGTTCCTCACCTCTCTTTATTGGCCACCTGTTGTTTCTGTTGATTTTAAGATTGTATTGATTACCAAAAAACTCCTTAAACACCTTGCCCCTATAGCTGCTTTATTGCGTTAGGCGCCATCTGTCCTCCTGCGATCAGAAGCATCGATCCTGGTTCTTCCAAGATCTAGTAGATTTTGGAACGAGATCAAGGCTGAAACTTTATTACACAAAGGAGAAAGAAAATGTAGTCATGAGACAGATTTTTATGATACAACTAGAGTAAAGTTATGATTGCCCTGTAGTGAGGGAGTTTACATTATTTTACTTTAGTTAATGGCGGCTCATTTAGTTAAATTAAGCTGACTACCAATTGTCCCTCTGAGTAGTTATTATGTCACCAAAGTTCATAGAGTCATTTCTTCCATGGGGTTGTTTGAGTGGACATGTCTGTACCTTTTTATGATGTGATTTTTAGGTTTAAAACGTAATTGGAGGTGTCAGAGAGGGTATGAAAACGAGATGACGATAATTAGCAAAATCTCTTAATATATGTATTTTACACGTCTTACAGTTCATTACATCATGATTTTGGAGAAAATTAGAGAAGGAAAACGAGGCAAGCGACGAGGAAAGATACGCAAAGTAGAAAAACTAAAGAGGACTGGTAGCAGTCAACAGTGTGGATCATGTGAAAAGCTTTCTATAAAAACCTCTTCATCAGCATCACCCATCATTCAGCAGATAGCCTCTTGCAGTGTAAGCAGCTATACTTACTGAGGCCTGTGTATCTTTAGACTTGAGATAAACCTGACTGCAGCCACGGTGATAAGAAGCACTGCTTCACAGGAACGGATGGAAATGCTTCCACACGTATCTTATGCTTTATTTAGGAGTCACATGACTGTCAGTTGAATCAGTCTCACATCAAAGAATACTAGGTTTCTTCTTTGCAGTTTTTTTTTGGCTTCCAAGCAAAAGGGGAATTAAACTTAAAGATATGCATGAAAGGAACCTTTCATTTTGATCTTCAACCTGTCTCAGAATATTTTAATTTCCTCTGAGATAGTCACAAGAACAATTGAGCCAATACAGGTGGTGTGAGGTGTGTGTGTGTGTGTGTGTGTGTTTGTGTGTGTGTGTTGCTATTCTCCAGTGCATTGCTCCTGGGTGTGTATTAGCCTCTCCTGGGATCTTGTGAGTGTCTGGCTGAAGGATTAGCATAAAGATGGGAGTCTGTTTCGTGGGGCTGAGGGAAAGCGGTTCAACTCGCCCACACAGTGTCAAGGAGACTCAGAGGAGGTGGTTCACTCGCCGGCTGAAGCCAACAGAGAAACATCGAAGATACGACACAGGCCAACGGTTCTTTAACCTCCTTGTATCCCCTGATTCCTGCAGTGAGCCCACGCACATTATGAATCCTATTCGCATCATTGTATACCAGCAATTTGGGTTTGTAGAAATGAATAATGTCAGACATCTCTCTGATTGCATTACATTACATGTCATTTGGCTGACGCTTTTGTCCAAAGCGTTTACAATTAGTACACTCAACATATATGAGGGGCCATTTAGGGGTTCAGTAACCTGCCAAGGACACTTCGGCATGCAGATGGGGAAGAGTGCAGATTGAGCCGCCAACCTTCTTGTTGGAGAACAACCACTCTACCCCCTAGGCCACACCGCCCCTGTGTAGTGATCCTATGATCCTGAGGTGTGAACTTAAAGATGCTGCCTCATAATGTTTTATACTTGAGCACTATAAAGCTTGTCTCATTTTTAGGAGTTTGACGTTAGGTTTCGAAAACCAACTTCTTGCATCAGATTTGGTGTCACGTCTTACACTTCTACGTCCACGACATTAAAACTTATAACAAGATGAACAGAACCTATGGTAGCTGTACAGGAGGTAATGAAGGGACACAGTGCTACATGTCAGCTACACACCAGCACCACACATTTCCCCCTCCAGCTGCAGCACACAGAACTCTACTCTCTGACAGATGCCGTCAGATTTATACTCTTCAGATGAGATGCCTTTTTGATTATCCTCCCACATCGAGGACACTAAATAAAAACCCCCGCGAGCTGGAACCTACTCTGAGACTCTGAACTCAATGCAACTGTGACAGGAACCATCCACTCATGTGGATCTTGATGAATACAGGTACATGCGGCTGCTTCTACCTGTTGCAAGAAGATTAATGGACCTTTTTTATTCTATTATTCTCTCGTAAGAACTCTGGATGGTTTGTTATTCCAAAAATATCAGTTACTTAGATTCCGAATATATTATATTGTAACTGCAAACGTTTGTTGAATGGCAGAAAACAAATGGGTAGAAAATTTGAGCATTTGAGAAGAGGAATGCTGGTTTAGCTGGATAGGCTGTATAAATATTCAAGAATAAAGTTGCCAGTGAAGAAGGCAACTCAAGGGTATTGAGTTGCCAGTGAAGGAGGCACTGAGCACAATGTGGTAAATTTTGTACACTTAGTCCAAGGCACCCAGGACTGACTGCGTGGAGTGAAACATGGTGCTGCTTGATAACAGCAAATGTGCCTTGTTCTGGGATTTGTCTCCTTTAAAAGGGAAACTTCTATTCAAAACGATAATGGCTACCTAGTCACAGATTAAGTACATAACTCCCAGTAGTTTAAATTAAAGGCTTTGTTAAATTGTGTATGCTGGATTCAGAAACTGAATTTCCAATATTCAGACGCTCATATAAAGATAATTCCTTAATAAAGTAAGAGGGAACCCATGGGTTGTTGAAGGAAGCAGTTCATTTAGAAAATCACATTTTAACGATGTCATTGTCTCGCAGCCTAGACAACCATATATTCATTTATATTGTAGGCACATGTTTTAATTGTCTTAGTCTTTAACCTTAAACTCTTCATTGACTCTGAATCCTAAGATTAAAATGAGACACTGCTGTGAATAAGAATCAAGAAGTGTCGTCAGGACTAGCAGTTGTTAGTCTCTGTCATTAGAGACACAGAGGCATTCATCTGAAATAGAGTTTCTGGCCACAATGAATGCAGGCACCTCACAGCCCTGTTGTATCTGTGGCTGCCCCCCTGAAAGACATAGATTTGAAGCATCAGTTTAAAACATTCAAGCATTGGTCTTTGTTCTTTTTTGTCAGACAGTTTGTAGCTTCTACTGGAGACATTTCCATCCCCAGGGGAGGCTGCAGTGGACTGTTTCTTCCCTTTCACCCTGCTCTCCGGGGTAAATTAAATTAATCACTCCACTCAGTCAAGTCCTCCTGTCTGCTTGGAGAAGATATCTGCGACTGGTACACGCAGTACAAGACCAATGCCCAAGGTGAGTCTCTGAGACAATTCTACAACTCAAACCATAGAATAGAAAGCTCACATTAACGTTGAAGGATAACTCTGCTTGTTTTCTACAATGTGAATGTTTCTGTTACTCTGAATGTTCCATTAAAACCTGTTGATAACTCTGCTTGATACTCTGTTTGATTAAATGGATAAACTGACAAACAGTGTTATTGAATTTGATTCTATAAGACTGAGATCTCAGTCGGGTACAGCCCTAGTTTCTGATTTACAGAAAACACTAGTCTGTTGTAGCTTGAAATTATGTTCTTTAGCACAGTGACGGAGAATCAAAATAGTAAAATAACTAAAACAACAAGCTCAAAGTGGCTAAAACGGCCAGCAACTGAAACTGCAGAGTTGTTTGACAATGCTTTGAGTCCGTTCAATAGTGTCCTTGGGCAAGAACGACCTCTCATAGATGTTTGAACGCACTAATCGTGAATTGCTTTTGATAAAGGCATCATCTAAATGACATGTAATGTAATGTGACATATTGGTATCAGTGTTTATGTTGGCTGATGTCATGTGAAAACTTTTATTTCACAGAATAAATGAAAACTGAAAATGTATAATGACCGTTATGTAGGATTATCTTAATTCAAGTTCTATGTATTTGATTGTATTTGAGTTTGCTATTCATTCATATTGATGATTTGTTTATGGTTAAACCATTTAAAAATCAATTACACTTTTACTCCCTAATATCTGCAGTGGCATTAGCCCCAAAAATCCATATCGGTCAGGCTCTTCATTGGAGTAGCTGCTGGTTTTAAGTCACCTTTTCCCATGATTCATTTCACCAGGCTTTGTACCTGTGTTGTTTTCTTTCTTATGAAAGAGCTAGTTGCTCTTTACTTGGTCTGTTTAAAAAACACAAATTTTCTTGTAACCCCATATGTTTTTGGTTAACTGAAACTTTAAGTTAAAATGTATATATATATGTATATGGCATATGCACATGCATTATAACATGGATGCAGCGCTGCCGACATACAGAAGCTTCTGTAATAAGCTGTTCGGGGACATATGACCATCTGGCTTTATTGTGTATGCTGTCATGTTCATTTGAATGAAATCACGAAAGTTCACACAGACCCGACCCGGACATTAAGTCTCTGTTAATGGAAAAAGTTAGAAAATCAAGAAAACCAGTGAGTGGGCAAGAGCTGGATAGAGAGGGAGGACTGCAGGAGCAAATTGAGTTATCATTGATTTGCACCCATGCTCCCCCACAGAGTATTAGTTCTCTCCCACAGAAACTTGATCCCTGTTTTGTCCGTTTTTTCTTTCATCTGTTTTGACCAAAAGACCTTAAGAACAAACCAAGGCTTAATAAGCCCCGACGTCTTGAGTCAGGAACTTAGAAATTGCAAATCAACAATCATAGACATCTTTTCCGTCTACTTCCTCCCCTTCACTCCCTTTTGATAAACTCAAGCCCTGAACTGTGATTAGCTGGAGAACAGCTTTCCCTTTGTTTAACTCCCCTGGGTCTGTTGTTTGGTGTGTTTAAATTATGCATGAGGGTTTTTCTTCACAGTTCTTTCATTTTACGGTTGTGTGAGAATGCACTGAGTATAGCCCATTTGAGGTTTGAGTGTGTAGTCCTGTGGGGAATTGTGTGGAGGCATGCAGTATGTCTCCCTGTGTGCAAGATGAAGTGTGTGTGTGTCAACATCCTCCCCTGAATAAAATGCAGTCAGGCCCTTTTCTTTTAATCTGTCCGCTTTTAGTGTTCATGACATTCAGAACTCATTGAACTTAATGAACATTCCATAACTGCACTAAATAAACATTAATAATTGTAACTAAAGCCGTTTGCAGACATGAGCCCCAGAGAATATCCGCACAATCGGGTCCAGACTTTCTCTTGAGTAGGTCTGTCACACATGAAATAAGCAGCAGAGTTCAGTAAACGTCTGAAAGCAGCTTAAATTAATCACTTGCCTTTTGAGTTTGAGGTCCTCTCACAGGTGCCACTGTCGGCTAAGCTCTGATGTGTCCTGGTTACAGCTTCTCCTAAACATTAAATCCACATAAGCAATCTTTGGGGTCTGTATTCCACTGCGAGTTCTCAATATAGCCTTAGGGTTAGAGAGATGACCAAACATTTGTAACCCCAGATAATCAACAGAGAACAAAATACATTTTCTCCTGATTTGTCTGAAAAAGGCCACTTTAGTTTCAGGAAGTTAAAGAGATATGTAGCTTCTTACAATCGGTGAATATTTACTTCTGCACCATGGAGGAAAATAATCTGTGCTCAACCTCCAATCTCCCATTTTAGTGAACAGCCACTTGTCTCCCCGCTAGTCTGGAAAGTGGTGAAAAGGAAATGATTCTTGGTGCACTGTTTTCTATCTGATCTATCTCTGCTGTTCTTCAACTGAAATTCTCAACTGTGATTGGCTGGATGGCCATTCAGTCAATGTAACTTTACCAAAAGGTATTTTTTAAATAATAAGAAACTAAAATTTGTTTAAATATATAGGCTTTATAGTGGCATCTTCCAAAATCAGGCTATTTACCAGATCCACAACCTGCTCCAGCTGCCCAGCGAACCACAGGAAGCTGAAGAGAGCCCATCAGCCCACACCAAGATTGCGTCATGCTTCCTCCTTGCAAGATCTCCATAAAGAGATGTAGTCATCTGTTAAACTGAAGGAGCTTTTAAATAAATTCACTTCTGTGGCTAAATGCTAGCAGTACATCACAACTGGCAACTTAAAGCTATTGTTGCACTAAAAAAATTAAAAAATTATGCACAAATCGCTCCCTTTCAGCTTTAGCCATTCATTACTTTCTTTGTCCAGTGGGAACAATTGTGCATTAAGACAAAAAAACAATCCATAATTAATGATAGACTGTTAAATGCGAGCCAAATTAGTTTTGATGCATGAAAGATATTAAGGGTGGTCTGGATGTTTTATGGACAGTGGCTTGTGTCTCGACAGTTTCCCCAAGTTCTGTGTGTGTGTGTGTTTGTGCCTGCTCCCTTTTACTCTTTCACTTTACAACATTATAATTTGAAAAATGTTCCAGACCTTAATGTTGTCTCCCAGTAAGATACCCTGCTACCCACTATTAACCAGACTATTTATCTCAAACCAAGAGAGTGGAAGGAAAACTAAACTGAATGACACTGAGATTTGTCATTTTGATTTGATGTTCACAACATTTGTGGCTCTTCATTCCTACTTTTAAATACCTGATACCAATGTGTGCAAAATCAATTAGTTTTCATGTTAGGACACACTGGTGAAGTCTCAGCTGTCTGTCACACAGACCTTTTGTAAAACTCTCTATGTTGTTAATATATAAATCAATTTGTGCAGTAGCCTAATGAATGAATATTTTCATGGCTCCACATCCAAGTGATTACAATTCTCTGAAGTGGCACGGAACAAGGGGTCTTCAGGGAGAGCTTAAACAGCTCAGGCACTCAGTCCCTGTTGGCCTCAGATGATAAATCCCCCTGCATCCCAACACACAGGCATTTATACACCTCTGTTGTTGTGGTGTCAGTGGGGCTGCTTGGCCTCTTCTCCTCTCACGGCTCCTAATTAGGATCCATGGGTGCTAACTCGGGACTTCAAAATGGACGCCTAATCAATTTATCAAGTCAGGTATAAACATGAATAAGCCACTTAAGTCTTAGGCTTAAGGCATTATGTCAATTATGATAATTTAAATTCCCATTTCCATGCCAAGGTAATATGCATAGCTTCAGGTGGAGCCTATCATGTGCCAGTCAGGTCTGGGTCAGTGACCCATCACAGTAAAAGTAGTACATTTTAAATCTGGAATCTGGAGTTGATTAAGTTAGCCCCGCTGCTTTTTTAATAGCAGAATACCTGGATGTATTTTATAAACTTTCCTAAAGAATGGATTATATGCATCAAAGCCAGGCACAGGGGAGAAGGTTACTAACGTTAGGTGAGACACAAAGTTTGGATTTGACACCTTATGAGTAAGCTTGTTAATCAGATGTCAAGTCAATGCGATGGGATCTGTGTCTCCTGCCTGGGATCGGGTCCAGGTTCTGGGTCCCACCTTTGAGATGACAGACAGGACCGGGTTGGGCTCGGGTATAAATCTTTGGACTTGTGAATAACTCATGGAGGATACCAGTGTAGACATGAACAGCGATCTGCCACAACATCAACACCAGTTACTGATTTGAATTCTGCAGTTCATAGGTGTAAAATCAAAAAGCATTCATATGAAATAGCCAAGAATAGTGATTGATTCCTGTCCTACGTTCTGCTCCACCCTTTCTTATCCTGATGACATCACATAGTGGTCTGAAACGCAAAAGACTATAACATTCACACCACTTCCTCTGTGCACATGTCAATAAATGTTTATTAAACCGTTGAATCAAAGTCTCTTCTGATTGAACATGCCAGTTAATCAGCACAGACGCTGCACAAATTGATGGGCTTACAGTCAGGAAGATATAATTTGTCACATTTTGTTTGCATACACTTAAAAAAAGATGCAACACATTTCTTCCAAAGTTACGACAACTGAATTTTTGAACTTTGGAGAAAGCCAGATTCGTTCTTTTCCCTGTCAACATTCTGTATGCTAAGCTAATTGCCCTCTGGCTGTTCGTTTCAGACACTTCAGAAGAAAAGGGAATAAACCGAGTTTTCAAAGAGCTGAACTTCTTCTTGAAAAGGAGAAGCTGTGAGTCAGGTCGACCGTGATGCAGTTCTGTACACTTCAGCATCTTCTTCCCTTTGTTGGCTGGTGTCTTTGTCACAGCCCGTTGGTATGTCCCTGGTTCCCTCTTTAGTATTTAAGATTTATTTAATTCAATCAGTGAAACACTACACTACACAGATCTCTGCAGCTGTAAAACACTGCTCCTGGTGCTACTGCAAATCTCCACCATTCATCAAGGTTAAGGTCAAATATTACTCAGAGTAATGGTACATATAACTAATAGATCCAAATGAGCATAACTGTCGATCTTTCAATAGGAAAGTAAAGTTGAAAGAGAATTTGCAATGGAAGAATCGGCAGCAGCTCAGAGTTTTGTGCAGGGATGGTGTTCATTACAGTAGAAGCACAAGGACACAAGATCTTTTGTGCTGGGAATGTGAAGGCTTTCTGTGACGGAGCTCGACGTTTGAACCAGTGCAAGTCATTCTCCACACACCCACAGGGCCTCAGTGGCTTTAAAGCATCCTCTCTACAGTTCACACACTTGCGAAAAAAGAAAAATCACAGTGGATTTTGTCTGGAGCCAAAATTCATAAATCCTCCAACAGAGTTCATTTAAATAAATGCAGCAAAATACATTTGCCTGACCCTATTTACAATTCTGATAAAAGACATTATCTGAAAGATAAATTATTGTTAAACCTCGATTTAGGAGAGTATGACATGAAGTAGATTGTGTTTTCATTGATGTTGCACAAGCAGGCCAAATGACATTTCATCATGTTCAGCTTGAGAGGACGTAACAAGCTCCCATTCCAATTAAACACGCTGCGCAGTGCCTTCTCGCCCTCGGCATAAAACAATACAAAAATTAACTTTTCTGTCAAATGCAGAGTGTGACAGTGTGGGATTCCTCCAAATCAAGCACAAATGAAAGCCACAACCCACAGTATGTTCTCATGATGCAGATCTGTGTCCCACTGAAATCAATCTCAGAGATGAGAGGGATCCAAGTTTCTGGGTAAGAACTGTTTGGGCTGGGATGCTGTACACTTTTGAATTCCTCCTGCACACACAAAATAGACGTGGACACTTGGTGATGTGGTCTCCGAGTTGGTTGAACTGCAATAGATGGTAAGCTAGCTGTTAACATGGTGAGCCAGCCTGACACAGAGGAGCCAACATGTACTACCCTTTAAAAATACAATTTACTTTGACTGGTGATACGCTGGGGACCTGTCTATGTTGTGTTGGCTACAGCTCCCCCCTCTGCGACCCTCAAAGGATAAGCAGTACAGATAATACAATATAATATAATAACCTTGTATGAGCTAAAGTGCCCAACAGGTCTGTTCAGTCCTTCACAATCTATTGAAAATCTATGTTACAGTCCTGAGAAAACATCTGACCATCATACTCAGAGTGCTGCCCTGCATGAATAACAAATACAACACATTCCAACTGAGCCTTTATGCATTAGTAATAAAGTGGATGTTCATTGATGTTTGTACTTTAAAGTGCAATAGCGTGAAGGTCAGGGTGTTGAAGAGGCATGTAGGGCTTTCCTTACATTCACATAAAATACAATATAAAACAGGGCTTTCAAATTGCCCACAGAGAACCACCACTAAGCCTTTAATGGTCCAAACCAGAAAACAGAAAAGAATTTGCTTGTTTCATTAGGGACATTTTTTTTTGTGTTAGCAGAGTACATTTGCAAGATATTAAGCCAGCGGAGGGCAATTAATATATTTGAAAAATGGAGAGAAAACACTTGAGTGTGTGAATTCACCCTGGACTGACCACATGGTATCAAAAGTCATTATAGAAAACATTTGTTCTACCTTCGCACATTCTGTGTGGTACATTCAGGCAAAATATTATTTAGCAGTGCGTTAACACCAAAAATGAGTCTCAAATATGAAGTATCATTGATATGAAACATTCTGTTGGTTAGCTAGTGAATCCAAAGACATGAATGAAAAGGAACCACGAAGTCGGTAGCCTTAGAATTTACACTTCTCCAGCAGTAGTGACAGCAGAGGCGGTGACGAACCACAATAACTCTGTCATGTTGTGAATTACAGGCCAGGCTTAAAGGTCTGACATGAGGTGCACATCTCCAAACATGATGGAGTGTTGTGGATCTGCCGCCGTGTCGCATGGCAGGATGGAGTGGAGCGGAGAAGCCTTTTGTCTCCCCTGTCTGATTCCAGATGAGATGCCACACAACGTCTCCCCGCTCTCAGCGAAGATGCATCACGGCAGACGAAGCTCCACAAATAGCAGCGAACTCAAGGTCTATTGAGCAACATGAAGAAATATTGTGCGTTATCGACTTCTCAGATGTGTTCTGCTGCTGCTCGCCTGAAAACTCTAACAACGGGATGGTGGTCCTCTGTGAGCTGAAGCAGCGCGTCATGACTCATTTGAACCCTGATCCATCACAATCCCCTGCAAGTCACACGGAGCATTGCTTTCCATATTTGGATCATCATGTTTTTTTAAATTAGTCGCTTCGTTTAGTTTTCAGTGGAAAGCCACTCACATTCCCCCCCACTTGGATGTGCTCTCATTCGGATTTCTGATTGTGTCTTGTTGTGAATCTGATGTTTCGGTGTTTCTCATTGTAAATGTTGTGCGTTGTTTGAAAAACCGCCTGTCCATTTCTGCAAACATTTCTAGCACTCGATTGTAGGATGTCAAATTATTTTCTTTTTTCTCATATATTTAGGTTTTTGATGGCTAACAATTAAATAAACGTGATTAGCTGCAGTCAGTACTACGTCCTTGTTATTGCAGGGGGATGATTAAAATATGGTAAGTGCTAAAGTGATGAGTCCACCTCAACAAATACTCCAACTTCAATCGATGTCATACACCCAGCTGTGGTATCTTATTGATACTGACTATAACGTTCAATTAAATTTGTTTCTACAAAGTATTTTTTGGTTTCTTTAATTTAATTTCTGCTGTAATTTTTGCATTGACTCATTTCCCTTCCTCTTAGGTGCGTCTTGATGGCTATTTTGTTTTCCAATGAAGAAAATAGAGTTAGAATGCAGAATGGTGAAGTAACTTGTAACTTATCAATTCTTAACAAGTCTAATGATGTTTTCCTGCAGTGATATTTTCCTGTAGTTTTGTTGCTTAATCACGATTAATGTTCTGTTGAGTTGACATTTTATCGGCAATATGCTTCTATTTGCAACTGCTTGCACAGGCAACTTAAACAAGTTTGGAGGCGTTACATTTAATCCCTCTATAAAAAATATTCTTTATTTTATCACTTTTGTTTCCGCTGTTTTTTGTTGCATATCCATGATTTGGTTTCAGTCAGTGCATGTAATTTCTGTTAGCCTAAACGACTCATTGTCAGCATTTGTTAGCATTGAGGCCGTTTGTTTTCCACTTCCTGGTTTGCTGTTGCACATGCCTTGTTCGGTCCCTGATCCAGGCCGGAAAGGTTTTCAGCGAAGTCTGTGAAGGTCAAACCAATATAACATGGCCTGGTCTATGGAGGATTTCCCATTTGTGTGACCAGGTTGACTCACCCTTACTGTTGCAATGTTATCTAGCTGCAGCACTTACTCCAGCTCAGCCCCTTGCTAGTCAGCTCATTAGCTTCGTCGCTGGCTGGCAAAGACTCCTGAGATAGCTTGGCCAGAGAAGGATCCCTCTGATCCTTACTTGGGAATGGGAGGATGCATTTGTCAGCCACATTTGAATGAGCCTTTCAAATGGGACAGACTAGTCGGGGCGCTGCAACGTCTTCAGATGCAGCGCTAAAAGGAGGCCACCCCTGATATGGGACACAGCTTGTCTTCGCTGCGGACTGGATTCCTATTCTCCCACCAATCCATCCACACAGAATCAAAGTCTCCTGCAAAGGACTCTGCCATGATGTCTTTCACCTCTGTAGGATTTGGTTGACCAACCTCCTCAGCATTTTCTTTTGCTCTGAGTTGAACCTCTGTGGTTTTCTGAACATAGAATCACCAACCGGCCACAGTCAGCCAGTCTTTGTTGATAATGTTTGGACACCTGTCCTGTCTGTCTTAGTCAGCCCTTAAGCCAGTCACTATGTTAATTCCTTGTTGCAAGTTTTCTGTTAACCCTAACCGATACAGCACAATGAAGGAAATGGCCCCGTATTAGCAACGACAAAAAAATGACCCATCAACCATTTCTTTGAGATGAAATCTAATTCATGACCCCAGAGGATTAACAAACATTCATCACCTCAACACCAAAGCTTCCTTCACCCAACCAAACTGCTCCAGTAACATCCAGCCGTTCCCCAAAAGGCAGAAAAGTTGTCCATTTCCCTTAAAAAGCAAAGGCTCCCCAGACAAATGGAGAAACTTCTGATGCATACCAAATGTGAACATACCAGCGGCATTTTGTGTTTTCCCATCCTCTGCCCTGCTGTCTTGGACATTCTGATGCTCATTAGGATGCCTGGATGGTGACCATTGAGACAGTACACTCCTAAGGTGTACTAGGTTGGATTAAGACCAAACAAAGCACCCTGTCTCGCCTGTAACCTAGTTCCTTTGATTTATGTATGTAGTTATAATTCAGTGTGTACGCTGGGCTCCGACTGCAGCCCAGCTGGCACAATTGCTTATTAATATACAAGTGTTCTTAAGGCCAGTCGAGCCCTAATCCCCTTAAACACGATGGAGGGCTTTCCAAAGAGAAAGTGACAGTAAACTAATCCATAAAGCTGTGGTTCACAGTGAGTTTACACATGCAATTAATATGGCAGTGTAACCTCTCAGATCCTTCTGATCCAGTCAATTTCTTCCTGGGTGCTCCGTAGCAAATTGCCTACATGTCGAAAAAAAAGCTTAATCCAGAGCCCAATTCAAAAACAACCTCCCTGCAATCTGCATCTTTCTATTCGATTGTTTTAAAAAGATGAAGGGTTTCTGGGAACAGTCAACAATGGCAGAATACTAAAACACAAAGCCGGTACTGTTGGCACAGCAAAACACTACCTACAGTTAAATACAGGAGTCCCTGTTGAGAAACAAACAGATAATCTCCTGTGTGCATGATTAAATTCAGGTCAGAAACATGATCCCTCACTTAATCCTGCTAAATAACTTACTCTTCCCAACAGCAGGGCCCATCTCCTCCTCGCCGCTGAATTTCCAGACGCCTGGTCACAAATGGTATATAGCAAGCCATCCCTCATTAAATCTGTATGCCTGGTATGTGACTCCAGAGCAACACGGATGTTGATTCGTCACTGGGAGTGACACTGACATCCCGCTGTAGCCGGTAAACATGACCCCTCCGTCTGCTGGTGGATTAATAACGTCGCCTTGGACCCTCAGAGCAGCCAAATTAAACCTGAGCGCATAAACTGACACAGCAGAGAGTGAGATGATGAACAAACTACAGTATATATTCAGAATGATGACTGTAAATTATTGCTGACTGAATTTATATGTCTTAAACCGGCATTAAAAGGCTCCCAAGCTAACAAGCTTCATCATTACTTCCTCAAAATGTATTGGTTATAGCAGCTTTCTATTGCTGGTCATATGAAATTGCTGTCACATTGCAGATATATGCAGTGCAACATGTATACAGCACAAGAAAAAAACAACTGCAAAACCTAATTTCCCGCTTTGGTGAATTTATGACACATTGCTATTCTACTTTTTGTATTTTGTGAGTACAAACCTTGTCCCCTTCTGCAGAGAATCAATACAGTCAGACAAAACAAAATCTCAGAATTTCCTTCTTTTTTTTGCTCAGCATGTCGAGTGAGAACATACATATAGCTGTCACAACTTGATGAATGAACTTTAATGAAGTTCAAAGGTATTTTCATGTCAGCAAGGTTCTTCTCTGAAAGGCTAGTGAGTCATGTACACACAATCACACACACTCTCTTATTTACCCACTTTCTTAATCAAATATAAGTATAAATGTATATTTATGATGATATTAATTCAAAGATTTAAACTATAAATTTGATCATATTGACATCGTCATGCAGTTTTAATGTCGATGCAATAAAGACAGTGTTGAAATGTACTTTTGTTATGGTTGGTATTTGTGTTTCTTGAATGCAAAAAGTGATTTGCCTGCCACTTGCTTCTTTATATGCAGTCAACATGTGATCGTTTTCAGAGATGATGAGTTATTTTTACTCTTACTTGAAACCCTCTGTAGCAAAGTGTGTAGAGAAATATGAATTATTGCAGCTTTAAAGTCCTTGTTGATTACGTTGTAGGTGAATAACATAAAGAGATTGTACAGATAGGAGGAAGTTATTCCAAAGTTAACTGACAGAAATTGGATTACTCAAATGTATTTGATCAGCTCAGTGGATTACGTTGCTAAGCGGATGACAGATTACGTTGTGACAGTAATTCTCCCCAAACTTCACCCACCAGAGGCGAGCCGCCCGCCAGTGCTGATGTCGTCAGGAGCACAGGCCCGAGCTGTCAGTCCCACAAGCCTCGTCCTCCAAAGCATTTTTATTCACAGGGAGTCTTGTTATGCGTTTCATTTCCAGCTCTCCCCTCACTTTCTATCCATATTTTATCAGAGCTTTTTTATTATTCATTTCCTGCAAAACAGCTCAGGTCTCCTTCTAAGGAGATAAGATTAGTTTATCTCCTCTGATCACCATTGCACTTCACTTAAAGGGGACATATTATGAAATTCCACTTTTGGAGTGCTTCTACACGTTAATGAGTATCTGGCATAAAAAAAACTCTGAATAAAAAAAAATGCGATTTGTTATGGTTCCTCTAAGTCAGAAACTTCATGCTTGAGTGACTGCGAATGAGCTTCCTTATCCTTCTCTCGTCACAAGCGAAATTGGAATCTCTCTTACATTTTTAAGAGGACTTTTGCACCGCATGCTCTTTCCCACAGATGTGTCCTCATACATGGCCGATGTCTGTCAGCTAGATTTTCATTTCAGGCGAGTAGGAGCAGTTTATCTGTGGGTGACAGTTCGTGCTCGACTGTAAGTGCTTGGATTTCTCTGCAATCAATCAATGAGGCTTTTCCCCCCCCATTTAGTTGTCATGGGGGAAATCACGAAAACAATCGTTTAAAAACAAATCCACCACTATCCCATCACTCTGTCGAGGGCGAGTAGAGTCAGCAGAATGCAAAAGGCGGTGGCTGAAACGTGAAACATGTCAGGCGGAGGAATATTGCTTCCAAAAGTCAAATGTATCAATCACCAGGTAGCCTCCGGAGTGAGGCAGAATTCACATACACATCCCATTTATTACATCTCAACTTCCTGATGGATTACGACGTCACTGTGGGGCACTACAGTGCTGCAGTAACGTCAGTGAATTAGACTCAGGGTCTTACCACTTTACACTTCATCACAGAACTGGACACAGGAAATTGAAAGCTATTCTTATACGCACTCATCTGCATGTCTCCGTCACTAATGACACTTCTGATTATCACGATACCTAATTCATGTTAGTGATATATAGATGTGTTAAAGGGCCACTTTGCTAGCTTTATAAATAAAGGTCAGTTTGGTTAGTCATTAGGAGAACTACTCAGCCGTGGAAAACATAATACATCATGATGTCCTCTGTGGCTCTGGAGGAGCTTCATCATGACTGATAAAATAACCACATGATGTCATTAGGGGCTGTGTACGCTGGACTCGGAGAGTACAAACAAAGAGCCTGTGTGACGAACGGAAAGTGGTGAATATTAAAACATGGATGTTTCCTGTGGAAAGAAAAAGTAATGGGTTACATAATGAGGATTTTATCCTTTCAATTCCTACATTAAATTAATTTTAAACAGTTGTATTGCTAAAACCACAAAATCTTTATACTGAATGCATCTGAAAGGTATTCAATTTTAATATTGTGTTAACTTAACATGATTGGCATATTTATGGAAATGGATTTGCATTTATATAGCGCTTTTCTAGTCTTGATGACCACTCAAAGCGCTTTACATTACAGTTTCACATTCACCCATTCACACACATTCATACAGTGCATCTATCCCAGCACTTTGTGAATCTAAGGGGGGGGCCATTCGGGGTTCAGCATCTTGCCCAAGGACACTTCGGCATGCAGATGGTTCAGACTGGGAATCGAACCGCCGACCTTCAGGTTGGAGGATGACCTCTCTACCCCTCAGCCACAGCCGCCCGTATGGCTATGTTTAGATGTTCATTCCTAACTATTAATGTCTAACAACATCCATCTTAGTTTCATTTTGTATAAGATCTGCTTTGACTTGAAGCCAAAAAGTCCTCCAGCAAAACAAGGTCAGTTTAACCTCCCTCCAGAATAATATACAGGCATCGTTTGACAGTGCCCTGAATTACGAGTCGCGTCAAGAAGTGTGCAAAAGTATTGAAAGTTAACAAAAGTTATTGTGAGGAAACGCAAAATATTGTGATCTAAGGCAAGACATATGTAAAACACATGTGAGTGAAAGCAAAAGAAATCCTCCCCCAAAATATTTCTATACCCTTAGGGAGTCAGTACAAAGCAACTGCAAAAATGAAACCATTTGTTTTAAGCCACTATTGTAAAGATATGGTTGGATTTGGGCAAAAAAATGTCATGGTATGGGTTAGAATTTGTTGAGGGTTAGGGGACCTAGGTCATCATGGTAACACCAGTTACAACTTCAAGGGCTACTGATGCATTTAAAGAAAAATTTTAATGGACTCATTATCTACTAACCACAATGCCCATGGTGTAACAAGGTGTAAATTTCACTATTTTAAAGTTGAATTTGAATGTCTGGGCTTACAGACACTTTGATGATATTACAGGAGCAGTATGGAGTTATGTTGTGTTTTTTCTTTTGTTTTTATACATTTGAAGAAGGATCACAAGTTACTTAAATTATTTGATTTGGCTGCAACGCTGTTTAAACACTTCACCCGCCCCTCCATCGGCATAATGGTGAGTAGATAATGAGTGTTTGTTTTTTTTTCTGTGAACTATCCTTTTAAGGGTCAGAGTAATGGGTTAAAGCAACCATTGATGTCAGTCAGAAAAGTGAATCAAACAGCCATGTCCCCTTGTCTTATTGACCCATCCATCCTCCTCACTGTCTGGATTTAGTGAATCAATAACAACATCACACCACTTCCTCATTCGCTCCCAAAGGACAAGTGTCAAAATGTCTTCATTCACTACAGGCCTTTGTCGCTTGAATGTGAACATATGTCATTTGTTTCCTCATAACCACAGTGTTATGAAGCCAAACCTATACTTACACAGGGAGGAGTACAGGATGCAAATATTCGATTTACATCTACAATTTACTCACAATCATTTGAAACCATCTATACGTCATCACTTTATTTAATTAAATTCAGTCATACATTTGATGCCCTGTGGTTTTTAGAAATACTCATCCACCAGCCCTAAGTTCCCATCTTTACCTTACCATTCAAAGCCCACAGGGCACACCATGGCAGACACGCCCAGACAAACTGAAATGATGATCTCTTCGGTGGAGGTCTTGATACTCAAAAGTGAGCGATGGGAAGATTTGTCACATTTTACAGGAAAATCAAATTATAGCAAACTCATCCTTAAAGAAAATAAATTAAAAGCTGTGGGTGGGGAGAAAATAGGAGAACTGGCTTTCCATCTCTAAAAGGGCACTGATCAAGAGCTAGAACAACATTAGCATTCCATGCACATACTGAAGCATAACTGAATAAGCCAATTGATTTTTTGCTGTCATTCTCTTATTTCAGCCTTACAGGTAAAATATGCAGCTCTATGTATTCACCCGTCTCCAAAGCATACGCCACTGATGAGCCCAGTCGAGCCAAAGCAACAGAACTCTTATCAAGAGGTGATGGAAATTGGAAATGCACGTCTTACCACATTACATTAGAGTGAGTGACAACACCACGCTGATTTTCATTTGTATCGATGGTACCATCTCATTTTTTTCCCCCATTACCATGAGCGCGCTGTTCTAATTTTCAGGCAGAGGGGGCAGGTGAGTGGGCGGATTTTGCGCTTTTTTGAATGGGGAGCCAAAAGAAGGCGAGTAAATAGGAGCATCAAAGCAATTGGCCGCTGGCTGCCGAGAGCACAGGCTCATTGCCTCGGCTGAGGAGTAGCCGGGGGAAGACATGCCAAGTTAGACTCCCGTTGTGACAGACAGTGCTCTTTAGCCATTAATCAACAGGCTGAGAAATTGAAAGGACAGCGAGTCGCTAATGGAACAATTTGTCTCACTGTGAGGGATTGAATTTCCCTGCACGGTGGCTCCCAGCATCATCTCATCCACAGCCTTGAATCATTCTCTGTCCAACTCTTGTGTTTTCTCCTGTGTATTTCCTCTAAAGAATAGATTCCATCAATATCTTACAGTGTGGTACAGTGCTTATTAAAAAAGGGCCTGCATGTTTTATTGTACCAATTACCAGCATCTCCGTAGCGCTGTTATTTGTGTGCCTCAAGGTCACACTTCATTAAAATGGCAAATTATTTTATGACACAAGGATAATGAATCTTGGCACAAATACCAACCTGTTATTCTTGGCCAATAATTCACGGCCGCACTTGATCCTTGCTCTCCTCTCTTCACATTCTCTTGATTGTCAGATCAAAAGTTAGAGAGTGAAACTGTGTGGTGCTTGCAGGAGCAGCATCCGCTTTGTGGAAGGAAATAATGCAGTTTAATGGGATCTAAACCGGCACAGCTCCATTTTTCAAATCCGCTACCGACAATTATCCAGTCAAATCCAGAAACGTAAAAATTTGACCAGCAACCTGACCCGTCACCTGAGACTCTACAATATGAATTTCTGATTACCCCAGAAAAGAGAACGTAGCTGATCACTTTTTACCCGTGCTCGAACCAGTGACTTTATCTATGTATATATTGTTACCTGTTACACAATTCTTTTCAGGGAACCCATTCTGGTGCAGGACTCTGATCTAAACCTCTCAGGCTGTACCAGAGACCCCAGTAGGTCTGTCATGATGAATTCATGCTGTGCGTACAAGTATTCCTCTTTCTTTACTCTACAACTTTATGTGAAATTCAGCGTGTAGCCAAGGCTTTCCAAAAAATAAATCTGTTAAGCTGTATGGTTTGAAGAAATGGGAACAAAATGACACGGAATAAGTAACAGATTTCTGCTTGGGTGGTTCCGGGTCTTTAGCATTCAGCCGTTTTTCTATCAACTAACACTTTGTTGAAACCTGATGAAACATTCAGAAGTTGAAATCAATTTCTTTTTTGGTTCTGGATAAATTCAGCAGCTGTGAAGCTGTGGTTATTCTCAGCTGCACTGATGCAGTGTTCTGGAAAATACAGTTCGCAGGCAGCTGGGATGATACCTATGATGTGTGTCAGCTAACAATTGAATTCTGGGAGTCCTCTACAAGGGACCCAGTCAACTAATGTATGACTAGGCTGAATTCAGATGGATTGGATTAGTTGGTTTTTCTTCATACCTCTTGACTCACACTAAGTAGTGGTACTAATTTTGTTAAAATGTTCTCAAAGATAAAGTTCAAGTTTATATTGTATGTTAGAAATGCACATAATGGACCAGTCGGCTTAAACATTTTCCAAACAAAGCATTTCTTCATACAATTAGTGTTCAAGGGAGCAAAGTGGAATGATACTTTTGATACAATTGGGCATCCTATTATTATCATTGTTGTTGTTAATAATAACATTATAATAATTACATTAATATTATCATAATTTTATCAGTATATTATCACCCCCATTATTTACATACCAGACTCGCCTTTTATGGTGCAATTCTCATTCTGTCATATTTTAGGTGTGTATCAGAACTCCACTGCACCTTGTGTATTTTATTTTATATTTTGTGTATTTTTACCTTATACGTTTACCTTTTGTATAAAAATATATTTAAAAAACATTCTTACAGTATTCCCGTTGTATGCTTTGTGGGGAAGTCTACTATTTTCTCTTTTCACTGTCCCCTTAGAGCGGAGTGGATTCCTTAGCAGAGCTGACAAACAACACCGGAGCTCAGAACAAATACGAACAGAAATAGTTTTGAAAGCTATTGGAGCAAACTTGCTAATAATACTATGCCATGCTTGCTGACTGAATGCATGCATAAGGAATATGAGGGACAGGAACTAGTAAGTCCTAGGTTTCATTTGGTCATTGCAGTTGAATACTCACACTTACTTATATACAAGTAGAAGTAGAGGAACTTCTTGTCAAATGTAGCCAAATGTCAGCAGGGCAATACTCAGGACATAATCATGTAGTTCCTGTGCCAAATTAAAAACTGTCAAGTTCGTTATTTTTTAATAAACAATACAAGGTGCTGCCATACAAACATAGTCAAGTTTTCATATGTTAGCTTGTTGTCATCAGTCAATCAATAAGTTGTGAGGGTCTACGTCATTGTTTCCAAACATCTTGGTTTATTCCTATCCAGACTAAAAACGCAGCCTCTGACTTTTTCAAACTAAAACGGGCCCAGCGACTTCTCCATACTTCTGTTTTAGCTGTGTAGTGTAGACGTCATGCTTCAGGCATCTACACTACTAAATTTTCAGACAAAAATATAGTTGTGTGGATGTAGCCTGAGGAAGTGACAGCTCTAAATGAGCTCCTGTCAGAATTTATCTTGATCCTACTACATTTGTTTTAATTACCCCCTGTACCCTCCTGCCTTTTCTCTCATTGCGCCCCTCCACTCTTTTAATGGCCGTCAGGAAAGAGCGACCATCGATCCCATCGTTCCTGAACAGTAGTGCCACACCATTGTCTCAGTCACAAAGGCTGTGGCTGGCTGTCAGGCATATAAACAGCAGCCTGCCATTATGGAACTCATATTAAGTGGCAGCCCAAGTCTTCCTGGAGAGAACATCATAACACACTGCTGGACAGTCCAGTCCAAATGACAATCATTAGCAAGGTGAGGAGGCAGCTCGGAGAATCGGCCCGACTTTCACTGTCACATCAATACACTGACCAGGACAGACTGGGAAATGGAAGAAGCATCCTCAAATGTCCAAAGATTACGAATGACACACATACCAATTATTTAAACCGACACACACACAATTAGTCTTGACGGTTAGAAAGAGGCACATACTGAATGACTGAGTAGATACACAAGACAACACACTGGATGACAGGTACACAAAAACCTGTTTTTTCAAGACATTCAATATTGGAAGATTCCGGCGTCCCTAATTAAGGACATTACATCCAGTTCCGATGCTTTTAAAATTCCAGCACAGGAACACTTTTTATAATTGCCAATTTATGTACCATTAAAGTTAGAGAAAGATTGCTTTAATGATAAATGGCTTGAGGGTCTGTGTGACCCATTTGCTGAGAGTTAGATGAGGAGATTTGAGGGTAGAACAGCAACAATAAATATTGGAAGTGAAAATGAAACTTATCGAAGGTTATGTTTTTTTCTCAAGTTTTATTGTTCCAGGAGCTCCTGACAGTAGCTTCACATTGATTGGGCAATTTTAAGCAATTCTTTTGCACTGAAAATAACATCACTGGAAAAAAAAATCGTTATCACATTATTTCTTTTATGCTGTTTTCTTTTTTGCATTGTGATGTGTGTTTTTTTTGTAAATTATCAGTTTTTTTCTTCATGATGACGTACCATGGAATGCTATCCACTCCATCCCTCCCTTGAAGAAAGATGATTTAAATTTTCACCATATCATACTCAGACATTCTTTGCTGAAACGGTCATAGAACGGTCATAGAAGCATGTTGCCTTTCATTTAGTAGATGCAATGCTTTGAATTACAGAGCTTTTATTTTCAAAAGTTGGGTAACTTGGCTGTTAAGGTTGTGCCAAATTCTGATAGATTTCATGAAAAACCTTGATTCTAAAATCTTGAAGCTATAAACCAGGTAGGATGAAGACAATTCTTTCTAACTTTACACTATGGACTGTTCAATTAATTCACAACAAAATTGTTCTGCAATGACCTTTTTTGTTTTGAGATGTGTCACTTTGGCTCTGGATAAGATTACGTGGATTTAGCCAGCCGTTGGTTTGATCCAGCAAGAGCAAAGTTGTGGTTTTTCATGACTTCTGGGAGGATGTCTTCTGAATCCTGCCGTGCTGTTGCATTAAGTTGTGTTCACCTACTCTGTCAGTTACAGTTAAGAATTGCGTTTCCTGAGCTTCAACCTAATAAATGTTTTCCATTTTTCTACAATGGAAATATTTCAAGTTTTCTTTGTTGCTAATTTAGCTATTGTATATGTTTCACCATCTACAGAAAAAAATGGTGACATTCTGTATTCATGAAAAAGTTTCAGGAGCTTGAGTAAATAAAACAACAGAAAGTGAAGGGTGAGGCAGTGGAGAGGAGTAGAGAGCAAGGCGACTGGGGAATGCATTAGCAGCCTGGCAAGTTATGGAGGGTTGTTTTTAATCCCTCTTCTTGCGTGCCGTCATTCGTCATCGATCACTGGTCGTCATGGCGGATATGTGGCAGCCTCGAGCTCATCGGCTCTTTGCCATTCTGCAACACGCTGGGATCTTAATGGAATGCTTCACTCTCAGAGAGACGGGCGGACAGGGAGCGAGAGAGTGTGTCACACAGGCAGAAAGGTCGCAGAACTCTTTAACCCCTCCGGCTGACACGGAGATGCTACGATGGGAGCGCAGTTGGGTAAATGTTTTCATGGACTGAGAAACGCAGCATGGGAGAAATATTTTCGGCGTGTTTTTTATTTTATTTGCATTCTAAAAAGGATGTGGCCCACAAAACTCACTAAGATTATTAATGTAATGTTTTGTTTTCATGAGAAAAATCAGGTCGCATGAAAATATCAAAATGATTGACAATAGCTTCTCTGCTTTGTCTTGCAGCATTGTTGTATGTAATTCTATTGTAATAATTCAATATTCATATATATATATATTCTAGAGTCTGTCTTAATGAATGTACTTAAGCTGCATGGGGTAGGCTGGCTGGGGGTGGGTGGGTCTTATTGTGGCTAGGGGTATAACCATTAGATTTGTGATGTGTAATTGTATAATTGTATTGATTACCCAAAAAAGCACCAGTACAAAACTGTTAAACTCAAATGATTGACAATAGTGAGTAAAAGTTCAAATGTTTTTCAGTGAAGCTTATCAAACTTCAGTGAAGTTCCAAAGCTTGAGGTTCCCTTTGCTCCAAGTTCTCTGTGCAGAGTTTATAGTTTTGGTTGACCTTGTTTCTCCACTAACAATCGTATCCATATTTTTGTTATTTTCCCTGCAGGATCGCACATCAATGCCATGAGTGCGGGGACTTTCACTTTCCCTCCTGCAGACGTTAATAATTATTAAAAGCTCTGCAGACAACATCCAGCACACGAAACAAAAAAACTACATTATTTTTGTAGAAAAGTTTGAAGAGGACTCACTTATGAAAAGGAATAATTCAGAATTATCTCTGGAGCTTTATCACAGGACATGAGAACAGGCAGCTTTAGAATGGGCACTGCACTAGTTGAGGTGAAGTGAGGGTGAAATGGAAGTGAGGTTAATAAAAAGATGAAAGTTAATTGCAGGTCTGTAAAGGGATGTAAACTTTTATCTTCTGCCCTCCAGTCAAATACGCTACTTGCACTTTCACCACTGGACTTTCATCCCCTGACTTTCTTAGCACATAAAAGGAACAATTCCGTCTTTAGTTGCAATATGGAAGCAATAGCCATTGTCAATAGCAATATAGCAGTAGCCATATGCCCACAACTAAATGTTGCGGCCCATCAAACTCATTAAGATCATTTTTGTAATGTTTTGTTTTCATGACTGGAGAAAAATCATGTGGCAAGAGAAATTAAAATATAACAATGGTGGACAATAGACAGAAAATGTAAAACTAGATAAATTTGATTTTTTTTTAATGAAGCTTATAAGGCTTCAGTGCAGTTCTACAGCTTGAGTTTCACTTTGCTTAGTTATTTCCCCCTGCAGATATCAATAATGGTATTATAGGAAATGGGTTTTGGGTGTTTGCGCACCTTTCAAGCTACAGGGGTGCAGAGCAAACCAACATATTTGTATATGATATGAAGCTACATGTAACACTCACATTTGTGGGACCACAAAATATCAAGTAAACTGCATGCAGGCATATGTCTCTGCTCTGAAGGAATACATGGACTTGGTGATAAATGAGGATTTATTTATATCTAACTTTCTATAAGCAGCTGAGAAAATTATGCTTTAATACAAAACAACACAAAGGTCAACATCAAACATGCAGCTGATCTTTGAATGATCACTTGTGTGGTGATAGTGACATGAAGCATGTGGTCCAGATTGACCAGAGACTTAAATCAGCTCTTGTCACAGACAGAAGTAAATTGTCTCCACTGGACTTGTATTTACAAGAAACTGCTGTCAGACACAAAATAAAAAGAAAAAACTAAAGAGGAGAGAAAAGTAAAGTAAAAAAGAACTGGAAGAAAAGGAAAAGAGAGAGAGTTTAAGTGCCAAATGTGCTGAGGACTGCAGGGCAGTCAGGTCTGTTTATCAACTGGCAAGTCCAGATGTGTATTATAGGCATAGAAAGACCATTGTGTCCATACTGCAGCTCACCACCTAAGAGAATCCACTTAGTTTTTTCAAGGAAAGAAAGGACAAATAAACTAGAAATTGTCCATATTCCAGGAAGATTTATTTCACTGAGGTCAATCAATACTATATCAATACTGGTTCTCAACAAAAGAATATGCATGATTAAACCAAACGCTTTTGAAGGGTTAAGTTCCTAACATTATAATAAAATAAAGGCACGTTGACCTAACTACCCATAGCCACATGGTGACAATGCTGTAATTACATTTCATAACCCTGCTGTTTGGTATTACACAGAGATGGAGTTGAACCAATTCGTATTGAAATGCTGAGTCATATTACATTATCACTTCATAGTGGAGTTCAACAGATTACATTTAACGTACTGCGATGTGTAATGTATACAACGATGTGTCTCTACAATATACAACATAAAGCCCAGTAATCAAAACTAAATGCTTTGACTGATTGGTGGAGGCTTTACACCCATGGTTCATATTGAATAATCGATGAGTGAAGATTTAGGTGTTATGGCTGTGATGCCATCAGGACATAGTGTTTAAAAGTGTCCTTCATCAAACGAAATTTTTTCAATATCCTCTGCAATTCTTCTTTTAAAATCTTTCCTGTTTGCCAATGCCTTTAACTGACTCAAATAATGACACAATTCTTACACTGTTACTTTTCCCCTTTTATATCTTAATTTAAACTGTCATTATGGAAATTCTTATAAAATGTGTATTTTTTATCTTGTCTCATGTTGCTCTTACAATTTGTCATGATGCCTTTGAAATTCATGTAAAGTACTTTGAATTGGTGAGCTGTTAAAAAATGCTTTACACATAAATTTGCCTTGCAGTACGAAATTGTGCCAGTTGGAATAGAATGCAAAAGCATCATGTTACATTGATGATCAGAATAAATTGGTTGCACTTGTTTTTCTTTCATACATACTGTAAATAAATAATGTAATGCAAATAATTTAACACGTTGAGAAACTAGAGCATTACAGAGAGTATCTGTTACATGCTACTGTATCACCGAACTTGTTTATTTCTAGCAGTTTCCTTGCCTTCGTCAGGTGGGTGAACAAGTGCCCAGTTTGCTATTTTTACAATTCATACAATATTAAAGCAAAATCAAAGCAGTAATATTAAGGGATGAAAGAGACAATTTCACCCAGTTATACTTCAGTTCAAAAAAGAGAAAAGCTCCTCTCGACAGCAAGGGTGAAGGGTGAATGAAAGATGGGGTGAGATGAAGACGATGGGTGAGATGAAGATGATGGGTGAGATGAATGAGGGACACGGCTCCAGATGCTCAGATAAATTATTCATATCATTCTTCAATACTGTCCCGGCCGCTCCCTTTCACTGTGTGTCAGAAGCCGACTATGGAAGAGACGAGAAGTGTCACTCAGACCAAGGGGTGTAGAAAAGAGTGCTGGATAGGGCTGTCACCAAATCTTCAAAGTCTGAATATGAAATTCGGTCCAAAAAGTAAAATATTTACAAGAGTAAATGACTTTATTCTTCTAATATTCTAAAGATTTTTTCTATTTTCTTGGAATATCACATAGGTACCTGAAAATAGGCACTTCCATCCATGTCATCAAAACTTGCACTTACAGTTGTTACTTTCAGCCGATAGAGCCTAATTGTATAGTGTAGTATATCTGCTGAGCTGTTCTCACTGCCACCTGAGTTTTCTTGCTCTTTTGTTGAGTACTGGGATGCGGGTTCTGGAAGAGAAACCTCTGCCTGAAAAACATCCTCTGCTGACGAAGCAGTCTGACACAAGAACATTCAAACTTTCTCTAAGTCTCGGAGCCAGTCCCCATCTCCTCTCAAGCTGCTTTCAGAGCCTACAGCCTGCAGTTTTCATGTGTGTTTCCATACACAATAGCCAGGCAGTCACGTTTCAGACCGCAGCATGACAGTCCAGAAATGCAGGTTGTTCTGGTGTTGCACAGGCATTATATGCAGCATTAAAATTCCCTTGAAACATTTTTAAGTAACGCCTTAAAAATGGCAACAGCAATAGTCAGTTGAGGACTGTACTGTCTTCTTTGTGTACAAAGACATACAAGTATTTCATTTTTAAATAAAGACTGATGGTCTGGTTTTAAAGCAAAGTGCCTAGAAATGTCCAACACTTTTGGTTAGCTAAATACAATACATGGAACATATCTAAGCACTTATCATGGAGGCAAAATGCCTAGAAATGTCCTGACCAATCAGAATCATCATAGTAGCAAAATGCCTAGAAGTGTCCCGACCAATAAGAAGGGGCCGGACACTTCTAGGCACTTATCATTGAGGCAAAATGCCTAGAAATGTCCCACTCTTGTGGTTAGGATCTGCAATACTTGGGACACTTGTAGGCACTTTACATTAAAGCAAAATGCCTAGAAATGTCCCACACTAGGAGTAACGGAAGTGCAATACTTGGGATACTTCTAGGCACTTATCATAGTAGCAAAATGCCTAGAAATGTCCCGACCAATCAGAATGAGGCGGACACTTCTAGGCACTTATCATTGTAGCAACATACCTAGAAATGTCCCACTCTTGACTTTTGGAAAGTACAATATGTGGGACACTTGTAGGCACTTTACATTAAAGCAATATGCCTAGAAATGTCCCACACTAGTGGTTACGGAAGTGTAATACTTGGGACACTTCTAGGCACTTATCTTAGTAGCAAAATGCCTAGAAGTGTCCCGACCTATAAGAAGGGGCCGGACACTTCTAACCACTTATCATTGAGGCAAAATGCCTAGAAATGTCCCACTCTTGTTTTTAGGGATCTGCAATACTTGGGACACTTGTAGGCACTTTACATTAAAGCAAAATGCCTAGAAATGTCCCACACTAGTGGTTACGGAAGTGCAATACTTGGGACACTTCTAGGCACTTATCATAGTAGCAAAATGCCTAGAAATGTCCCGACCAATCAGAATGAGGCGGACACTTCTAGGCACTTATCATTAAGGCAAAATGCCTAGAAATGTCCCACTCTTGGTGGTAGGGAAGTAAAATACATCGGACACTTGTAGGCACTTTACATTAAAGAAAACTGCCTAGAAATGTCCCTACCAATCAGAATGAGCCGGGACATTCTTCTGGGCACTTATCATTGAGGCAAAATGCCTTGAAATGTCCAACAGTTTTGGTTTGGTAAATACAATACATGGGACACTTCTAGGCACTTCTCATTGAGGCAAAATGCCTAGAAATGTCCCGTCCAATCAGAATGAGCCGGACACTTTTAGGCACTTATCATTGCAGCAAAATACCTAGAAATGTCCCACTCTTGACGTTAGGAAAGTACAATACGTGGGACACTTGCAAACACTTTACATTAAAGCAAAATGCCTAGAAATGTCCCACACTAGTGGTTACGGAAGTGCAATAGTTGGGACACTTCTAGGCACTTATCATAGTAACAAAATGCCTAGAAGTGTCCCGACCAATAAGAAGGGGCCGGACACTTCTAGGCACTTATCATTGAGGCAAAATGCCTAGAAATTTTCCACTCTTGTGGTCAGGGATCTGCAATACTTTGGACACTTGTAGGCACTTTACATTAAAGCAAAATGCCTAGAAATGTCCCACACTAGTGGTAACGGAAGTGCAATACTTGGGACCTTTCTAGACACTTATCATAGTAGCAAAATTCCTAGAAATGTCCGAACCAAACAGAATGAGGCGGACACTTCTAGGCACTTATCATTGAGGCAAAATGCCCAGAAATGTCCCACTCTTGGTGGTAGGGAAGTACAATACATCGGACACTTGTAGGCACTTCACATTAAAGAAAACTGCCTAGAAATGTCCCGACCAATCAGAATGAGCCGGGACATTCTTCTGGGCACTTATCATTGAGGCAAAATGCCTAGAAATGTCCAACAGTTTTGGTTAGGTGAATACAATACATGGGACACTTCTAGGCACTTATCATTGAGGCAAAATGCCTTGAAATGTCCCGTCCAATCAGAATGAGCCGGACACTTTTAGGCACTTATCATTGCGGCAAAATACCTAGAAATGTCCCACTCTTGACGTTAGGAAAGTACAATACGTGGGACACTTGTAGGCACTTTACATTAAAGCAAAATGCCTTGAAATGTCCCACACTAGTGGTTACGGAAGTGCAATACTTGGGACACTTCTAGGCACTCATCATAGTAGCAAAATGCCTAGAAGTGTCCCGACCAATAAGAAGGGGCCGGACACTTCTAGGCACTTATCATTGAGGCAAAATGCCTAGAAATGTCCCACTCTTGTGGTTAGGGATCTGCAATACTTGGGACACTTGTAGGCACTTATCATAGTAGCAAAATGCCTTAAAATGTCCCACTCTTGGTGGTAGGGAAGTACAATACGTTGGACACTTGTCCAAAACAACCTAACTTTCTACCACGCAGCAAATTGGAAATTTATATTTATTTTTCCGGATAAGCATCTGCTTTAGGGCTTGACGAGTGAATGACCAGGGATTTGGACAAATTACCTGAGAGCAAACAATCGATCTCCGATTCCCCGTTAAAACCAGACAGCAGCGGTAAACCCTCAGCGGGACCCCCTGCTGTGATACACAAGTAGTCACACTCCTCCACTTAATCTCAGCCGATTGTCAAGCTTTGTCATCACGCTCTCACAGTCTCAAACACAGTCACTTGATAATGTGGCGTAGCACGCTTCTAACAGTAGCACACATACAGGGTAAATTGATTCTCAGTCATTTGCAGCTCCATTTTCTGCTGCGGTTCCACTCATTTATTTCGTAATGACTCAGTTGGACTCATTATGGTTTCATTCACTGTAATAGAGCTATGTTTTAATTAGAAATACAGAGGGGACACAACGGCAGGCCACCATAAACCGCAATATCATTTTCTTACTTCAACAGTGTTAAACACACTAAGCCCAGTCTACCATGGATTCAGTTTGTTTACAGGCTGATGGGTGCTAATTGCTGCAGAGTCATGGGGTCACCAAGGGGCCACATCAACACCCAGAGGGGCGGGATTAGAACCCTGCTTTGACTAGCTGGCTCTGCCAATTACAGAGCAGCTCTGCCTCTTCTGCAATGCCACATCACACACTGCACATACACACGATTTGTCTGTATGTGTGGGTTTTTTTTTGCACCAACATGAATTTTCAGCCCTCACAGCGCTTGCAGACACAAACTGACGTCAGTGGTTTAATTTAGCAACTGAAAGTCATTTACCACAACGTTTTTCATAAAAAAACTTCATTAGGTAGATCTCAAAGACTGTCTCCAGTTAATGAAAAAAGTATGTATCACTTTCACTGGACGGGGCAGCTGCCTGAGTCTGATTGAAGTTTATGTTGTGGGCGTAGATTTGGTTAAAATCAATGTCAAGGTTCTACCAATGATTTTAATCAGCTCAAATCACGGTATGCTAAGAAATGGAGAATGGCAAATATAAGGGATAAACACTGAGGCTTCAACAGAGCAGCCAGGTTTGTGTGTAAGGTCAGAATACTCCACTTGTCTTCATTTGATTATTTCATATTCCAAGTAATCAGAAAATGCTGTTTATATAGCAGAGCCTTATTCATATCAGAATATTATCCATGTTAACTTAAGCATAGTGAAGGAGTGAATCAAGGGATATTGGGTACATCTCACTTTGTGAGATGTAGGTGTTAGGGTCCATTTTATTCTTTTGACTCCTGTTGCCTAAAAGTCATTGTACTGTAATTATTCTTCTAAGTGAGTCCTACTCCTTTAGTTTCCTGCTTCTCTTTATGAATCTGCTCATGAATCAGGCGAACTGAGGAAACCATACAATTAGATTTTTCTGCTTAGTAAATAATACCATGTACAGTTGTTTTAGTCTAACTTAGCAAAGTCCTTCCATCTGCTGATGGAAAAACATACATCTCAGGACTTTATGATGTTAAAAATGGACAGGCAAGCAGACTGCTCATGCTCCGGAGTACAGCATGTAATGCTGGCATTTATTTTAAACTGAGCCTTCATTATAATGGTTGATAGGTGTCCCTTGAGGTCAGGAGGCTCAGATGGAGGAGGACAGGAGGATGGGACCAATTTTCTTCCATTACCTGAGATTAGGATGCCAGGGATGGTTCTCTCGGCTTCATTTCAGGTCCAAGGACAGACACACTACAGATGGGCCACCGAGCAGACAGGCAGCATAAAAGTGCAGGGTCTCTGAGGGAATCAAATAAAAAAAAAGAAGGACGTCAGCATGACAATAAATTAAGCCACACAAACCAATGAATCAAAAGACTCTCACCTCCAGCTGTGGCTTTAAAGGGAACATTTATTGTTTGTTCTCCATCACCGCTCTGTGGTCTGCGTCCTGACTTTTAAGGGGTCAAACAGAAGGACATGTATCGTTGCTGTTGGAAATGACATCTGCTAAAATTTGACAAACTACAATGACACGACAGCTACTCAACAGAAACTTCCACTTTTGAAGAGAAGATAAAACTATTTTGGACGTACTTGCGGAATCAGAGATTGTGTACATGGACACCAACATTACAACTTTGGACCTTATTCAGAATAAGTTTTGATTGTGGTGTTTACATGAGTTACCATAGATCATTCCATTAATATAACAGAGCATAGTCTTATCATGACTACCATCCTCGTTGCATCCACTTCTGCATTACGTCCAAGATTATTCTGCTAGTTTTAAAACCACAATTTCAAATAGTTTAATACACGATGCTACTGTATACCACCGTTTCCCAAATAATGAATTCAATCATTGGTGGTAACAGGGGTGCAAGTGGACAAAGGTCGACAGTTTCCAAGTGACAGGTAGACGGACTAATGACCGAAAGATAAGTTATTGTGTGAGAGAGAGGGAACTGCATTTATTCCACAATTGCAGCTGAAACTATAAAGTCTGACTGCGTGGAAGGTAAAAACGTTGGTATGGTGTATTAAATGTTTTGGTCCATTATGAAAATGTGGCGGGACAAAGAAGAATATGTCGGGCTGACAAATGTACACTAAATGTACCATTTAGGGTTTTTACCTTCTAATTGAATAATATCTTCTGTACACCCTGTGCATCCGTGATCAAGCAGGTGTTAACTGCCGTATGCTGAGTTCATGAAATCCTGTGAAAACTCCAACACGATTATATACGTGTCTCCATAATGCGACCAAGGTCAGAATACTCCAAATGTATTAATTCCATAATTGCTTATTCTGTGTATGACCTCATGAAGGAGAGGGTCATCACTTCCATAGATCGCCACACACTGGAGCATATCATGGTTCTGTAGCCTTCAAGCCCTAATACTTATGTAGAGGTTGTGTAGCGTCTCTCTCTTAGCCATTGACAACAGTCAATATGTAGGGGAAACTCTCTCAAAGCACATGGTTGCAACTGTGAGGTTTTGGCATGGAAGCAGTTGGTCCAGCTGAAAAAGTCCGGACTCCTGTTTTGTGCTTCAAGTCAGACAGTGACCTTTAAAGTATCTTTCAGTTGCATAAACATGAGAATAAAAAATCATGCGTTAGTTCTCAGATATGAAGAAAATAAATGCATTTACTATACCAATCTGTGATGGCAGAAAACACCTACAATTTTATTTGAACTTTATCTGTATCCTATAAATTACAACCTTGTCTCTCTGAACATTTATTTTATGTAAAACAAATTAGAAAAAGCAATGTCAAAACACTTTTTTTACAATGAAGATATGTTGATAATCCAATAATCCAATCTAAGGTCATACATGGGGAAGCAACTTCAGGAAAAACTATTAAACTATTTGAGGAGTTAAAATGTTTAAGAACTGTTTGATATAGAGACATAGAATATATATTACAACATAACATTACAATAATATAAAATAAATTAGAAACAGCAGAGCGAATGTATTCTTAAAATACGTACGTAATCTAGTATTGCAAATGAGCAGTTAATTGTAAAGTCCCAATTACGTCGTTATTAATAGTTGTACATGTTATTTATAGTGATTGCAGCATTCTAACTCTTTTTCGTGTTGTGGTTTGACACAGAAAAAGTTCACAGTGACTTTCAGACACAAGGTGTCTTTCTCTAACCTTAACCAAAGAGCTTCTGTTGCCTCAAACAAACCACAAAGGAAACTATGGATGCAGACCCTGGTCTCTGGTGTGATGGCTGTGTTCTCTATTCACCCAAACCACCTCCTGGCAACTCGGCTGCTATTAATGGATGTAGCGTTTAATAATTTAATAAACTAGATGAAGTATTCAGATGTCAAATTCAAGTGGGGTGGCCTTAAGCACTGATATTTCAGTGAAATCAAGTTGTGTCAAAAGATGCATTCATGCAATTAATTATCTTTTTTTCTCATCAGATATTTTAACTCAGTTCAAGTGGCTCAGTGAACCATGAGTGTGGCAGTGAGGCTGCAGCACCACGACCCTGGAACTGAAGTAGCATAGAGGAATTCAGGTCATGATTCAGTTTATTATCAACGCCTTTTATTAACCTGCAGTGACAAACCTTTTACTGGTTTGCAATTAAATAATAGTATGCGGGGAAAAAATGTCAAGCAGGTATTAAATACATGTTGAAATGGCATATGTGGTGTGGATCCCTGTAGACTTTCCGATTTCAACTGAATCTTGCATTTAGAAATCTTTTCTCCTACAATTCAACACATAAGTGTTTGTTGTGAATGCTGTTTCTATTCAAGTAAACATTGTCACCTCCTTACCACTGTCTAAAAGAAACACAAAGCTTAAGCAGTGGCTTGAGAACAGTGAGAAGAGAGAAATAGAGATTTTTGAGAACACAGCAATCACATGAATATTTTTATAGTCTTTCCCGCTATTGCCTCATTTATCTCCATTTATCTAACATCCTCTTAAATGTGAGTTGTAGCGAACTGGAGTGAAGGGAGTTTAAAGTGAGGTTACGTAACTTTTGTTAGATGAATCAGCACAATGTTGATTTTACAAACGGAGAGTTGAGCTTGTCAGCAGTAAAATTGTTGTCAGTTCAACTGATCAGATACACAAACTCAGTTCAGATGAGGTAATACAAACAGACAAAAGGCCGGAGAAAAGAAATCTGTCCAAACGTTCTAAAACACAAGCTAATGTCAGACACAGGGAAGTAACTCTTCTACTGGAATGCCTGGTTATCAAGGCAATATGACAGGGAACAAGTGGATGGGCAAAATATATAGATTTCTAGTACAGCCACAACAATAGCTATTTTGGGGGGTCTGATACTAATCCAAATATTTAGTAAAATATTACAAGAATGATAAAGTGACCAGGAACCAGGAACTACAAAGATAGGAAATTATTAAATAATGACCGAAATGAAACTAGATGTATTAGTTTACACCTTTACTCACAACAGTAGGGGTTTTACTTCTATAAACATATTTGTATCTGTGGAGGAAAGTGGAAACATGTCCCAGATCTGACCCCAGTGTTTGATTGAAAAAAAGCTTGGCCTAACATATGCTTAACTCAATGACCCATGTGACCATCAAGCTTGCACAGTAGGAAAAAATACACCCAGAACTCATATAAACTTGTTCTACTTAAGACATTCAAACAGCTTTGTACAAATAAGACGTGTGTGTATGTGTGTTTGTGTATGTGCTCTCTATTTTCCTCTGTAGTGGACAAGGGGACATTATCTCACTTTCACACAAACACACTTTCAAACCGCGTGGCATCTACACGTGGCACAGAAAACAAAGCAGCAGAATAATTTTGAATAATCAAAGCATGTCCTCAAAATTAACACCTCACTTCCACTTCCATTTCTCCTTCACAAAAAAGATGCCAAACATCAAAATATGCATTTTAATGAAGTCGAGCTGCGAAGAGAAGAAATCATTGATGTTGTTGACTATATTCCCGTTTTTAATTAAGCGAGCCAGATGCAGTGTAGTGTGGAGAATGTGCTTTATTCTGTGGAACGGATACCTCGGCCGTGATGAATGAGCTGTCATCTCCAATTGTTGCTGAACCTCTGTCTCCCTGACACCTGGATATTCCCACCGCAGCGAGTCTGAGCCGCAGCTCCACATGGTCGAGAGGTCAGAGGTCACGCCGGTATGCTAATGTGACCACAGGCACAATACCTAGTGTATTATAAGCATCAGTATGGAGAAAGAGGTTATTACTCTGCCACTGCTGTGCAATAAAAAAAACAACAGGTTAAGCATTTGAAGCAATATGCTGATATGGCTGGTTTTAGAAAGTCAAGGAGATATGCTGCTATGGAGGTTTCTCAGACTGCACGGTAACAGCCTGGAGTGTGTGGAAATTTCTGGGACACAGTGCACTGAAGAAAGCCACCGTGGAGGAAGATGGCTTTGCAGTAGCGTGACAAGTGACATTTCTGTAACACCGGCCCCAAAGTCCACAGGGAGCAATCCTACTTCTGCCTCAATGGCCATCAAACACCATGTCGCTTGTATCTCAGACTTAAAATGACAGCAGAATCTATTGTCAGACCTGAGACAGTTCTGGGAAACTTTGAGGAAACGCCTAGAAAACGGGAATAACTGCTAACTCATCTCAATATCAGTTGCAAAGAACCTGTGACAGCAGACAGTGAGAGCAGTGGCAGGCTTACCACATGAAAAGTCTTGCAAATATTTTGGAACAATGCATTCCAGAGTGAAGGTAGCATTAAATAAAAGCAGTCTTCTTCTCTCTATCCATCAGCTACCTCTTTAAAAAAGAGAGCCATGCAATATTCTGCACACGTTCAAGGCAAAAACTAAGTATCTCTAAAGGCTGTAGATCAGGATTTTATTTGTTCTATCAAAATCTTGTTAGGATGTTCAAAGAAAAACACATGAGTTCATGTTATAGTATATAAGATAATGCAAAAGTCTGATACCACATTGAAAATCACTTGTATCGCATATTCACTTAAACACGGAAATATTAACCAAAATTTTGACCATTCACTGACTAAACTGCTCTGTATAAAAGGTCAGATTTCTTAAGCATGTGTTCTAAAAAGTCTGAGCCTCAGTTTTCCAGTAGATAATTTGCTCAGCAAGTAGCGATATGAGGGAGGGAAGTGACGGTGTCAGAAGTCAATTGTTACACTAACTAAAGTGAGGCTTTCTAAGCGTCATAGCTGGACTAGAGGTTTCTAAGGGAGTAGCACGTGGAACTCAACAACATTGAAATTGGATCAGTTTTATTCAAAGCACGATCAGGCAGACCTAGAGTGAAGACACCATCTGAGGATCAATACACCAAGCTTAGTTTCCTGAGAGATAGAGCAGCAACATCAGGACAGATACAGAATTTTCTAAATATAGAACACAAGACTCCAATCAGCAAAAGTCCTGTCAGGGGAGTATCGGTTTCTCAACCACTTATCAGGATGGTAAACCAGGCCAAATGGGTTAGGCTAAAAGATAGCAGCATTTCCCATTAGATGACTAAGCCCTATTTAGTGAGAGAACGGAAACAATAGGGAAGCATGGTGGAAAGGGATTTAACGCTGGGGGTGTTACTACTCCAATTCAGGAGTTCAACACCTCCACCAAATTGAGTACATGCTGATCAAGGGAACGTACCAATCCATTGTTCAGAGACTTTGCCTCTGGTTTGCATATTTGTGGATGACTCATATAGCAGAGCAATGACTTCAGACACACTGCAGAGATTTGCAAGAACTTGTTAAAGACCAAAGACCAAATGTGTACGGACTGTCATGGTATAAGGTCTGTATTTATATAGAGATTTTCTAGTCAAAGTATTTTACAGTTCCCTTTGGCATTCACCCATTCACACACACATTTATACAGTGCATCTATGGGCAGCACTTATTTCTATCAGAGGCCATTCAGGGTTCAGCATCTATCAGAAGGACACTTCGGCATGCAGATGGGGAAGACTGGGAACCGCTGACCTTCAGGTTGGAGGACGACCGCTCCATCCCTTGGCAACAGCCTCAGCCACTTTGGTCTTTACTGAACCTGACCTCGACCCCATTGAACATTAAAGGCACTTAAAGACTGATGAAGCTGCGTGTTCTTGAATACCCTGTGTGGAACATTGTTGGATCATGCTGACATTACATGGGTCAGCAGGTATTCTATCAAGTTGTGGAGTCCGTGCCTGCTTGACTGCACTGTCCTTTAAGCCAAAAGAGGATTTCCTGGCATATTTAAAATTTTTAATATGATTTGTTTTCGCCTCCATGTTCTGCGGCACTTGATATGGAATATAATGCAGTGGCCTTTGTGGAGTGCCATGGTACACATCCCAGAAAACCCCAAAATCTACGACATACATTTTGCTCAGGGGCACGAGTACCACAGAGAATGTGTGGGTTCTGTAATATGTGTGTGTAACTCAACAAAATAAAAAATGTAAATGTCTTGATTTATTTCCTTGGCTCTGCTTGTATTTTTTTTTAGATATCCCGGCTCCATAACATCATTTATTGTGTTTTTTCTCCAGTGCCACTGCAGATTATATTTGTCATTTTAGATTTGTAACACCTTGGTGGTATTAATCTTGTCTGTACACAAAAAGCACATCTACAAATGGACTCAAGCGGTGCCTGTGAAATACCTGCTTGAGCTTTGACATGATTGTCGTAGTGGCACCTCTCTTTGGAGAACAACAGCACCGACACATTTGTATCCATCTGTTCCATTTATGTGTCTGAGTGTTGACTGATTGAGGTCTCCCTCTATGGAAAAGGCCTCCATAGCCCTTTGTCTGTCTTTTGAAATTCCACAGATCTCTGCTACAAGCAATGGTAGTAACATAATATTTTGATAAGGAGACAAACTCAGTTATCTTAACAAATGTACTCTGCTCTGCTCTGCTCTTCTATGCTCTGCTATGCTATGCTATGCTATGCTATTCTACGCTATGCTATTGACAAACTCTTTTGTTTGCTGTTTTTAACAACATTAAAAAGTCAAAAAATAAACTGGCATACAGGTCTTCTCAACAACAATATGTTAAATCTTATTCAAATAGAGCATGACATATGCTCCTGCTTTATATTTTGACAGCATGCTGGCATACTTACTATGATATCATGGTCACATGATGACTTGGAAATATATATCAAATATCTTATACAGGAAGCACATCCTACATCATAATAAACTAAAAGGCCATAGCCTACATTAGCGTGATAGGATAAATCATTCTAGCTAAAAGCAGCACTTCAGAGTTTCCTCACATCCAGCTCCCACTGAACAGATACATTAGGAAATAGAAGGCAGAAAAGTAAAAAGCTATTTTCGACTCAACTTGATTGACCTCAAAAAATGGCTGCGCATTTGTCGCTCATCTCAGGCTACATTTCGCGTTGCCAAGGTGCTCATCATTCAAATGTATTAGGACGGCTTGATTTGCAGACTTGACAGAGCAACTGGAGCAGTGCCAAACCCCAGATAAGAGATACGGTCTTCAAACCTCAAATGAACCTCCTTCAGCTTTACCTTTGGCCAACTGTTTTACACAGAGGCAAGACTTGGGTTGGGAGGTTTATTTCTTAGCTTTGACAATGCCTCATTGTTAGTTCGGCCTCTCATCTCAGTGACATGACACCACAGAATCAGGCAGGTGGTGGCTGCAGCTGGAAAGTGGCTCCAATCCCCCTGATTAGACTATATTTAACTGCTATAATAACCTCACACAACCTGTAATGGATATGATACTGAAGTCAATAGAACTAGTTAGGGGGCATAAAAAGTAGTTCCTTACTACACTCTTTATAACGGGCAAGGGAGGTGAAATGAAAATATATGGTGCAAGTTTTTATAACGCTCTGAAATGTGTGGACCATGATGCCACAGGGTTGGCCACGTGACAATAATCGGCTCAGCATTGCTAACCATGTTTGTAACATATAGCTTTGCTCAAGAGCTAACATTAAAATTGCCTCACATTAATCTACCACTCTCCCCGAGGGTGATGAAAGATCTCTGCTTAAAAAACGCTAACAAGCCAGTAGCCATGGAATCCAGTGCATGAAGCCACAGCCTGTGTTTTTTTTACCACCTTCTTAATAATTCATAGCACGAAAGCCTGGAGAAAATCTTCACTACTTTTTTCTCCCCTCTCCGAGATTCTTATCTTCAAACTCTAATGGGAAATTAATGTTTGTCCGTTAATATTAAGCACAAGGCACAAACCATATCCTTTGTATATGCTTTAATCCCCAAGTTCATTGTTGCTTGCAGGTAAATGTGCTGACTGGACACTGACACCATTTTGCTGATTAAATCATGCTGCCGTCTGGTTATGTCTGATGGCAGGAAGAGGGAGACAAGGACAGGATCTAATGTGGGTCATTCAAGGTACAACAGCCAAATGGATCATACTACTTATCTTTTCTGCCAAAACCTCATAGAGGAAACAAGAGTCTGATTTCTCCTCCTGTTCCTCCTTTGTTATCGTATTTCTCCCTTCTGTCAGAGCGATGAAAAGCTGCGGAGGTCTATGGAAGTCAGGTCAAACCAGGACAAAATGAACAGATGAAAAGAAAATTGAGAATGATAAAAAAGATCCCCAATATATTGCGATCATGACATGAATTGTAGGGGGTCTAAAGATGAACTATAATATTAAGACAAAAAGTCTTAATATTATATTCAATTCCACCTGAATTAGTAACACTGCATTTACAGACAACAAACCACACACTCTCACACACACATAAAATAAAGATGTGTGTGTGATAAAGAATAATGTTTGTGATAAAGAATAAAGATGTCAGTTGCACTGTAGGTCTGGTTATTCATTTAAGAAGATTACAGTGATGTTGGTGGCAGAACCTAGACCTGAGGTCAGTAATATAATTAGCTGCTACACAACTTCCACTTCTCAAATACTGAGGCTTGAGCTGTTTAACTCATGTTTTCAGGGTGTTAACAACAATAGTGAATTAGTGAATAGTGAAAGCAAACTAAACAATGCAGTCAACAGTCATCTTAGTGGGAACAGACAAGAAAGTCTCCTTATAGATATAATTTGTAGCAATTCTTCATTAAAATATCTAAAAATGTTTGTATCCAGGTTATATTGTCTACTCCTCGATGGCGAGAGAAGCGGAGACATGTTGTCCATCTTTATACGCAGTCTACGGGATATTTTTTCATTACCATCGTATAATCATGATTTTTATTTCTTTTGTCAGTTAATTTTCTTGATGGGACTAGGCCTCCACATCCAACCGCATCACTCCAGCCTTTCACCCCCCTCAGTGTCTTATTTCATATGACGTCAGTCCAGTGGCACACGGCCGTCTGAAGGACACTTTGTTCCCTCACCTACTTCTCAGAGAACAGGATGTTGCTGTTCTCATCAGAGATATTAGATATCCTCTGCCCTCAACAAGGCAATATGCATAAGTGAACCAGTGGGTTTATGTGTTAAAATCAAGTATGCATCGTCCTCTGTCTGATTGCATGGAAAGGGACAAAATGTGAAAGTAAAAAAAAACCACAAGATGTGGTTCATTTGGCTTCTAATATTGGTGCAGCTCTGAGGACTTTGGAGTAAAAGGACATTTATTTGAGAAAGACAACAATATTTTTGTTTTTCACATTTGCATTATGAATAAAGGTTGAATGTATAATGTGAAACTCTCGGAAACTAACCTATTGATTTTGTTTCTTGCTGAAATCTGGCAATATTTCTTAAAAACATTCCCTTTGAGCTCAAATATGAGTAATCAGCTAGTCATACAGCAACATTTTTAAGAAACCCATATCAACAATTTGATGTACTGTACTAAAATGAACTATATATTTATAGTAACTCATTATCAGGCTTATTGATAATGTCTATAAACCCATTCTGCATGTACACATGTCGAATATTTAGGTGAGGTAGAACATTTGGGGGCTTAAAGTCTTCTGGTTTCTTCTTCTTGACCAATCAGGTTTGTGTTGGCAAAAGAGAGCAAAAGAGGTTGAACACATTGACCAAGATGCAATGGTTTTCTGATTTGAATTGATCGGCATTCATATATAGCTACATTTTAATAAAGATCAGCCAATATAAGACCTTTTTAAGATTAAGAAGAATGATCTCTTATGTCTGAAAATATTTCCATTTGTCTCAATTCTCCCACAAAATACGTTTAAGATACCGTGTGCACTACTTGTTTTTGTCACCTACTACAAGCAGATCATGTCAGGGATGGAGCAGGATGTGGGTTCCTCTCCCTGGAGGATCCGGATAATCAGGCTAAGAGCCCCACTGCTCTCCAGATAAGTTTGGAGGACGGGCGTCCCTGCGGAATGACAATGAGGCAGCGACAGAGAGCCACAGCTGGACGTGACAGAGTGAGATGAATGAGGCCAGAGACGGGGAGATCAAACTCATTCAGCACACCTGCTCACACCTGTTCACCGTTTCACTGATCCTCCTCCAGGAGCCGAGCGCACGAAGAGAGAGAGAGTCCGGACGAGCAGCGCACGTGAGAGTGCGGAGGCAACATGCGGGGGTGTAGTAAGACATGCAGTCAGAGTGCGCCCATATCAGGGCTATAAAGCAACTGACATAAAAGTCTTCTCTTAATCTTGCTAATGAACGTTGCTTATCCAAACACTATTGTATTAAATTGGTGTAAAGTTAAAAAAACTGTATCCATCCTGTCTGGTTTAGCTGCAATGGAGATGTTATAGTCAGAGATTTGTTCATGCATTACTATTTCATAGGACTGAGAAGTAAGTCTTCAACATATTCTGCAGACCCATGTTCACAAGTTTTCAAAATAAAAGCTCTACAACTCAGCTCCACAGAAGGCATTGAAATAACAGAGCCAACGTTGTGCTTTTACTTTGAAGACAAGTTTGGGATTACTTCTGTAGATTATCCGAGGACATAGAAGAAAGACTGTTGAACCTGTCTTGTGTCCCTATCGCACCAAACCTGCCACTGCATTTCCCTTGGTCATAACCTGTAATCATGTGATGGTGACAAGAAGCTTCAACATAAAGATGGACAGAAGGACAGACAGATGTTTGTCAAATTAGAAGGTAGATATTCCTTCATCAAGGGATTATCTTGCTTATTCATTTTTAATCATGTTTATCATTAGCTTGGTAGGTGGTGCCCATGAATGGCTTGTGACCCCCTAAAATCAAGTCATGTTTAATTCAATCAGCCAACTCATGTTTGAACAGCCTTGACAGGCATCTCAAATCTGACCTCATCATCCCTTAAACGCTGACCTCAGCACAGTGGGGAGCATGAGTGACGACTATAGACTCCCTACTGAGGGAACCCCAGGGCCGACAGGTGGATTCAGGGGTGGAGGTGGGATTTTTCAAATGCTGTTCAAACAAGTGACAACGTAGCTTTTGCAATTGTCATGAAGCACAATGTTGGTCGGGGCAGACAGGAGTGTAGGAGTCTCACTTGGAACTAGCTTGACAGCTTCCCTTAATTTATGATGTCCCTTGCATGCCCAGTATTTCACAAGATAACTAATACAAATAAATATCCTTTTCATAGCATATATAATTTGTTTCTTTTCTTACCCATTTAATCATCTTTAGTCCCCTCTGTTCCAACTTGCAAAGGACTTTGTGGACTTTTTGGAACTTTGTCTAGGTTTGTGTTTGGATTAACATTTCAGTTGTTTGGACTTTTGAACAGCTCATCTTGTGTGTGTGTGTGTGTGTGTGTTTGCTTGCTGTATTGCTTGTATTCAGTCTCTGTGCTCCCAAGTCGTCTTTGGCAGTTCTTCAGTTCAGTCCCTGTTGTGTTCCCTGTTGTTTCCTCTTGCTTGTTCCTGACTTTTGGAGTCTGACAGGGAAGTTTGGATTCTTGTGTTCTCTTCTTGCCTACCTGCCAAACAGGTCCTAGGTCTAATTGTTGAAGAGAGAGATGGGTGACATAACAGCTCTCCAAAAGTGAAGCCAAATCCTCTTGATCGCTCCCTGGAGGCTTAGTGCAGATCTCTCACAAGCAGATCCTCTATGTTTTTAACAGGTTGAATTTTGATTATGTGCATTAAATAACCGCAAAATACTTTGAAATGTACTTACCTTTAAGACACACATGCTCATGGTTGCTCAGACAGGCGCAAATGAGTTTGTCTAGGATGAGAAAATGATCTGAAACTTTGCACCAGTTGTAACTCTTACTTGTTTGAATAAATGCTCCTGTTTTTCTGGTGAAGACACTGTGGCCATGTTGTTTGTCTGCCCCGTCTCCTTCTTTCCCCAGAAGCCATTTTCTTTATTGTTGTCTGTCTGGCATTGGGTGGGATTGACTGAATTGACTGTGGCTGAAACGTTACAGCCTATGTGAAGGGAACTAATACAAAGAGGCGAGTGGCTCTAGACGATCTGGGAACTTGACCTACTTCCAGCTCACATAAATAATTGTTCACTGTTTTTCAGCTTGTGCGGCTGATCAAAAATAAAACAGCTGTAATGAAAGGATGTGCACATCAGTAATACATTTACACCCAAGAGAAAAAAGTATATTGACAGCAATGCTGAAAACAGCAAATGTAACAAATGTGCATTTACAATACAAAGGGGAATCAATTCTTCTGTTTGACAGGGCAAGAGGGAAATGTGCCGAGAGATTTTCCCATGACAACTTTGCCCTCCTGTCTCATAGCTTTTAATCTTTGAACTTTCCCTCACTCCTTTGCCGCTTCTCTCCATCCAGAAGCCCATTCTCTATTCTGATTAATTTCACCAGTATCAGCCAGCAGTTAGAACCGCATGTCTAATTAAGGCATTGTGGCCGTGGAATCTTCTTTTCAGTAATTTCCCCACTGCTCCGGAGCTTTAAGTAGTGTATCTAGGTCAGAGAGGCGGTTAACCCTGGGGTACAGTGCGCTGGATGGTTACAGGGCGTATGCGCACCTTTCTGATCATGCTGTGATTCCCGAGATCTTTATGCCTCTGTATCTCCGCTTCTCCACACCACGGTTGATCGGACCGTGCTCCAATCTGCTCTTGTGTTATTAAATAGCATACATTGCAATCCCTGCTGTGCGACTGGGTATAATAAAACGTGTGTATCCTTTCACTCCTCTGGGACGTGCTACAGGTTCCTATTAATAGTTTTTACCATTAATTTAAGAGCTGTAATGAGTTGTATGATATGTACAGTATCTAAGCCATTAAAAAAAATAATTCAATCCAGGATTACACTATTTCATACAGGTCTTCTCTAGCGCCCGCAAGGGAACCAGGTGTGACGCGGAGCCCGACTCAGCTCAGTCAGATGGGGGGATTCAGCGCCAGGATAACTAATACAGCCTGCCAAGCCTTTTCAGTGGCCATAATACCCCCTGCTGCTTGCCATACCTAGCAAAATGTGATCGAGTGCACTCGCCACAGCACCAGGCGAGCTGCTGCCGCCTCGTCCTGTACGTGTCCGTCACAACCAGTTTTGGCAGATCGTGTTTGAGAGCCAAGCGGCGGAGGCTGATTCTGTGTGAAATGGGATTCTGTTGAATCATCCCTGTTTGCCTCCGCTTAGCTTTTCACATCCACCATGGGAGACATTTCAATGAAAATGTTTTACGATCAAAATGCAGCAATAAATCTCAAGTCAGTTGTGAAAATATTTCAAGAAACAACGATTAATCCCCCCCTGTCATGGCTGACGTGCAAATCCTATAGTAATTTATTGGATAAAGTATTAATGTTGCTGCTTTCACCTTTTAGTTGTTTAAGTTAAATATACTTCATACAGTAGTTTGAAGTTTTGTAGTTTTTTGCAGCGACCCGGTTCAGACCTGGTATTGACATCCGCCCAGAGTGATCTGATCACAAGTGGTCAGCTGGCATTATTTACACAGTTTATCCTTTGAGGGTCAATTTAGAGTCTCCAATCAACCTAATCCCCAATCTGCATGTGTTTGCACAGTGGAAGGAAACTGGAAATAACCCATGAAACCTCAGAAAAGATCCTTATATTCTCTGGCTATCTCTCTCAACCTCATGCAGGCACACAAACCGTGTCATCTCACATGACGGAAAACTCAAACTAGGTAAAACTTTTTTTATAGAGCGGGGAAGTGAGACCCTATCAGGAAACACCTTCAGGACACATATTCAGATGTGATCAGACAAACTTATCTCTGTCCACTTGTGATCAAATGTCTCACAACGGTTGTTTGGTCCGAACAGGGCCACTCAGAGGATCCTGGACCTGCCTCCACTCAATGGATGTGATATTTATGAGCCTTTTGTATTTCCATAAACGAAATCCATCCATTTAATCATCCATTATCTATACTGGTCATCCTTTTGAGGGTCGCTTGGAAGCTGTAGCCAAATGACTTGAAATCCACTCATTATTTTCCTCTTTGCCGCTTGGGCCTGCTGTGTTAGCGTAGTCCAAGACTCAACATGTATAAGAAATCAAAAGCTTAACAGGTCTGTGTGCCTGGTTTCCACTGGTAAGCTACAATTGGACAAACGTGTGTGGTTGAAGGCTTTAGGGAAAGGTCATTTCCCAGTTTAATACATCACGAAGCTGCGGTCTGAGTTTGCGGAAGTAAACGACTCGTTGATTGACATGAGACCTTTATCCTCAGCAGGGATCAGCATGCCCACCGTGTCCGAACAACATTCTTGTCCCTGCACGGTCACTGAGCTTTCACCCCGTTGTCTACACAGCCTGATTGCTTTCTCACTGTTGTCTAGACCAGTTGATCTTGGCTCGTTTATCCCTTGCAAGGCTGATGGAAAACCTTGTCCTGTTGGGCTCCATAAATCTTTAATTTCTCACCGAGTTGATCTTTTTATGTCATTTTGTAAAGCTGATATTTACCTTAGTTTTTCAGTTGTAGTAGTAGGGAGGATTGCAGTGGGATTATCATTATCGTTTCATGTAACATTGTCTTTTTGTCTTCAAATAGATATTCTGTAGTGTAGTTTTCTTACTGTACAATATGTTTAGGAAGTAAAAAACTTTTCGCCAGGACAGCTGTTGTTGTTAGCTGACTCCTCAAGAACCAAAGATTGTTGATCAAGTTTAAAGCATGATTCTGATTTGGTCCTTAATGTTCCGATTCATATTGATTCCTATTGGTAATAATTACATTATAAGCTTAATACAAGGTTAATTACCTGAAATACAGTGATCACTTACACACAGAAGACAGAAGAGCCCATTCATGCACAGACTGTTTTACGGTGCCAAGCTAGCCAGGCCAGAATGGTCGTAAATGCTAGTATTAGCTATTTAGATGCAGCATGAGGTTCCTCTGAGGCCAGGTTATCAAAAACTCTATTTAAAGGATGATTTTCATGAACATATCAGTACAGAAGCCAACTGCGCCCACTGACCATAAAGAAAAGTCTGCAAATATCCAGTTACATCCTGAGTAAACATTTGATGCACTTCTTATTACTTTTCTGCATATTATGACAAATTGTTTAAGGGGTAAAATCTGCTTTATCTGATAATCTACGGTAATCTAGGCCAGCAACTGGTGCCCCGTGAGCCAAAACTGAAGTCTGTGCTCAACAAACCTCTGGAATAGATTGTACTGCGACAATCTATTGTCCAGCGGCCGTTCTTTAAGACTGAACTAGTCCATTTAAAATTAAACATTGAAGGTGGTCTAGTTTAGACTAACGAAGCACAATGTAAAACAAAAACTCAGGGCAAATTATGCAATTATACTTTTCACTTTATCAAACAAGAATGTTTAGAATATTAATTTATTTGAATTTACTTTATTATAACTCACCACCAGTTTTGCAAACATACACATATCCCTGTTTTGTAGCCCTCTCCATCAATATTTAGTGTGAATGTCTCATCTCTGACCTGTTGAAGACAGGAATGGGGGTTGAAGGGTGGAATGAGTCTTGCATCACCTTCCCTTGACCTGCAGCATCAATCATCGTGTGAGTGACACAGTCCACACACATGTTCAAGTCCGACGGGGGACGTTATCCATCAGTGACCTTTGACTTATCACATAACAGCTGTCAATCACACCTGCGTGTCCCTGACTGACACACAGACCCTTAATCCCACTCACTGCTTTTCTGTTTTCACTGAAAAGCTCAATATCAGGAGCCCGTCCTGCCACGATAGATCCCGGGCCATTTCTGCAGCGTGACACATTGCCTGATACGCAGCGGTGCTTCATTAACCCGGGAGATCTCAGACCTGATAGTAACTTTCAGACTCTCTGACAGATGAGACACAAAGCCAGGGCCGGACACAGCGGCAGCCTAGTTACGTAGTGTCAGAATAAAGATCGACTGATGTGGGTTTTTGAGGTCAGATAAGACTTCTCACATTTCATCATTTTCAGGCCCTCAGCTGAGAAGTCTTCCGAGTTGCCCCTGGCATATTTGATTCTTGTTAGCACTGAAATTGCTTCACAAACCGAATGGATCTGGCTGATGATCGCGTTGTGAGAAACATTTCACTCAGCATTATCAACTGCTTATATTCATCACAACATCATCTAGTCTATTACTGCATTATTGTCATAGTCGTGCATAGCTTAGAAGAAATAAACAAGCTTTTGTGCTTGTGAAATATATTTTTAGACGTAGGGTAAGCAATACATTGTTTGACTAATTCTGCTAATATTCCCACTCGCTAAGCTTTCTGTGCATGCGCTGAAGATAAAATCTGTTTTGAATACACAGCCCTGGCTCTGTATTTCTAGGGGGGGGGGAGAAAACACCAGAACACTGTTCCAGCCAATCAGCAACAAGAGTATTCATGCAAAACGTCAGTGAGCTGCGTTAATAAGCACTTGTAGAAATATGTCATCAGCTCCTATTGGACCATTTGAATTGGTCAAGTTAATTAATAAAAAATCTGATGCACTATTAACTGATAATATATTGTATTCTAAACTAAGAGTGATGAACTGACTGATGCAATACCAGGAGTGAAAGAATATAGAGAGAATATACTGAGGCTATAGGTATTATGACAGTTTAAAAATCTTGTAACAACATCAACCCAGTCATTAATAGCCGGATAGAAATAATTGGCTTAGCCTACTTGGATAAGAGCCGAAATGATCACTGGCTGGAAACCAAAGCAGTAGTCGGTGGACCTCATGTCAAATGCAGCAGGCTTTTCTCTACTTGGTTCCAGTGGTTCTGGCTGCAGTCTCAGTTGTCTCAGGGTTTGAAGCCTGCCAGCATGCTCTCTCTTCAGCACTGCAGATTTCTAGTTAAATTGGTCTGTGGCAGAATAAGAGGCAGACAAATTTATTATCTAACACATAACCTGGCTCAGGGGTAGGTAAAAATTCATTGAGCCAAATTATGAATTGAACATAACAAAACGAATGGGATATAAAGTGACATCAGTGCATGTGGGTGTGTGAATTATGAGAAGTGGAGAGAGAGTGCCATGGTGGACGCTGAGAGCTTTATAATCTGGTGGGGCACTGGGCTCAGGTGCTCCAACTCTGTCTGGAGCCACCAATCAGCTTTTTACCTTGGTAACTAGCAGTGATGCCACACACAACCAGACTAGCAGAGTCACATTGCACGTAACTTTGATTAAAAACAAGAAGAAATGTGGCATTGGGGATGACACAAAACCACCAAAAAGGTCTGCTTGCTGTCCAGGACTCCATATTTTTAGGTGATTACATCCGCCTGTATAAAATAACTATCGAATACATAGGTCCCTTATAAAGAGTTTTTATAAAAGCAAGTTGAGAGTTTGGCGGATGCGGTTTACAACTGTGAGTTCAATAACGAACTGGCAGAGACTGGAGAGGAAGACCAGGCTTTTATCTTGTGCAGCACTCAGAGTTGATGAGCCTGGAGTTGAGTGAGTAGTTTGGTGAAAAGGTAGAAACTAGGTCAGCTGCTTCCAGCCTGAGACACACTCAACCCGACATGGGAAACAAACTGGGGACAAACACTCAATAGGGAAGAGAAAACAGCAACACAGAAAAGAAAAGCGAAATAGACGGAATATGCAAAACCTAATAATACTGTCTCGTTCTTCGGTTGGGTCCCTCCACTTAGCTCAACTACCTGCCAGCTATTATATCTTGGCAATAGGAACATTGGGTGCGTTAAAATAGTCCATTTTGCTTAGGAACCATCCTAACTGAGTGAAATGACCCTGAAGTATTTCTGCAGCCGCCATAATAAGAGCTGTTCCAATTCTCTAAGTGAACCAGAATTCTCTAAATGTTGAGGAAAGGAGCTTCAATGATTCCTAACTTGTCTCCTGTAGCATAGGAAACATCAGACCACACTTAATGAAAGGGGAAAATGCCGCCCCACAATTCTTTGCAGCAGCAACATTTAAAGGGACACAACCTCGTATTTGAACAGAGACACACATTAAAATCAGTTGTGTTGTTTCTTCCTGTAACTAAGTGATGATTATGATGTTGAGAGGTTTCCTCTTAATTCTAAATGTCAGCGCACAACCTACAGCACAGAGTACCATGACCTTCTTTGATAAATAAAGTTGTGTGTGCAGTATTTCCTCTGCACCATGGTCCTACTTTGACTTACTCCTTACGGTTTCTCCTTCACATCTTTCCATGACCCTGTGACGTATTTCATCAGGGTTAGGAAATTAGATGGAGATTTTTTTACTTTCCTAATGCACCCACTGTCTTATCCCAGTCAGGAACAATCTTTCACATCATCCAAATTCACGTCACATTTCTCTTGAGCCCGAGTTAGAATCGCTCACCCTTCATGCATGCGCACATGCTTTCTCCTGATTGCACCACATTCTGTCCTCTGAGGCAAATCACTGCCATCTTCGTGACGGCTCAAGAGGAGCTCAGCTGCTCAGGAGATGCGCATCACAATTTAAAAAGGCGTCTTCTTTGTCAAAGCCGTCTGCTGCTGTCTTCCCTCATCTTTCCCAGCATTCTCGAGATCTATCACTCCATCACTCAGGTGTCCCCCTCAGTCCCCATCACTTCACTGACGACGTCCAGAAGACCGACCAGTTCTTCTATACAACTTTATTTACACAACCGTTGTCTTTTATTTTCTCACTCCCTGACAAATTATTTCCTCTTTCTCCACCTAACAATATCCGACCATCCAATCAACCCACTCCTTCACTGTCCTCTGCAACACAAGGCACCATAGTAATTCGGGATGACTTACCACCCAGCGTATTATCTGTCCCCAGAGCCGCGTGCAGCCACTTCATTTATTTCCAGGTGAGACACGTTTCGTCAGTGTCCTTGTTTGACAACATGCAGACGGTCTACAAAAGTCTGGGGGTAATTAGAGAGAGAGACGGAGACACCTTCAGACACGCAAATGGGCAAGAGAGTCATCGAGCATTAGTCTGGAGGTTGAGAGAGACATTAGACGACAAAAACTACATTTGAAGAGAATGTGTTACTGACTTCTCTTCATTGGCTTCCAGTGAATTTAAAAATAGATTTAAAGAGTTTCCAGCTGACGAAGTCCCTGCTCATCATTCCCCAGTCCCCGACCAGAGGCCGTTCTGTTAGGGCTCTGGTTGTTTGGAACAATCTCCCCAAGAAGATCCGTTTGGCAGCTGCGTATGCTCTTTTAAATCTCTCTGGAAGACACATATTTATAGATGTTCTTTATAGCTCTAATCCTACCATCTCTTTTAAATATTTTATAATGTTTTATATAATCTTGTTTATCTTTGAATATCATGCTTTGTAACAGTTTCCTGTTGTTTACCTCCCAATTTTCCCTTTTTAACGTAAAGCACCTTGTAACTGTGTTTTGAAAGGTGCAATATAAATAAATTGCATTTATATGAGAAGTATAATTAAGTATACGTCTGTTGGATTTAATATCATTTGAAAAACATGTTAAAGAAATCTTTGTGAAGCATTCATGTGTCTTATGCTATGATATTCTCTCATTTAAATGGTAACTTCTCCATGAACTCCTCCCTATCTCCCAGCACATTTTAGAAACACACCAGAGGAGCCGTCGGAGGTAACCAGGCGTGAGAAAAGGCTCCTTGCAGACTCTCAGTTTCTGTGCTGAGTCTGGTTGAGCTTTGACAGTTGCTAGAAGCACATTCATGGTCCGTTGAGAGTCACTGTGTTAGTGTTGTGTAGCTGGGCTAGCAGCTCTGCTACGATAGGCTCACACACACCAGAGTGAATGTTTGTGCGTCAGAGCTGTAGCCCTGCTGGCTGTTTATCACAGTTATCGTTTGTAAGCCCTAAATATCTGGTTCAGCTCCGATTGTAGGTCAGTTGTGGACGGCCAATGTGTTGTATTTACTGCCACGGCACAGAGACAAATTGTGTTTATTAACACAATGTGCCAACAAGACTCACAAAGTATATTAATCCAATATTAAGGGTCCAGTGTGTTAGATTGAGACTTAATTTAAATTGAAAAAATAATCTCTTACCAATTAAATGCTGTGCATTTTATTAACCTTTAGATGTCACAAATAGACAGCATATAGCTGTCATACACATATTTCTGAAATGTGCTTTAACCTGAATGGCATCTTTAAATTAGCAACAGAAACAAATGTAGCTGGTAAATAAAACTTTAGCCAACATAGCTGACTGTGTAACTGAGTCTCAGTGAGACAAAATCCCCATCTGCAAGCAATATAGCAAAATCCTGTTGTTGTGATATTAGAGGGAATTCAATCGTTGTCTTGGCTTTAAAAGTAAAGTTATGTTTCTTAAATATCTTAACGTTAGGTTTCTTAAGTTTTTCTGCAGTGCGCTCTATGGGTTTTCTCAGGATTGTTGTCATCAATGAAAAATAGAAAGACATTTTGGTAGCTTTTGTTTTTCATCAACAATTTCCCATGCTGATTGCATATCGGTGCACTTAGACTTCGGCCATGTCTACACCAGAGCAGATAATTTTTGTTATGGATATGTTCTACTCTGTTTTAAGACTACAAGAGCTCAAACAAGAATGCCGGGCCAGTAGATGGCGACAACTCTACATCAAAGATCCGTCAAATACCAGAGAAGAACACTGTTGTCCACGCAATATTGGGCAAGAAAGACGGCTGTTAATGTCAGTATTGTGGTGCAGTGATACTAAATGTAGCTGCTAACTTGTAATTTGACCTATAGCAGAACTAAGTTAACCTAGAGAAACTGGAGTGTAGCCGCCATCATTGTTGTTTGTAGAGAAAAGGTCATTGACAAAGATATTTCTTCATATTCTAATGTCGGGGAAGTGAACACTTCTTGCAACATGAAATAATATCATCCTGAATCAATTCTGACACATTTAACTGATAAACATAAATACTAAGCCTTGGGGTGCAATTTACTAGCAACAGCTACTTGTGAAATGGGATGCATATAAACAAAGATCACAAATTGCTTTTGTGTAACAGGCCCCACATGACTAGTTAGCCGCGTGTCCAAGTGTCCAGGTTCAGGAGTTCTCTAATGCCAACCCAATTTACTGGAGGTGAAGAGGATTTCAGTCACATTTACGATAAATGATCCTTCCGGAAACTATGCCCTTGTTACTTCTAATGCAAAGATTTCACATTGGAAGCACTTTCTACCAAAGTATAATTTACGAAAATGAAGACAGCTCACCGTGCGGTCTGTGGAAATGAAAATCCACTCAGCTCTTTTTTATTGGTGAAGAATTGAAGAAATGAGTACATCCAAACTTTGGCGGATAAAACCAAAACTGCATGACCAGAATCCACAAGAAAACTTTTTTACTTAGTTAGATTAACGGACCAGGAGCTCACATTATTCAGGTTTATGAGTCCGACTCATAATGTCTGACTGATATAGAGGAAGTGACACATCCTCACCTTTGAAGTGAACAGGAACTTATCTCCTGTTTCACAATGACAACACACAGAACATTTGAATACTTATAACTCACATCATTTAGGACATTAATGTGTTTTTTGTTTAAAGGTGTGTTGCTAGTTTGAAACCTGCCTGTTAAGAATGGGGTTTTTTCTTGTTCTATGTTAATGCCCCACAGTTACCTTCTAATTATTCCTTGTCGTTAGTGAGCCAGGAGGAGGTTAGTATTTTCTATATATCAACAGTATATGGTAGAACTTTATACAATATACTTTCCTTTTTTTATTGTTTGTGTGCTGGATGTGACTGAGTGAGTTTTATGGCCACCCTGCCTGGTTTATCTGCAATGAAGATTTTATAGTCAATGTTAGCATTAATTACTCTTCTCGTAATTTACTCAACTAGTGTTATGCTTTCAAACAATGCATGTAGATTATTTCAGAGGTCTGTGAAGCAAGCCACACAATCTTGAGACCCAAGTTCACAACCTTTCACGATAAAAGCTCTGTAATGCAGCTCAATAAAAAGCAATACAGCGACCTAATGAGTGTTGTGGTTTTACTTTGGCGTTGAATCTATGAATAATGTGAGATAAGCACCAGCGACACCTGTAAATCCCTGTCTCAGTCCGTGGTTGTGTTGTTTATCCGAGGATGTAGAAGAAGACATGCTAAATGCTGACTGCTGCAGTGGCCACCTGTTTATTCAAATGTTGTTAATATGGAATCTTGTCGCACCAAATCAGAGACAACTGTTCCTTGAGACATTGAGGACACACATAACTATCATGGGACACATATCTCTTACAGGATTGTCACACTTTAATGCTCAGAGCATGGTACAGGAAAAGATTCGTTTGTAAAAGGCACCCCGATGGGAAGCTGTTATTTCTCTTTATACCTTTGGCTCATTCCTCCCCCTCTTGTTTTTAAGCCAATTATCAGGATCCTCTGAAGAAATCAAGGTGGGCAACAATGCCTTGGTTTAGGCAATCAGGCCAAGATTATTTCAGTCAACAGAGTGTACAGGATTCAACATGATCAAACGTACTGGAAATGAACATGATTACATTGTTTAGATCAAAGGTTACAATTCCCTTACAATGCATAAGGGTGAAGCCCTTAGGATATGCAATTTGTGAAACATGCGAAAAAAGATTTTTGAGTAATTAATAAGAAGATTCTGTCTGTAATGACCAAAAATGATGTGGGTTTAAATTAAATGCTTTTCAACATTTTAGGGCAGTTCAGCTTCCAAACTGTGCTTGTGTTAAAGTCCTTGGTGGCACAGTAAAACCCAGCAACAGCTGATGACACTGCATAACCACTTTATTGAGAGTAAACCCAGTGAAACGATCACCTCGACAGCATCTATGTTGATGTGCTGCTATAGGAGCTGGAGTATTAAAGTGCGAGCTCCTTAAACTTAAGGGTCTCTGTGACATCATGTGCTGACAGCTGTTGTTTCTTTTTCGTTTTACTTCTGGAAGCACGGTGATCTGGGTATTCTCACAGCAATAAGGTTCAAATACCAGGTTCGCCAAGGGTCTTCCTGTTTGGATTTGCATGGCCTCACCATGTATGTGTGGGTTTTCTCTCTGTACTTTTCATTTTAGTACAAAGACATGCCTCAAAACGACCGTTGAAGGGATAAGCAGTATAGATGAAGGATGGATAGAAGAACAGCAAAGGGTTGACTGCCACACAGCTGCTGCCATAGAGACGCTGATATGTCCGTCAAATAAACAGGTAACACCTAAACATAAAAACAGTGTTGAGCATCTTCCTGTTAACTCAAGCAGAACGCTGATGACCTTTGTGGGGAAGGAGGTACTAAAATATCAGCTCTCTGTAGACACACTGGAAACTGTACAGACAGCGCTCGGCTTATCTCTGCCAAACAATGAACTGAAGGCCAGATTGGCATGAACTTTTCTCTTCACATTCACCTTCCCCAAAGGAGGAAACCTATTGATCTTGACCCTGTGACCTTTCCCAGTGACATTTTCTTTTATTACCATCATTTCAGTTCAAGATGAGCTTGTTTTGTTCAAAAACATATTGAAGAAACAATATGTTATACATTGTTTATAAATTACCTCCCAGAATCGAGACAAATATTCATCAGCCCTGCTCTAATGTCCTTTGGGGTTGATTGCATCTCACTGAATTTCCACCCAAAACCATAATGGAGCAAAGTGTTTTGCTATCGGACCATGAATGCCACCATTTGCAATTCCAATTGAGCTAAAGCATTCATTATTTTAATTAACTTCAAACTCCCAACAGGGGAAATGCAGCAGGCTTCGTATGATTGAATTAGCTGAGCACCAACCACCAGTAAGATTGATACATGGGTCCCCATCTTACTTGGTCATACATCTCAGGCCCGTGCCAGGGTCTAAGTGAACCATGGCTAAAAGCATATTGAACCTCTATAGCTGTCATATTGACTAATATCTCATCTGTTCCATGGAGGTGGCTAAATGGAGCGTGTGGGGTATGGGCATATAAAAGGATCATGTGATCCGTACAGGGAATGTACTATGGAGTACTTTAAAAAAACATGTTTATCTCAGTTGATGTTGCTTTCCATTCTCAGTCCTACAAATTATTCTCTCTCAATTTGAGTTAACTTTTACAATAAAAACAGCCCATAATGGATGAAATGGGTTTGCACACCCATAAAGCAAAAATACCAATTGACTGATAGTGAGTAACTTGCTGTTTAGCTGTTAATGAGCCTGATAAATAACTTCCCTCAGGAGCTGGTTGAGGCCAAAACAGAGCCAAAAGAGAGAGAATATTGAATTGACTGGTGTACCTTGTCTATCTCTCCCTTCATTTCTTGTCATATCTCTAATGTCATCTGTGAATAGGGAGGATTCATTGACTCTTGCTGCTGGTTTCATTGTACAGTAAAAAGACAGCCCCACTTACAGATATGAGAAAGAGTGATGACTATTTCCCCTCTCAGACAATGCCTATAACTAAGTAGAATTCATTTGCCACATTGCTAGATCATATTACCAAGATGAAACCAGATCCAAAATTAAAGGAACATTCAAGACCAAACCTGTGGAAGCAGAGTTCTGGTTGTATGTGCCAGATGTAAGGCTCATTTTTGCTGCAATTACGTACTAAAAGAGATACGTCCATTTCAAACGGTGCAACAGTCACTGCACACATCCATCCATGTTTCCTTTACTCTGGCATGAGTACTCTGTTGTTTGCAGCAAACAACAGAGTCTCAGAGGTATAATCCCTGTCTGTTCCATCTGGCTTTGGCCACGCCACCTTGCAACAGCCGGGCTTTGATTTCTCCTCTAAGTCCCATAACTGTCCTTGCTTTCCTGTTACACTCCTATCTGCTGCGTAATTGGCGAATGCTCCCCAGCACCTGAGACTCACTTTAACCTAAAAAAACCAACAGAAAAAGCTGAATGGAAGGAGGGGGATGAGATTCTTTCTTCACAAAATCAGCTTGTTGAAAACTGGGCCACTGATCTACATGGAACGTATGCGATACATTACCGATTCTTTATAAAATATTTATAAAATTATTGCAAACAGACGTATTGTACCAATAGTTTTGGAAAATATTGTGATAAAAATGTGTTGCATTCAAATACATCTTATTGCATTTTATTGCATCTTTATTGTCCAGTTATAAGAGGAAATATGTTATCATGATCTGTTCTTGAATCAGATAATATGCAGACTTCCATACATTGCTGAGCTACTATACAGAGGTCAAAACTTGGTAGAAGGATTGAGTTGTGGGCCAGTAAAGAACCCATTAAATACTACGTACACTAATACTGCACATAAATGTGTTCTTTGACCTCTTCATCAAATTGTAGGACAATTCTTTGATGAAATGCATTAATGATGGTTGAAATATAACATTTATTAAGAATTTTTTTTTAATTTAATCTACATTTATTGTTTAACTATGGCTCATACCAGCACCCTGCATTTTCCAACTATCTTGGACCTTTCAGGGCCAATGCTTACATAAATCAATCGTCTGCTACTTATCTACATCATGACATTTCTGTGTAATTGAGGTTAACCCTCTAATATAAGATGTGTCTTAGCCGTGTGCTAGCCCCGCCTCCAGATAATGCAATTTAAAGGATATTTTTTTTATTTTCAGGAAGAGGCACCTCTGCCAAAACCTATAGGTGAATTTATAATTTATATGTCAGTGTGGAGCTGCATCAGGGGGCCAATTACATTTTGAACTTTGATATCTACTGCAATTTTCAAAATGTTTGCAGTTTTCATGGATCTTGAGGAGAATCAAGGCACATTTAGGGGACTGATGTATATGAGGGTGAGATTCTGTGCAGTTTCGTTTGAAATTAAGGGGATTTGATGATTTACTGAGTGCTAATCTAGTTAGTTTATGATACTCTTTGGACTTGGAAGTAAAGCTTATTTGCAGCAGGAATTAGGTTTGTTAGCTGAGCATGTTAATGACTGAAGCTTGCAATGGAGAGGGTAACTACAGTGTATATATTCAGAATATATCTCTTACTGCACACCCCCATATAATCTCATTCAATATACAAAGAAATCCACAATTCTACAGGGCTGATGACCCTTGTTACTGTTACCAAAGCTATGATTGGATAGTCGCTGCCAAGGGGAGGGGTCTCTTGTGTTTCTTCGTTCCCTATTATCAATGTATATATGGAAATGGTGAGTGCAAGCTAGTTTGCCTCAAGGGAACAGTTCTAGTCAAGATCTCTAAAGCCAATATCTCATCAAATAGGTGCCGATTTTTTTCCGCCCTCTCTGCAGTCCCCTGACAGCCTGCAGCAGCAGTGAATACAGCATGTTTAGGGTTGATTAATGATATGTGTTGAGCCGGAGCAAAAGGAGTAATGACGCTCCCACAAACGGGCTCAGAGGAAGACGGCGGAGAGCGTCTCCATTAGCCGGGGAGGTAACGAGTCAGTGATGCACCCTGGACATTATTGTCAGCCGTAAATCACATTTAAAGGAGAATGAGTTTCTACCTGAGGGATTAGTATAATAGGCAGGGAAGCTCTGACATTCAGCAATGACAGGGCGAGAGACCGACACACAGCCAGGGATGCACTCTGTTACAAACCCTGTTACAACCCGCGTTGATATTTATGGAGCATTGACATGCACTACACAGCCACACACACACACACACACACACACATACACACACACACATTGACATAGATCACCTTTGAGGACTTGACATAGACTTAAATTAATTTTCTGGATACTCAAACCCCACATACACGCGTTCCTTTTACGATTGATGGTGGGCGTGCCTGACACTTGGTGATGGCGCAACTATCGTAATCACAAAAGCCAATCACAACTCGTAAAGTTAGCGAAAGTAAGGGAAAATAAACTCCTCCAGCAGATGAACACACGACAGGTTCACCAGCTGCCTCTGCCTCCTCTCTCCAGGATCACCCTGACGTTTGATGTCAGACGGGACCTGTATTTGCATTTTACTTGATTTAATTGGGCACCTGTGCTAGGGTCTGCCCTGAAGTGATATTGCACGCAGCCCAAGTAAATTGAACCACAATGAACAATGCATGCTGTCACCCAGTGTCACTGACCCCCAAATCTTTCCCCAAGTGGACAAGCTGTCCCCAATTGAGTGGTTTTTAGTCTTAAATGTGTCCCAACAGGTAGCCTAATACAGAAATACACACACACACTATTCCCAAAGAAGCCTCCAGTGGAAATGTATTCTCTCGCCTTCAATACAAGCTTCCATTTCACCAAATGAGATGCAATAGAGCTGTGAGTCATTAAAGATGCTCATAATCAGGAACTATGAACAGACATCATCAGTGGTGGGAAATATGGAGGAAAAGAGATTAAAAGGGTCTGCAGGGAAGCCAATGGGCCGCGGCAGTGGTCAAACAGTGTGTCGCATGGCAGAAGGATGATGGTGGACTAGACGTGATGAGCAGTGTCCTCTTCAAGTTAGACAGTGGAGACAGAGTCCTCTGTGTGCGTCTGTGTGACTGTGGGTATGAAGTGAGCAGTATGTCCACAAACCAGATAATTGGGTCAAAAGTGGGAAACATAGACAAGCCAAATATCAAATGGCCTCTGGAGTCTCCACCATTCTTCACTAGTCTGAGAGGCTCAAGCACCAGAGAGTGAGTCTTCCTGCAGAGAGACTGCCATCATCACATGCCTGCTTATGTGTTTTGTTGCATTTAATACAATATTTGCATAAAATACAATCAGACCAGTGCTTCACCATTAAACTTACACACCGAACTATATATCAGTCTTATGTGGAGGAATGTTACCAGAGGAGACACTGATTTGATATTGAGCAGTGTGCTACTCTGTCTGTAGGTAGTTAGCATTTACTGCTACATTTAGCTTGACAGTTCCATCAGTGCCAAAAATGACATCACCTCTCGTGTCCCAATGGCAAGAGTCAGCTAAAGAATTACGAAACGTAGTAACCCGACCTCACTGGTACATGATGAAAGCTTTTCTGACACCGCCCAATGGTGACTGACCTATTTTTTATTTACCAACACCTTACTTCTGGATGGATTACCACAAAACTTGGTGGAAGGATGTGTTGTGGGTCAGGGAAGAACCCGTCAATTTTGGGGCTATCCTGGATCAAGGAGCTGATCTGGGAATTTTAGCTGATTTCTTAAAGAACAATTCATGGTTAAAAAAGTCAGGCGCGTTTAGGGCACTGAAACTTAGGAGTGCAATTTTTTGCAGTTTCAAATAATAATTGGGATTTAGTTAATTTAAATGTGTTTTCATAAGGGGAGAGGGTTTTCTATGTAGTGTACTTTATGCAGTCTACTCAGTGCAATTCTAGTTGTACTTGCACTTCATGAGTGGTCACTCAATTGAGCTCAGTTTATGAGAGCTACAGATTATCTGGTTTGAAAGCCCATGATGGAAATTTAATGATCGTGTTTTTCTGAGCGAATGTTTTGTCCAAAAATTGGTCAGACATATCATGCAGAGGAACCCAAGAGAACTGGCAACCCAACGGGACACACGCGTTCACAACAGCAACAAATTGTTTGCAGGATTCAGGCGAGTCCTGGATATCTACTGACTACACTAGAAGCCGCAAAATACTGTCTGTTGCCAATATATCTTCAGATGATAGCCGAAGGGGCTCCAAGATTGCAGCTGCAATAAGCAACATCTGCGATTGTGCAGCTTTAATATAAACTATATGAAAGCACTGCCATTCTTTCAAACTGTATATATGATGAGTGTGTGTGTGTGTTAGTGTGTGTTCTTCCGGTCTGTGCATTCCACTGTCACTGACGATAGAGTGTGTATGTAAATTAATGCACAGAGTGAAAGGGATGAGTTGTCTATCGAGCATCTGTCACAGTCTGTGTGTTAGTTACAGCTCAGACTCATTCACCACAGACATGAATCAACAGAGATAGAGGAGGCAACGACAGAGAGCGGAATGAGAAAAGAAGATGAAGAGAGGAAGCAAGGGAGGAAAGGAAGTGACTTACCTGCACTGACCTTAAGATTTCTCCACCGCACTCTGAGATTCATATTTCACTGACTGCGAGGCCTGCCAGGCACTTTTAATCAAACAGACGCAACACAACAGTCTTCTTTCTATTCATAGTGGACATTTGTTTCGCAAATGACACCTCCAGCATGCAGATGAGAGAGTGATGAACGTAAAATCCAATCAGCTAAATCAACCTAAGGTATTTTAGAGCCACATAAACTGTTCATCTTCATTCAGACAAGCCTGTTAGATAATTCAAGAAAACTGTGGAATACAGAGTAATGATATCAGAACTACACTATATTAAAAGTGCTTTGTAAGACTGTAGTTCATCATCAATTAAAAACTGATAAACCCCATTAATCCCCTTTATTCTTTGATTCTTCTATATCAACAAGAGGGAACGAACTGCAGGTTTGAGAGGAAAGGTTGCTGGTTTTAATCCCAGTGCAGCTTTAAGACATGGGTTGAAAAAGCATTGGAATAAGCAGTTGTGTTGCTGTATATACCATGGGTTGGTCCATTGATAGAGCATCTTGTAAAAACATATATAAAGATGGCCGACCTGGCTGCTCCTCAAAAGTGAAGCCAAAGCATCTGAGGCTACCTCCATACAACAACGTTTTCATTTGATAGTGTTTTCAAAATAAAATGATCTCTGTCCGCCACAAGCACTTGTGTTTGATGATTACTGTTGGGTCTTGTCATTATAGACGGTTCTTGTCACACTAATATTTGTTCAAATGTCTGTTTGTCCTGTAAATGTGGTTTTATTTAGTTATTTGATGCTATATAAACTGGATGAAACGTCATGATTGAGTCTTGTGATTGGTCGGGTGATTGTATCAGTGGGACCTCGATACGGCTCCATTCCCTGATCTTCACCGCGCAGACTCCACATGACGTCTTCGGCATCTTTCACATCCAGGAGACTTTGGCTTAATTTCTAGAAAGCAAAAGTAATGATTTATCAATTGCATCACTTAATTTGTCAGCTGTAATAAATTCTGAATAGCTTTATGGTAAAGTGGTGAAAAAAATAAATCAGAATTTTGAACTCAAGCCAAAACAAACACTAACTATATTAATTAAGTCAATACCAAGGCTTCAAATGCTACTGTACTGACTTATGAACGTCTTCAGCACAAGATGGCAGCATTCTTATCGGGAATATTTGATATTCTCATGCTAGTTCCCAGCTTAACACGTTGAGCAGCATCACCTGAACGCACCATCAAACAACCGACCTGTGATTTATGGAACATGCGATAGAGCGTGTGTCCTACCAAGGATACTCTGCATGTGCTGCAGGCAGGGAACAAGCATTTTTCCTTCGGGAGGACCTTTTTTAAAATAAAACTGAACTTGCCGACCTCTTTGTGGACTTCAGAGGATCCTGTCACTGAATTTAGACACAGTGCATGACTGTACAGGGCAGCTCCAAGTGTAAATGTGCTCTATGTAAAGCGCTGTGCTTTTGGGAAATAGCACAATGCTTTGCCAACCTGCTATTGATGAATAAATATGTAAATGTACAGTAATAAATCACCCATCACTGAGTTTGACCTGCCTCCCCCTAACTGTGACACTCTATCACCTGAACTGACTATGCAAACTAACCCTGCTGCTCATCCTCGCATATTCATAAACACAAGCGGCACATGAGACACCTGAGATTGTTTATCAAGGACGCCGCAAGGTCACCCCCATGTGGCCGGGATCTAATGCGCTGCTCGTCGCCTGAGTTTTCTCTTCTTTGACTTTGGGGCAGAAAGGTAGTTGGGTGGTATGCTGGCCCTGGATGAGATTCCAGTCCTCCCCCCTCCTCCTCCTCCTACTCTTCCTCCTCCCACAGTGGCACGATAGATCAAGCTGAAGGTGACAGAGAGCCTCAGATCAGGAGGACGCACGATCTAACAGTGTGTGTCACATCTATCCACTGTGGACAGTGCAACCTAATATTGATTATCTGTGGGGTCCTGTAGGAGTGACATGCTCATGCACACACACACACACACACACACACACACACACACACACACACACACACACACACATCGCTGATATCAATTATGACGATTACAGTTCGATGAATGTGAAGGGGGCTGAAATTGAACGACCATATTGTATCGCTTCTGGGGTTACAGCAGCATGAAACTGCTGCGCTGGTGTGTGTGTTTGTGTCTGTGTGTATGTGTGTGTGTGCATGTGAGTGTGCATGTGTAATAGGGCGGTGTAGGTCAAAAGAAGGGGGAAGGCAAGGAGGAAAGAATGATGACTTTTCATCTCATGGGACAAGCGTTTGCAATTCCACAGCCTCCTTCGAACACACAAAGACACACATGTCACTCCATCACACACAAGCACACGCACACAAACACACACACAAACACACACGCACATAACACGCACAGTATTATTCATATCTACAGCTTGTATTTAGAGGAAATATCGCAATATGCTGAACATTTTCAGACACACTCATATAGCAGAATATTGGCAGAGTTTATTACTGTCTGACCAGATAAGACCAGTCAGACAGTCTAAACGCTGTCCTGTCCAGTCTGACCCAACACAGTCATTTCCCTGGCTGCCATTATCTGTATGTTTTGTGGAGCGATAAACGTTTGTGTGACCAGTTATTTGTTTTTCCATGGGCTGATCCTGCGTAGAGGTCCCAAATGTGGTGACCCAAAAACTAAATTGTGTATTTATGCAGGAATTTTTATGAATAAAAAAAAGAAAAATTGGACTGCTGTAATGTTTGGGTTTTGGGGGAATTGCTTTTTAAATTGAAAATGTTTGAAAAGGCACAAAATAAAGTATATGCTATCTAATTATTAATATAAAATGTAGCTCTTCGTATCTTCTCCAGGTTCCCGACATCTGTGACACGTTGGACTCCCAGTGGAGATTCATTCAAACTGGCTGCATCTTATCTAGGACAGGTTTTATTGTATGATTCACAGCAGAAAGGATGAGATAAGAAATGTTATAACACAAGGGACCAAAGATGTTTAAGAGATATACAATTTTTTAGAGCAAGAAATTAAGGAATTAAAAGCTATATACAATAATAACCTATGTAAGAAATGTGTGCAGTATTTGTTCAAAAGAAATCCCAAAATCTAGCATACAGTATAAAGTAAAATATGTATAGCGTATACATACATATTTTTTTCATTTAATTTTAAATATAAATAATAGACTACAACAGACAGCATCCAATCTTAATCCGATTACAAATACATATATCTCACAAACACTGGTGCCTTCTCAGTAACATCATGCCTTCTTTCACTCTTTGTCTAATTTTCATATATCTCTTTTACTCAAATTGTTTGTTCTTTGTCTGTTTATTTATGTCTCACTTTGGGAATATTGTTATTTTGGGTAGTGAATCACACTTGTGAGCTTCTTTCATTCCTTTACTTTTATATTAATGTTTTTCTATGTAAATATGGATGTGTTTCTCCATAAAAATGTATGCTGGTTTTAAGTCACCAGAGATGATACCTTTGCTATATTTGAAGTAATGAGTACATAACATAATAATATGAATAATGACTTTTCCATTAGTCTATGTAGGAAGTGTTGTGGTTTCATTACAGTATAGAATGAGGCCTTTATGTTTGCATTGGGTCCTCCTCACACCACCATGTTTCTACAGTGGCACAGAAAGGACAACCCAAACACTGACTCTAGAGAGACCACATTGGTATTTATAATACCCTAAGGCCACAGTAAGTTCTCAAACGCACGTTGAATGGGACGTTCCGTTTCAACATGGAACTACACCACTAGATGTCACTAAAACACACACTCTAACGTTAAGTTAAATTTTTGTGCCAGGAAGAAACGGCAATGATGATTGATTTTAATGTTATTAAAGAAAAGAGGGTGATCGATGATGATGATGATGATGATGATGATGATGATGATGATGATGATGATGATGATGATGATGATGATGATGATGCCTCTGTGCTAGCAAAGGCCAGATTGGTTGTCTGTCCGTCGATGACCTCACAAAGCACCTTTTTTTTTGGCCCTGTGAAGGTGATATCTCTGGAACTCCATCAAGGAATCCTTTCACATGTGACACAAACATTCACATAGCCTCAAAGATGTACTGATTACATTTTAGTGGTCAAAGGTCAAAGGGTCAAGGTCTCTGTGAGCTCACAAAGCACATATTTGCCTTGTAAATGTGCTATCTCCAAACCTTGAGGGAATTCTTTCACATTTGGCACAAACACTCACTTTAATTTGAATTTCATCTTGGTAGCCAAATGTTAAAGGTTCAGGTCAAGGTGGCCTCACAAAGTATGTTTATGTTTCTCTTGAACATTTTATTTAAAGATCTGCTGGAGGTAATGTCTGTAATGTACTGGGTTTTTTAGTTCAGTGTAAACAAGCCAAAATGGCACAATAGCACAATAAAGGGTTTTCTTTATGGCAATTTTGCGAAAGGATTCTAATAGTTTTGTGATAAATATACAATGAATAGTAGATGGAATGTATTTCTGTCATACAGCATTTATACAATGTCAGAACAGATGTCAGGGACAATGTGGCATTTTACCCAAGGACACTTTGGAATGAAGAGACTGTAAGATTGTAGGTTTACAAGGGAAAGAGAGTCTTTAAAGAAAGGACTGGTTTACGTCTTGGGGTATGCCGTAGGCTCCGGGGATAGAGTTTATTATACTGTTACCATATTGTACTGATTCCTGCAACTTTAAGGATGTTCAAAAGTAAATTAAAAGATAGGTCCTTTAAGGGTTGGATACTTTTAAATAGCCACTTTTTCATTAGGCATAATTAAGAATGGTGGGATACCACCTGTTTTCAGCAAAGACTGTTTTTCAAAATAAAAGCCATTAAACAACCTCAAAAAGATCAGCATCGTTTTGCTTAGTTTGTTTCTTTCGTAAGCAGGAGTATTCCTGAATGAACACAACTACACGAGAAATTACCCACAGACAACAGTCCGTTTTATGGAGAGAGAAATGCCATCGAGGATCCATGCGCGCAGGACGCTGCTCATCCCTGTGTGTGTCCGTGTGTGTGTGTGAGTGTGCGTTGGGGGCTGTATCAGGTGGGTATGGAGGGCAGCCTACAAAACGAGAGAGTGAGCAGCACTGGAGGAGCAGATGTGAGAGGACTGGGCAGCTGAAGGGACCAGTACGCACCGCGATAATTAGCCTCGGATGCATTAACGGGAATAACCGGATCATGAGGATTTGAGAAGGACACGTCGCCACAATCGTAAAAAACGAGGGAATTAAATCAGGAGTCCTCACTCGCCCCGGGTCCGGTCGCCGTTATGGGGATAGACCGGCGGCGGAGAGCATCTATGGCTCTCACCTTGAACTTCCTCGCCTTGTTCCTGGCCGTGTCCGCGCTCACCACCAGCTACTGGTGCGAGGGGACGCGTAAAGTGGTGAAGCCGTTCTGCACCGGCCCGGTCACCATCAAGCAGTCGTTCTGCATCAGGTTCAACAGCTCCAACATCAACGACACGCGGCTGGTTCAGTACATCTGGGAGACCGGGGAGGACAAGTATGTGATGAGGAAGTTTCACACCGGCATCTGGTTCTCCTGCGAGCAGAACATCAACATGACCAGTAAGTTTCCACGAAGAGAGGCTCCGGGATCCTGCCGCTGCCGGGACCGGAGCGCGCCAGAGCGCACGGTGCGCACGGTGCGCAAAGGGCTGTGCGCCACGGAGCCAGGTCCATCCAGTAACCCGTGATATAAGGCAGAGTCTCTCCCTCTGCTTGTGTTTCATAAAAACATCTCTAATCCATCTTTAACATAGTCCTGCAGTTCGAGACTAATCCCAGAAATTAATTTGAAAGTTACACTTATTGGATCAGAGAAACCCTAATCTCAAATCTTAACACCAAATCCTATAATACATTGAAAATAAACGGGTCTGGTGATTTAGAGGATTTTAGATCCAGGAATTTCATTATCCAGGATGATCCTTTATAATTTTTTATGTGCAACCTGACGTATTAAAATCATTTGTTTCAAAGATAAAGATAAACATTAACTTTTATTTTCAGTAACAAACGGTTAAAACATAGGGATGTGCATAAATTTAAATGTTAATAATAAAGTTTGAGGTGAATCATCTATCCTTCAGTAGTAGCATAAAAAAGAAGAAAATATTCACGTCTGGAAAGCTGAAATCAGAGATTTTTGCACTGTTTTTGCTTAAAATTGTCTCAAACTAACCGGATTAATTATAATTGCCAATTAACTCTCTGTCAAGCTCGTCGACTTAATCATTTGAATGGAAAACCGGAAGGGAAAGCGAGATTAAAGGTGATATTTCATCCTCTAATCCACAGCTTTAACTGTGGTATTTGAAAGCTGCCCATCTGATTTATTAGCCACTTCCAGATAAACCTGATGAGACCTGCATGCTTCTCTAACTGTGGCTCCTGCAGTATGTCTCCTGAGCCCCATATACCAGCGTTTGTCTTGTTGACAGTTATAGAGTTTATTCGGCCCATTTGAATATGCTGGTGGTGGAAGTAGTGACAGTGTTTGTTATTGCCAGTGAGGAGAGAAAACCCTACGCAGATAGGATCAAATCCTGATTTTTTTTTAATACCTCAGTCTGATCTCTGAAAATGAAATATACCTATACCTGTGAAATCTATATTACAATCTGGATGAATGCAGGTCTCTGAGGAAGTCCTTGTCTCACTTATCTGCATGTTGCAGCTGAGTGAATTTCTTCTCCCTGAAGTGTCAGTAAAATGTCCAATGTCCATTCTCTTACAGGTGAAAACTGCAGAAGTTTCCTTAATGTTGCACCTTCAAATGAAAGAGGTAAGCATAAATGTGAACCACACTGTACCATTTACACATTTACCTACTAATTTCTCAAACGTCTGTCTGTCTATGGAACGCATACCTCGGGAGCCATTAAATTTATTGTTTTTTTATTTGACATATGTATTGTAAATGGACCGAGAAAGTGCAGTGACCAGTTAGGTGCGTAAAAAAGAGCACAACGTTCATTTTGTTGCTGTAATGCTTTAAAGGGAGTTCAGTTACAGAGATTTTATTTTGAAAAGTTGTGACCGTGGGAGATTGTGCCCATGGCTTAGTGAGTCCATAGCTTAATAGACCTCAAGTAATGTATGTACAAAAAACACCAGATAATTAAATCCTTCAAACATGTATAACTCACAAGTGAACAGTAATAAAGCAGATTCAGTTTATAAAGAAAAATTGATATTTGAAATCCTTACTGCAGATAAACCAGGTAGGATGAGCACAAGGTTTTCAAAAGCACTCTCCACCATAGACTGTTTACAAAAAAGCTCTGCACACAACGTCCAGCACACAAACAATAAAATAACTGTTTGAGGAGGACTCAGTAATGACAAGGAATAATTCCGAAGTGGCTCCAGAGCATCAACACAGGAAAAGAGAACAAGCAGGTTTAGAATGGAGCGGCAGCAGTGTTTTTAATGCAACCTAAAAAGAAGCAGTAAATAATCCAGCTGGGTTTATTTTTACTCTTGCTTCTAGGATGACGCTGAGAAGTTACTCATAGACAGAATAACAACCCTTCTCTCAGGTTGGCCATTCTGAGGCCCTCAATCTCTGGCTCTTTTGTTATAAAGGCTATTTTGTGATCGCTATAACTAAGCTGCTTAGCGCTGCAGTGACAAGTGGACATTTTGCAAAAAGGCTTTGAGACCCTTTGTAGCTGTGATGCAACGCTGGCCAACACTCTCCGCCAATAGGTTTTCCTTCATCTGTCAAACAGCTGTCAGAACATTATTTGAAAGCTGGAATACTGGTATACTCCTTCAATCTTTAAGCCTACACTGGATTTAAAGCCATATTAGTAGACTTTGTGCAATGAGAATATGTCAATCATGCTGGAGGCAATCAACAACATAGCATCCCTTGCTCAAACAAAAAGATCTTCCTCTCACTACATAAACTGTAGAAAGGTCAACAGGTGAAGGCTAAATCATCCTCATGACAGTATTTTTGGCATGGAGAGGCACAGCAGAGCTGTGGATGAACTGATCACTCACACCGTTAGGTAATAAGTTAAGTGGTGTCTCACCAAATCAATCAACTCTAGTGCCACCTAATTAGTTCCTCCAGCCGTCAGGGCCCACTCACTGTTTAGTATTAGGTGTTCACACCATGAGTCTGAGCTACTGTTTGTTTGGGAACGGTGGACAATTTGGAGACACCTACTGGAAATATGCATGTTTGCTTTGTTTGCCTAGTATTACATTATAGAAGAACAATAACACATTCGCATGTTTTATTTTATCCAGAGTCAGAAGTTCACACCTCAGGAGGCTTATCTGTCAAATCTGTATTCATAATGTTGATAAGTTAAAATTCTATATTAAAATGCCCGGCGCTGTTTAATGACTTTGCCTACTTTGTTTTCGAAAACAGGGAAACCTATAGATTTATGAGGCACTTTGAAATCGATCGGGCTTGGAGCTGAGAATTACAAACAGCCAGCAGGGTGAAGTCCGACAGTATAAAGAGAAAATCTAGAAAAATACCACCCTTATTATTTAATTCCACCTACAAACTGCTGATTGGTCAACAAAATATTGTGCAAACACTAGATCTGAGTGAACTGCTGATATGTGGTCAGCGGTTTTGAGGTTTGGAACCAGGAAACTCCAAATGTACCTTCACTATACACACTGACCACAAACACTGACATCAGAGCTTAGATGCCAGTGCTTCTGATAGCATTGTATTGTCGTATTAAGTTTCCTCATCTACATGCTGACATATTATGATTAAAAAAAGACCTCAGCTTTAATAAAAATGCACTGCAGCCAGTTTTAAATACCATTTTGTCCGGTTCTCTCAACTCCCTCACTCTAAATTTAACTGAACTCATCTTAAACTGAAGGGTGGAATTCAATTTAGAGGCAAAAAAGCTTTTTTTTTGCTGAGGGAAAGAACTATTAATAACGATAATAGAGGGATATTTTAGATAATAGGCATTTTACTCTAGTCAATTTTGTAATTAATTAACCATAAAATGCCTGTGGTGATATGAGCAATTACACCATGGCTGGTTTATAAATCCGATGATGTGCTCTCCCTTCACACCGCCGTGAGCCCAGGCTGTTGCACGTCTCTAGGTAGATCACATATCCGTTTTCCGACTGTGAAGGTTAATGATATGGGTGACGGGTCATTGGTCCCCATTTCCGGACTCATTCTCCTCCCCAACCACCTGCTTCTCTCATCCCTGTTCCTTCCGCCCTTGCTTACCTGCATTTTCTTTTCTAAATTCCTCCCCCTTCTCTGTCACTTCCTATCTCTATCAATCACCCAACCATGCTCGACCCCCACTACATAAATACGTTGTTTCCTTCCCCTTGTTTTTCCTTCCTCTTTGCTTTTCATTTAACGTAATCAATTCTCTCTACAGGAGTGCTGTGGCTGTGCATTGTTGCAGAGTGCCTGTACATCCTCCTGCTGGCCACCGGGGGCATCCTCATGTCCCTTGAGGTGTGTCATTTCGGCAATGTCATCGATGGCCTCAAGCTCAACGCCTTCGCTGCCATATTCACTGTGCTCTCAGGTTGGTAGGATCAAATGGTGTATCATTAAACAAAGAGAATTAGAATGTGATTTGATTACAAAGAGCGATATATATGATACATTTGCAAATTTTAATGTGAAATCTGTATTAAATACGAATATTTAGACAGTTTTCTCATAATTTCAACAAGCCCACACAGCCTTGGTGAGTGATTTAAGTTTAAACTTGAAACTCTAAATTGTCTGGATGTGTTTGTGTGAATGGTTGTGTCTCCGTATATGTTGGTCATGTAATATGCTGGCAATCTGTCCAGGATGTACCCCGCCTCTCACCCAATGTCAAATGGGATTGCTCTAACCACTCTGTGACCCTCAAAGGATAAGTGGTATAGATGATTGATGGATGGATGGATGTAAGTGCAAGCTACATTTAAACAAGATTACTATAATTGGGGCTACAGGTGTAGCTGTTTCTTACAATTTCAGGCAGAAAGTTTCTTACAATTTCAGTCAGAGAGATTGAGTTTCAAAGAAGTGAGTATTTATAACTGATGGTCATACAGTTTGAGTTGGCTTAAATTGTTCGGTTCTTTGAAGGCTGTTCGGTGGAGGAATTTTGGGCAGTGCAGGCAGAGCATCGTAATGATGGAAGGTGAAGATGTTCACTTTTGTCAAGCTGCATGAATATAACAGGGACCTGTCCTCTGCCCTCATCGTTAAAATGTTTTTTTCCATTGCTTCAGGTTTTTTTTTAAGTATGGGCTACAGTGCAGTGGGCCTTACCTCAATGACAGGACTCAGCATGTTACATTGCAGCATCTGGACAACTGCCAGAGAGATGTAGTTCATCCAAGATCATTCAAATGTGTCCTATATTACATCTACATTATGACCGCTGGGAGTCCTGCCTTTGGCACACTTCAGGTGTTGTGCCTGCATTGTAAAGTCCTTCCTCAGGCTGACAAGCAGCACATGGCAGATGCCTGTGCTGCCTCAGTGGATGTGTACCCATTCCCTGACAGTCAAATGAAGAGCCGTCTTGAATCATTGAGAAGGCAGCAGCCTGCCTAACCTCACTACCTGGGCGTCATAATATATCATTTGGGTCTCCACTTTTGCTGTTATCACCAAAGTTGAAGGTTTCATGGAGCAGGGCTTCCAAACCCTCCTCCCCCTGGATCAGGACCAATCTGCCATATCCCTTGTCAAGGACAATGTTCTTGATGCAGCACTCTTCCATTGTCAGACACTCAGAGGTTTTTCAACATGTTATTTCTAAAGAAATGTGTGATGATGAGCCCACGAGTGCTGTCATTACGCTTCATATGGACAGTGGCATAGACCCTTTGTCTGTGTGAAGCATTTCTTCTCCTCATTGTTTGATGTGGCCCTCATGAGTAACCATGGAAGACACTATGACACAGGCAAACGGTAACAGGGCTTGGGTTAGATTGTTTCCATGACAACTGCAGTGCATTAAGTAAATACATAACTATTTTCAGAGCATTACTCAATGGACAAATAGATCGACAGCCTGATGGTATTGCGAAATACAGTTTCTCCTCGTTCTCAAGAAGACAGGTTCACGCCATTATGTGAAACACATATTTCCATGTTTCTATTGTCCCAAAACATTAGAAATTCTCAGCGCTTGCTTTTCCAGAAAATGTCAATACCAATACAACCACCTGTCATTCGACTATTCCCTGGCTCCCAGGACAATTTACAACTGTACAGAGTATCGGACAGCATGTTAAGTGGCGGGACCTCGACAGTGGGATTGAAGTGCTACTTTGGCCTGTCACGACCGCGATGGTGACCAACTGTTTATTCACAGTTTGACAAAATGTGTCCTTGAAGGCGTGGCTGAAATAATACGTCAGTAGCAGCCTCTGTCTGTTGCACCCAGCTGCTCCACCTCTCGCCTGAATAACGCAGAGGACGTGATGCTGTTGTGATCGCATCTGTGCAGAAAACTGCATTTTGCATGTATGAAAGGCAAATTCTGGGTAAACTCTGTAGCCAATTCTCCGGATTTTACCCGAAGGTCATGGCGCAAAAACTGCTTTTGTGACTTACAGTATCTGCCCTCTCCAGCCTCTTTAATGCCTCAGGATTCAAAGGGATGGCAGCTTGACTAATTCATGCCCTAACCCAAGGTGTTGATGGGTAAAGGCAACTGTAGCTCCTTCTGATCACTAGTGGTAACTATGGATTGTTTCCTGATTCCTTCTCGCAACTGTGAAGAGGAAGCCACATCACATCTCTCTACCCAGGTCGAGCACTGTCCTGCTATGTCGCATGCACAGCTGACTTGTCATGTTCCTTGAGCATGTTTGTGCACTTTAGAGAATAATCTCAAAGGCTATTGCTGTCTGCACAGCCCCGTCACACTAGCTGTGTGTAGCTATTTCACAGGCAAATCTGTCCTCAGGCAAGACTCCTCCTTATCAGGACATACTGCACAAGGGGAATTTTTATCCTCCATGGCTTTGCACGGGGGGGGATGACAATGAGTGAAAGACATTTGCGCTGCAGTTTCTTGGTCTTCCCCATGTTTTTTCATCTGTTTTTATCTGCATGATGTCTCCATTTTCTCTATGACTCACTCTGTACTGGGTATTTTGTCGCAGTGATTAATATTAGATTTTTTTTGTATGTGCGCTCTCTCCCCTGCCTGTTGGCATGTGAACACACACTTGTCTTCATTCTCTGCTCCTAGCTTTTCTATGACAAAGTCCAACCTTCTTCGCCACTTTCTTGCAATTGTAAGATTGATTTTTTCTTCTCCATTTGGGCACATATAGGGCCACATATGGGGCCAACACAGGGTTCAATTAGATATGACGTAATGGGTGGATATGATAATGGCCAGTAAAGGACATATACAGTGAGACATAAATAACTTCCCGCTTTTATCCTTTAATTAACCTCAATCAACGACCGATAGCTAGGAAGAAGCAAATATGAAATAGAATTACGAATAGTAACTCCAAAATAAGGGTATATCGGGGTCCATTGAGCTGTCGCCTCAGTGACTCCTTAAATGTCTTAAAATAGGTGGTTTTGTGAAAGAATCAAGGTGCAAACCACCAAGCATTTGAGTACAACGTTTTTCAGTTCTGCGCAGTTGCACAAGGAATCTATTAGCTATATTCTTAAAGGGTTGTGTTTAATTTGTTGACCCCCAGCTCCTGACGTAAGCAGTTCATGGTTTTTGACCAGCAAAGTGTCGGGGCCTCTCTCGAACCAGCTTTCTGGCCCAAAATCAGATTTGAGATTCAGTTATGGGACCAAACCAGCCTTTAAACGACAAATGTCAAATTACCTGTACCAAGATTATCAATCTGTACAAAAAGTTCTAACCCCTTGGAGAGCACTCCACTCATGTAGGCGGTGCTGTTACTGCTGGAAATAAATCGGTTTGATTTTTCTTACTTTGGTCTCGTAAATACAGGAAAAAACTATATCTGAGGATTCATCCTCAACAGATTCCTCTGAGTCCTTAGTTCTGCTTCTAGTTGCTGGCTCTAGGTCCCTGAGCTAGTTTTCTGCCTCTCTCAGCGAAGGAATGAATAGTGACCCTCTCTCTAATCCACACTGTGAATGATCTTGTCAAACTCTCTGGGCAGTGAATCAGCTGCAAAAGACACTCTGCTCAACAGTTTGGCTTACTTTGCAGGTTATGGAACGTCTCAATGAACTTTAGGCTGAAGAATTGTACCCCCAGTATATCCCAGGCCCACACGTCCAAAGTTCTCAGTTGTGAGTCTATTGGCTTTTGATAGACTCTAGTAACTGTCTTATTTCTGGAGCTATCTTTTGATCAGCAAATATCATTAGTGGGTTTCCTTAGTATGCCTAGAAAGTAAAGCCCCTGATCAGCAAAAATAGTTTAGACTATCTTGCGCACTACACTTCCTACTCCACTGACAAAGGTCTGGACAAGCTCTTTCAGAAACATGGCTTTTTTAGCTGAGTCTTAGGGTTCATATTGATCGGTTAGGTGTTAAAGATTTTCCGGCTCTGACAAATGCTTTGATTTTTAGACGAATTACAGAGTCAGCTAAGTGCTCTTTGATCTTGTTGACATGTGAAGCAATGAACAGTGTGTGCCCTTCCTGGTTAAATAACCCATGGGCTTTTGTATTATTTGTTTGGCAGGTCATTAGGGTCACGTGACATTTATCTGCCCTTGTTTCACAGTAAACTGGTAGATGTAAATTTCCACATCAGGAAATTCCATGATTACAAACTAGTTACATCAACAATTAAGGATCAAAGGCAAGACAGCCATGTAAATAATATCTAATTCCCCTTCACATGCACTTAAAGTGTATTCATCTGCACATGAAATTAGTAAAATTAAAGGTTAAGTGTGTAGAAATTAGTGATAGCTAGTAATAAAGTTGTGCCATGGTAGCCTTCAGATGTCATAAAAAACGCAAAAGGTGTTCAGTATTTCCAGTCTGTGCTACTGTAAAAAACATGGAGGCCTCTGTAGAGAGGAACCACTCCTGATGCACATATACAGTTTAATAAAAGGGTCCATAGTAGGGTAAAGAAAACAACCATTCATATAATCCTAGTGTTACCCAAAACATCAGTAGATTAAGTCACTATTTTAATCATGATATCTACATATGCAGTACATTCATATTTACATCTGTATATCTCATTATTAGCCCCAAACTCTAACTGGCCCACTCTGTGTAACCAATCTTATTATTAAACAGTAATATATTAATAATACATATCTACTGTTTTATGATAAGTTAAAAAGCTTCAATGAATTATACCATGTCTACTTGTTGACTGATGGAACTTGTCCTTAGCCGAGGACAGATGATCAGGTTAATGTCTTCTCTCTACAGTCAAATGCTCCACTGTGTTCACCATCAGAAGTTAGATGCCTCCTCTTTTTGCAGGCCAGGGGCTTTATAGTTGGATTTATTTGAGCTTTCTGAGCTTGAATTTAGCCATCTGAAGATGATGTAAGTGAGCAATAACAGTGAAGTTGTCGGCCATAACTAAAAACAAGGAGCTGAAGGATAATAAAATGTTCCATATATTTGAAACTAATTTCAAATTCGGGAAGATAATTCTCTTTTAACAAATTATCCTTTTGACATTACACTTAATCATGAATAAATTGTCATTAGATAAAATGTGTGTTTATTGCAACTTTAATTCAAATGTTTTCCAGAAAGACCAGGACCGGGTTTACTGAAGCCCAAACATTTTTGGAGAATTCACGTGACTGGGAATTTGTGACTTATACACCTTCTGATACCTTTAAAAAAGTCTTTAAACTTCCCATAATAACAAAAGAGATCTCTTTGTTGGTCTGGGCTACCTCAAGCTATTGCATTATCCTGCTGTGGTCCATGAGGTTTTCACCTGCAGATAGTGAGACCTCATAGTTTCAGCTACAGTTTTGGCATCAGTGCAGTTTATTCTGTTTCTTTCTCTTTCTTGCGGTATATGTTACCCGATACCACCATAGATTAAATTAACTCTGTTGGAAGCGCTGAAACATCAGATCCAGGTTGTCATCCCCACATGATGGGAAATGACAAATTATCGCAAAGCATTTTGATTTTTGTGCATTTGACATCTGTCAGCGTCAGTCCTCAGGTTCAGAGAGTATTCCTATAGGAATTTGTTAGAGCACTCTCCACTCATCCACTTGTTGTGTCCTCGTCTTGTCATTTCTTCACTGACAGGAGTTGAACCCAGCTTGCTCTCCTGCTACTGAAGCTTCTCAAAGTCAGGCTTCAGTGAGTTGTGTTTTCGTGGCCTTGCCCTGGAATTTTGCCCTTTCTAACTTTCGGTTGAACAGCAATTGAACCTTTCAGCTCTGTCTGCGTATCTGATGTTTAATTTATACATGACTCTCTGTCCCCTGAAGTGAGGCGTTTGCATAAATTGGAAATTGAACTCTGTAAGGGTTCATAGTGAGGGCAAGTAGCCTCGCAAAAAAACTTGAATCCTCTCATTTTTTACTGCTTTTTAAGAACCTCTCAGGCTTATCTCAGAGGGAGAGTGTGAAATGTATGAATAAAGGGAGAGATTCAGGAGTAGTTAGTGTTTTAAATAGGGAGGATTAAGGGTGTTTATGGCTGCGTGGGGACAGTGTAAGTGACCAGATTACCCTTATTATAGCTGTCAGTCATTTGGGGTATGATGAGGGAGACTGGGACTGAAAAGAGTTTGGAGGAAAGAGCATATTTTTGCTGTTGAGGCTACTGAGGCACTATCTTCAGTTTTTTATCAGAGGATTGTGCTGCAAGTGCACAAAATCCCTAAGAGCGGTTATTAAAGTGAACCAAACCTTCTGTGGAAGTGATGATTTGTGTGCACTAGTGATGATGGCTTCCGACTTTCTGTGCTGTATTTGCCTGTTTGCACTTCGGTAATAACACAAATGATTTTCTTCTTCCTGCCAAATGGAGATGTAGTAGAGCAGTGGTTCCCAATTTGTTTTGGCTCATTTTCCACTTAGGCCCCTACACTGCATGTAGGGCAATTTTGGGCCAGATGAAAGTTAATGGTTTTGAAAGTATCATGATTCTGCCCTTGGGAACTTTTGAAAGATCGTGTTGGAGCTTTTTTCTATTGTATGGACTTTTAATGTCATTGATGGTTACGCTGGTTCCCTGGTGCTTGGATTTGTGTTCTGTTACCCACTCATACATTAACCCCTCCTCACTATAAAGGGGCTTCTATGTAAGGGACTACATAGTGGGCTCATCACCAAAACAAACACTAGAAACTCGAAACACAGACCACATTACTCTGGGATTTTTCTCTGCACTGGTAATTTAGTCATTGTCGGAAAAACAGGATGTACAACAACAGACAGATTTCTCTTTTGCCAGTCATAGGAAAGATAAAACTACGCCATTGGAAATATTATGGACGTACGCTAAAACAGACAGTTTAGAGTCAGCCTATGACATTAGCGGGAAATAGAAATATGTATGATTTTATCTTCAGGATAATAATATTAAGATATTTTTAATAAAAATAATACAACCAAGTGCACTAAGGTAATTATTGAATGATTTCAGACACAGCCAACGTTTTCGTTTCCTTTTTTATTTTGAAACTTCATTCCTTGTGTGTCTTTTGCTCTACTTCCTGTCTTTGTCCTGTTTCCTGCCACTGTGATCGAATGCACCTTATTCCCTAATTCCCTATATAATGAATTCTACATAGAGGACTATATAGTTTCGGACACTACTCTGCACATTTTTCTGCAGTAACAACAACAACGTTGACCGCTGGAAAATCCCACAGTAAATGTTAAGCACTTATTCTGCACTTAGTATTAATATGAGGTTAAAAGCATATTAAATTATCATCTTTAAATGTAGAAATAAACTTCTTTCCAACACTTTGGGCTGTGATATCCTGCTCTGCTCCTATTTACATTTGTACGACAGCCGGCTGTTGCAGCTGCCCTCGCAAATATTGCTCAGTTAGTGACCATCGGCTGTACCCTACTTTTCACGCTGCATTGTGGGAAACAATGAGTTCAGTATGTAGGGTATGAAAAATGCCACTAAACAATTCAGAGACCACTACAAAATGGCAAACTCACTATAGAGTGTTTTTCCCTTTGTCTGTGTCAGGTTGTTAATTCATCTTTCCAGTTTTTTTGCTTCGAGAGTTTCAGTTTCACTCACCATCGTTAGTCTTCTTTGTTATTTTAAATTGTGGATTTTCCATTTGTTTCTAAGTCTATCATCTGCATTTGGGTCCGAGATACATTTAACCCTGACATGAGGGAACCTTGTCAAATCTCTGGTGCAACCGCAGTGCAATATTTCCGTTTTTCTTTTCAATCAATTTGCAAGAACTTCTCAAATTCAGGTTGTACCATCTCACAATCAAGGTACATTGCCATGAGAAAAAGTTAAATTGTGTTATTTCCACCAGGAATGTAATCCAGTTCATTGTAGGATTATGCAAAAACGAATGAGCAGATTACCATGACACTTATTCGACACATATTAAAATGTAGTGCGGATCCGGGATTTTTTTATAACTTTAACATTGTGAGATAAGGCAGTCTTTTGTCATTTTCACAATTTTTCCTAGAGAATAATTCATCTATTTTAAACAGGCAAATTTTAAAATACCCTTTCCAGATGTATGACATGTTGTTCCTTATATTAATAATGTATTTACCCACACAGCCCACAGGGGGATTGACACGACTGAAATCAATATTTCATGTTCAATTTTCTATTCAGTTATTGCTTTTGTTTTTGATTAAAGAAACCACACCCACATGACGCAAAGGTTTTTGAGTGTTGAACTCTGAAACTAGGGTGTTGTTTTCCAAACTAAAACTTTGGTTTTAGAGAAACTCTTGTGATTTGAACTCAATGTTTTCAGGGACTTTAACAGATCCCATGGCTGTGGCCAACCTCTTTTATTTTGTATTCATGCAATTTAAAAGTGGAACAGAGACGTATGATGCAAACTGCAGACTAATTCAACTAGAATACATTTTTTTGTTTATGCAGTAATTTAGTAGGCAATTTTCAAAATTCTCCAAAATTGCAACCATGTTTTCAAGATTCTCTCAGTCCTATCTCACACGGTGGGGCGTGTTATTCGAGTTCTTTTGAAGGTTTTGCATACTCAGTAATTCACAATAAAATAATATATAACAGATTGGTGTGTTTTTCCGTTTTGGATATTTCCTTTTTTGGAAACAAATGAAAAACAGTATAATCTAGTTCTTATGCCCCTTATGATTATTTTAATTCTTGATCAAATGAAAACAATCCTAAAATGCAATATAATGGTATATAACGTATGTATGATATTTATTCAACATTCTTTCTCTATCCTTGGTTAACCTTACTTCCCTCTAGTGATCATGTAGTGGATGACAATGTAGACCAATGGCATCAGACCACGTTCCTCTCTGTAATACCCCTGAACTGTGTCAGGAGCTTCTGTGATCCTCACATTAAGTGCTTTGGCACTAAAAATAAACAACTTGGACTGACATTCATTGACTTCACGATGAAATAAACTGACCTTGTGCGAGCGGACAGGAATAATTTAGACATGACACAATGTGCCAGGACTCCGATCTTCGATTTGTTTCACTCATTCTGACACCAAGCCGCCTCTCATCTCCATCATGTTATGATAATATGGCACTGGGATATCTTCAGGAATAAACATGAGCATTGATAGTGATGAGATGGGGAATTTAGGTGTTTGGTGCTAAATCTGGTGGGCTCTTGTTCAGTCCAGGGATTTGGGAGGCTTATGTGGTAATCGGATTGGAGGGCTACACATGCTAGTTTTTTTTCCCGCTCTATTTTGTGGGTGATGAGAGGTCCAGTGTGACGGGCGCCAGCAGAGCCTGGGCTTTAGCTGACAAGAATCTGGCACATAAGTGGAAAAAAAAACACACGGACAAAGAAAATAATCGATAAAAGAAAACACGACAAGGAGCCATTGGAGAGAAAAAGAGGAATACGTGCATTTGAGAAAAGGACCATGAGTATTGTGCACACAGAACTCCTTGTTGCTCTATTCAATTCGCTTGTCTGTGCCATTGTCTCCAGTGGGGACGGATGATATAATCAAAAACTATAGCAGGATAAAAATTCACATCAGTCGATATCGATAATTATCAAGATAAATGAGTGTTTATATTTTGTTGCCTTACATTGGTATCTGTGTTATGCATTTATACTGAAATGTATATTTTACCGAATAAACAATAAAGAAAAGATGTCTTTATACAAGTTCTATATTTGGTTTTTATTTTCAATGTCTTTTATTGGCTGATGTCTTGTAATCTGAAAGTTTGAACTCCCAAATATCAATTTCTGAATCCCCCCTAAAAAAAAATCTATTTTGGTTGTTGTTTGATAGTAAACAGTCAGATAAGGGTTGTGTTAAAGCCAGTTTAGAGCTAACTAGGCTACACCATCTCCAGCAGCTTTAGCTTCAGCCTCTTAACATTATGAAGACATTGTGTACAGGCAGAAAAAGTTGGCAACAGTTGACATTAGCCGCTGCTTGTGTGCACCTATGTCTGACCCTCTGTTTAAAAACGTACTTAGAGCGCTGTGTGATTAATATGCCCCTGTTCTAACTGCCTGAGCTGTCTGAGAATGGAAAGCTTGGCATGAGAATCGGCAGCGGAAGCCAAAAGGGACGGGACTTGGCAAACAGTCATTTGTCTCTTTTTCCTCTTTGACTCTTTTTATCTCACAGACAAAAACACATGGATGCGATGACTGTATTTGTCTCTTGCTATCCTACATTGCATCAGTGAATCCTGTAACTCTGAAGCAGAGGCGAATGATTCTTACACTTTTAAAAATACTTTATCAATTCATGTAGTTGCCTTATTATTTAATAAATCCATTTTTTATATGAATTCCTTTAAAAAAACTAATAAATACAGACCCCTGTAGTTGTTTAGCTGCAACCTGTGATATCACATCTCCAGTCTTAGCTCCAAGCTGGTAGACTGGTTTTCTCTAATATGGAAGTGAGATCATGGTCAGGGGATGGAATGATATCCAAACCGAAAGCAAACAACCAAAACAATACCTGTGACTCACTACTTTTAAGTTTAGGATCATTTACCTGCGGGACTGAAACTTTTGAAAACTGTTTTAAAACCATGTTTCAAAGGGAAATGTCTCTGTGAAGGAATACTAATAATAATGCTATAAATAATAAATGTAACACATTATTATATATTTATACAATCAAAAGAAAGGGCTTTGGAAATAAAAAACTCTCAAGTGAAAATACATTAAGAATAACGAAACAAAAAAAATGGTTTTAAATTCAAGCTACTGACTCAACTTCAGAAGAGGCTGCTTATGTGTCAAGGGTCACAACAGTTACAAACTGGTGAGAAACTACTGATGCACTCAACAATATGTTTGTTTTTATGCAACTATATCTATACAAAAACATGGTTGAGTCATTGTACCACTGAAATGTGTTGAGGTGAGAGCATTAAGAAGTAACTACAAAAATGTACACAAATCTGAAAGTTAACTTTCCTATTATGTTTGACCGCCGAGGTTTCACTGAGCTGAAATGTGACATTTTTGATGATTCAATGGAGAGTAAAGGTTGAACAAAAGAATGTCATATATGAGAGAATATGTGGTGAATGAAAGATTCATTGATGTGTATTTATTTGCTTGGTGGAATATGTTGGTAAAGCGTTCATGTCAGTCTCAGGGAGTAGGTTCCCCAATGTTTTCAGTGGGTCTTCAGCTTCACGTAATGTAACACTGCCACCAAGTGGTGACTGCATGGAAGTGCAGTGATGGGTATGAGCTCGTCCTAATCCTTCTTCTTCCTCCGTGTGGCAGGTCTGTTGGGGATGGTGGCCCACATGATGTTCACCACTGCTTTCCAGTTGACTGTCAGTCTGGGCCCAGAGGACTGGAAACCTCAGACGTGGGACTACAGCTGGTCGTACATGTGAGTTTACAAACTTTATGGGACAGTTATTAGATTCATATAGAAACCAGTGGTTCCAGGAGGGGAAAATTGGTTTTGTGTTTGCTTTGAATTAATCACCTTAACTCATTTAATTAGATGCCAAACGTCACATTGTGAATTGTAAACTATTGGAAAACAGCCTTAGAACCTAGGTAAATCTTATAATGTGTGTTTGATTTGACAGCTATATGCAGTTTACTCTGAAAACAGACATACTTTCATACTTTCTTTACTTGTCTTTGTTAACTATGACAAAAATGGTCGGGACAGCTTCGGGTAGTAGTTATGTCAAGTTAATGAAATAGTGTTGATCTCTAGTCAGATTATTTATACTTAAATTTCAGGAAGATCATGACCTAACTTAAATTACAATTTAAAGTAAATCAAAATTGAAATTTTTAAGGTTTTTTCTTTCTGCCCTATTTATTAGTATCTATTTTCAGCCTATTTGGGAGAGTTCCATGACATCTTTAGCAATACTGGCTGTAGTATTTTAATCATGGGTTCTTTGTTGTGTTTTTTTAGTATAATGCATATGAATTATAGATATTTGTAGTTAAATAAGATAGGTCATACTATATCATCCCACGTTGCGTTGTAAAAACTAACTTGGGACACCAGATCAAAATTTGCTTATACATCTTGCTCAGGTACAGTAATTTGTCATTTGAATAATGACGACTTCCCCTATGAAATAAAAGTTAATGAGAATATGAATGATATACAAATTTGAGTATTGGTTGAAACTTTCTTTCCTCTAGTCTGGCATGGAGTTCCTTCACAGCCTGCATGGCGTCCTCGGTCACCACCATCAACCGCTACACTAAAACCATCCTGGAGTTCAAGCACAAGCGCAGAAACATCGAGAAGAACCTGAAGATCAAGCAGAAGCTGTTGGAGCTGGACTCTCCGGAGCAGGTGTGGGACATGTATATCAGCTCTGTGCCGAGCACTGCCGAGGAGCTAATGGACCTGTCGTCCAACGGCCGCAAACTCTCCGACACCTCCATCTTCCTGGACCTCAACGACCTGCCCAACCAACAGGGAGAGGAGTACTGCTAGAGGACCAAGTCGTAGCAATGTCAAGAAACTGTGTGTCATTCTCACGTTCAAGCTGATACAGAGATAATTACTGTAAACAGAGTGAGACCACAGGTCGAAGTTGAGTTTTTTGGCCATTTGGTGACAATAGTCTACAACAAGTGGAATATATAAAACACACTTGATATAGTATGATCTCGTAAATTGAATAGGCTCTAGATAACTTGCTAGATCCTAGCTATTCAAAACAGAATCAATTTCAAACATTTAAACTGTTGAGTCTATCTTTACAACCTCTATGTTATTTTAAAATATAGTTTTAAACCTTCAATAAACAGATTTAGGTCATTGGATACACATTAAAGGTTCAGTGTGTAGAATTGATCTATCAATTAAAAATTGTTGCCTATTTCAACATTCAGCAGACATACAGCGACACCAGCATTCATTTGGAGTCATGTTTCTGGCAACCTGGCAAATGTAAGTCCAGCATCTAAACTCAGTTTTGTCCACACTTACTTGTGAGCTAGTTGCTCGGTTTGTCTCGGTGCCGTTCAGCGCTGGGCAGGTAGTGTATAGTAGCTTTATTGAGAATTATTTCATGGAAGCAGCTTCCTGCTCGAAACAAGCGGATAGATAAGCAGGGTTAGTCTGGACCAAATCAACAAAGTTGTCGGCCAAGAAACCTAAATAATGAGCTGAAAGACACTAAAAAGCTTTGCAGAGTTAAGAGAAGTCTCTCTGGGTTCATCATTACCGTCCGACCCCTCTGACATTAGACATTTGGTATGAAATAGTGATGAGTGTATTTTGGCTTTCGTGTCTATACCTAAAGCCATGTAACGTCTTTGATCAGTCCGGGCTGTGGCTACCCCTAGATTTTGGGGAAGCAGACATTTGAGCCGCCTGCTACATAATGTGCAGTTAAATTAGTAGTTATTGAAATAGTCAGAACATGACAATAGAAAAAAATTTCTAGGTTTAGAGTTGACATTTTTTTCATAATGAGTATATACGATAAATGAAATACTGTAAGTATAACCAGTCACTATAATCAGTATAGTGTTAAGGCGGTGGCTCCAAATCCTGTTATTGACAACGCTGCTGGTGCTGTATCAATACAGAAATAAAGGTTAGACTTTAAGTAGGTTCACTATTTGACTATTCTAGCACAAACACTCTAGAAACCAAACCTTTTGGTTTTTTAATCACATGACCTACAGTAGCTATTTTACAACAGCTATTAGCTAACTGGCTCCTTGCTAGCACACAGATGCTAAAATCTATAACCTGCCACAGATCAAAGTCAGTGTCCTGTGATATTGTGATAATTACCTCAAAGATGTTTTGGCCAAATAATGCTTTTTTCTAGTGTATTCTCTGTGGCCTGGTATTTGCCAGAGGGTTGGCTACTAGCAAACTTTGTTTCCGAGCATTAACTGTTTTCCAGCAGCCTTAAACTCGCTCCATCATTCGCAGTCACAGTTATCTCCTCCGTGAATCCGTCCCCGCTGTTACGAAGCAGAAAAGCAAATTTCCTATCAAATTCCCTCGTCTTGTGCGAGCTCCGAATGTGATCGTTAACAGTCGTCTCTGTGATGGTCTCAGTTTTTTACTGTGACACTAATGTCTCAGAATTGATGTAGTGAAGATGTATTGATGCTAAAATGTAGCACCTTTGAGAACCAGTGCTGAAGGGTTCCCACTTAGCCGAACCACGTTATATGAGCCTCACAATCGGTGTTGACTCACAATATACCTCTACACAAGTGATACTGCTGTGAAGGGTCACTGTTTAAACCCTGTTATTTAAAAGGAGAACGAAGCTGAGGATTGGACCAGCGAACTAACAGAGTGTGAAGAGGAACCTCTGTGGAGAGGAAATGGCCCGATCCACTATAGCACACTCTGGCTCTCAAGCCTCTTGGTTCACTGCCTGTTGGATTGTATCCATTAAGGGAAAATGTACAAATTTGTTAAAGCTGTGTGTGACTTGCTGTAAACACATTGATGGACAGCCCAATGATGAGGAGCTCATACTGGTTCTAATGGCACTCCTACTTTATATCGAATTGATGACATGCTGCCTCCGATGTGTGAACCGAATAGAATACGCTCTCACCTTCTCAGATTTTGTGTCCTGATCTGTGACAGAATTTAATGTATTTTTTAGTTTTTTGTCTTGCTATGGATGAAGTGTTTCACAGAAGGGGGACCTGAGGATTGCTGTTGCATCCACAGAGAAGTAAAAGATGTTGTCAGAGTGTAAAGGATGATGGTCGTGTGGGTAGAAGATGCCCGTGCTGAGTGCCTTTACTTCCAGCAGCATGCCTCTGATCAGACAGCATGCTCTGCTCACGACGTTTTAACAAAGGCAATGCTGTTTCTCCAGCTAATAACTGCTTTAGTGGGAACATGTAGATGTCCGTGCAAACTGCCAAAACCTGTCAGTGAGAGGAGCCTGCCTCTTTTGAATCTTGCAGTGTTAATATTTACTTAACAGTGGGTACTTTCTTATATATTCACAGCACTGTATTGACTGAGAGACTCAGAACAAGATTGTAGTTAAATACAATTTACTTTTAAGTGCATTTGAAAATGTGACTTATGTTTGTGTGTTTTTGTTTATTTGGTCATTTATCGATGAAATGTATTGTAGACAACTTTCAGATGAACTCTTGTTCATTGTAAACTCAGTGTCATTACCCTGGGTGGTAGTGAACACTGAAGCATGGATTGTTGTCTTTCTGTGTGTGTCCGACTTCTTTCCAGTGGCACTTTTTGTGTTGTGTTCTTTAGTTTCATTTTTGTGAATAATTCTTTGCAACCTAATATATTGATATTGACAACAACTTTATATGAGAATATTTAATTTAAAGTTGAATAAGAAGAGACTACCATAATAAACCAACATGTTTTTACTATGTTTTCTGCTTAACGTTCTCCCAAATGTTCCATTCTTTGGCCACAAGAGGGCCCTGTCTTCTTACTGTTACTGGCACTTGTCGATGTGTCTCTCTCTGCTACACTCCCACAGGACTGGAAATATCACACTGTGGTCTATCACAGAATTGTTTTAATGTTTTAAGAATTTTCAAAATTACCCATAAACCCTAAAAGTATAGCCAATCTCAGTAATGTAATTAAGTTATTGTTATTATTCATATTATTTGGACCCCAGGACTGTTTGCACCTTATTTACAATGCATTTTGGAGACCCTCCATTAATGATTTCAATTTGTTTGCAAAGCAATTGATAAACTGAGCTACCACTCCAGAGATTGAATCTTATTCATATTATTAAGGCTTAATAAGACCATATAACACACAGCATTTTTGAGTAAACATTGAGGGAAAGCAACTGTGACAAAGAAAGGTCTATGCTTAAAAATAATTTTATTTTTGAATACTTTCAAACTAGTGCAAATACATGCAAACTGAAAACAGACAACCCTGTAAACTGTCCCTCACAGTAACACACTACAGCGTCACATATCACATCCAGAGAAATGGCCTTTGACAGGTCGTCCCTGTCCCGCTGATTTGACCTGCTCTTGTTTTGGTTGTCCTCCAGTGGTCCCTTTACCGCACACGAGCTACGGTGGGGACGGTTCTGCAGTCAGAATCCTAACCTGAGCCTCGGCACACGAATGTGCCACTCGGCGAGGAGGCAAGTCATCCACACCATTTCCCCTACATCCATTTATCCACATTCATTATTCAGGAATACAAAACCACTCAGTCAAATCTGAGCTCATATAAAGATTCTCTCGCTCACCCCTCTGCTGCTCACCACATAAAAGATTCATTCCCGCTTTTTCGGGAACAACGCTTGGAGGACGACACTCAATATGTATGCATTGATTGCTCTTAAATTCCTAACCAGTGAGACTGAAGAACAAACATGTAGAAAAAGAAAAGTTATGGGGATTCAGGAATGTGGAACGAAGCATTGTCTGCTCTGGGTTTGTTGTGCCACTACAGCCTACCAACTACAGGATTAAACTGCAGACCAGAGACGCTAAAAGCTACACTGTATATTTCACCAACCAACTTTATAATCTGCAACCCATAGCAACCACAACGTCATGACCAACTTGCACATAGATGCTTTATCTGACCATCTGGGGTGGAAGGATGAGGGAGGAGATGCTTGTTACGTACCACAAACTCTTAGTGCAATCACGTCTTTTACTGAACATCTATTATATCTACAATTGATTGGTAGAGGTGAAGTGCATTGACACCGGGTTTTTCTCATTATCACAGATGCAGCTCTGCTGGTTTGAGGCGGTAACCGTTCTGTGTTTTCTGGATCTTTTGTTCTCTGAGTCAGTCAGATGGAAGATTCACACCTCTAATCAAAACAGTGCAAAAGCCACTGGTGCCACACAATCAAATGGTCACTGCCATCCAAAGTCTTGTCCCGCCATCTGATAGAAGCGCTGGTTATGTGGCTTGTAGAAATCCCTTAGTCTCTGCAACACCTCCGGGTCGATGGAGGCGTGTGTCCTCCCTTTCGTCTTCCCCAGGCAGTGAGGTTTGCTACTGCCCTCCGGCTTCTTCAGGCAGGGGAAGCCTTTCGTTTTGTTGAAGTAGAAGTGCTTGTCCGTGACGATCCTCTGGAGGCCCAGAAAGTCCTGCACTTTGCCCACTTCTCCCGCGGGGTCGGAGATGAGCCTCTCCCCGCTGACCAGATGGATCTGGGTCCTGGGGAACCATGCCAGCCAACGCTCCAGGTGCTGGGCGTACAGGCCAATCCACAGCGGGCTCCACAGAGAGTCGATCTGACCTGGAGACAAAGAAAGACATGGCCTTTTATTAAAAACCAGCATTGCCAGTGTCGCTGTTGTCTCAGATCCCATCTAACTTTAATATTGGAGCTATTATTCTTTGCCCATTGGCCGAAGCCAGTGGTTTTCAGAGCTTAACACCGGTGAGCTTTATTCCAGTCAGTCTGATATGTATAGTGCAGCATTAAAAAGATGATATAGAAGTATAATGGATAAAAAATTTTTTAACATTCTGTTAACATTTGAGGGAGAAACCCATGAAACACAGAGAACATGCAAACTCCACAAAGAAAGGCTCTTAATAAGATCCATTTAATTAATTGTATCACTACATGTTCCTCTTACATGCCAAGAAGTAATCTGCTTGATAAATGTGTGGTATTGATAGGAAATATGCAAGGCTTTTACCAGACCCTTGGTTAGTAATGATGATTTCTTTCATACTGCTTGCTTATATTTTCAAATTTCTTGCCTTAACTTCTTTGTGCTCAGTGAAGACAAAAGATTGAGAGTGTTATGTGGAGCAGCCAGGCCTACAGGTTTGTATATTTTTTCCTGTTTTATCGTTCAATAGATCAGAAACCTTGAGCTAACCGTCAGAGCCATGCTGTACCTGTACTGCGGTTCTTGAAGGCGAGGCTCTCGAACGGAGGGATGTCGGGCGTCTTGGAGATGATCTGGGTGTAGTCAGATATGGCTCGGGTCACGGGGTCACGGACAACCACTATCAGCTTCACATCGTGCGACATAGAATGGACTCGCTCTGGCGTTTCCACGGTAACAAAGTAGCGAGGCGTCTTCTCCATGACAATCTGGCCTTCCAGGGCTTTGGGCATCATACTTCTGGAAGTGTAGGAAAAATAATATATGCTCACTTTCATGAACAGTAACAATTATTATTTCTTTGTGAGGATGTAAGTTAACTCTTTCATGGCCTTTGACCATATTTACACTGATGGATAGATGTGAGTGAAATCTTCTCGTCTCTCAGCAAGAAAACAAAATATAAAACTTTAAGATTGATTTTAAAACTGGCTTTTAAAGCTGATTACATAATAATTAAGAGGAAGATGAATTTACTTAATTACGATATACACAAGTTTTTGCCTGCCTTCAGTGTGTGTGTACTGATCAGAAACACACACTCTCACTCACACAAGCCCTATGAGTCACCCTGGCACACATCACACAGGCTGATCAGTGAATGTTTGATACAGTGGCTCTCCAGTGATCCAGACAAACAGGCAGTTGACAGCTGTGCTACAGAAACACAGGAGTCTTCCCTCAAATGGGTAATGTTCTCTTCACCTCTACCTCCACAGCAGAAGCCCAGCAGATGGGACTCATTTAAAGATAAATGAGTCCGGTGGCCCCGCAGGACCAGCTGGGAACTCTGGGACATCTGCCGACACACCTGCCACACACCTGACTGACAGACTGAACACACACACAACCTCAGCAGCCTCATACACAGCGTCCCCGCTTGTCTGAATGGAGCCTGAAGGCTTTTACTAATGTTTGCAAATTTGACCACAAATCATTCAGTTTGTATTTTAATGTTTGAATTTAATGTATTCTGTGATGGATTCCATGAGTTTCTGGAGTTTCCCAGTAGAAATAGACAGTTACTGGTCGGCCTTGAGTTTACATTCATTTTCTTATTGTATGACTAGAAATCAATGGTTATCTAAACTAACTGGAAGAATACGCTGATATGTGTCAGACACATTAGCATGGTTTGTAGAATTGCTACTGTGAAGTTAGTTAGTAAATGTAGGTAACATGTAGTAAAAACAACTGGATTTACAAACATCAGTTTTATACCCAATCCTCATACCTTTGGGTCTCATAATCTTATAATTTACTAATTAAAACTGTTTGAAGTACTGTATAGCCGCAACCACATTCCTTTAGGTATTAGTCCTTTTCTAATTGTTACGGTGGGCTTTGATTGTGTTTGTTTGACAAACTAAAGCACAGCAATGACATATTAGAGTTCCTTTCATGAGCAAACTGATGCTTATTTTACATTCGACATTAAGAAACACTAGCGTTGATTAAGATTTATGTTTGTATGTTCCATATCACCTTCTCTTTTCGCTCTGGTTTGTTCTCAACCCCTAAAAATATATATTGGCTCTTCTGTTGGTAATCACCAGCCAGTCAATAACTTCGACTTTCAGTCATTTGTTGCTGTTGAGGTCTTGAGGTGTTGATGAGAGCCGTAAGACTGAACCACAATAGTAAAACTGTCGGCTGTAAAACCAAAGCAATGAGCAAAAAGACACTAAAACGCTTCACAGATATAAAGCGGGTTAAGTATGGAGAAGAGTTGTCTATGGGATTAGACACTAAACTCCTGAGTGACAACTGAAGTAGTTTTTATTTGGTCTAAAATTATTGCAAATGTATTTGATTAGTCATTAAAAAGTGTTCCAACGCAGTTATATATGAGTAATAAAAGAGGGACAAACGGAGAGGACACAGAACTGATACAGTGAGGACAGGATGCTCTGACTGTCCTTTGATATCACGTTTCAGACGTGCCTGCAGCCAAACCTCCTGTCAATACAACACCCCCCAACACACACACACACACACACACACACACACACACACACACACACACACACACACACACACACACATACACACATAGATTTCATCTGATCTGATCAACATGAGGCAGCGCTCACTACCACTTAGCCCAAAGACTTCCCTTTTAACTCCAATACCCTGAGCATGAGGAGCCGTGCAGTCTGCTACACACACACACATGTACAAGGAGGCACTTGGGCACATTGATCACACTGCAAAACAAAAACATACACTAATTATTTACTCATTAGGCAAGCAATTGCTATCATGCTTCTGGTCTCCTGGGCCACCTTGAACACACACACACACACACACACACATCACACACACACACAACACACACACACACACGTGTAAAAGGACAAAAGAAGCTAATTGCTCACACACACATGCACACACACAATAACGGATGGGTGTGGTGGATTGTTACCAGACTCTCTAAAGATGGTGGATGCGTGTGTCTGTGTGCATTTGCGAGAGTGTTTTAAATGAAAGGGGTGGGTGACTGATGAAGGAATGATCGGAGTGGATACAAACGTGCCTCCATTAGCAATCTGTCTGTGAATAGCCCCAGAGCCAAGAGCCCCATGCCATTACCTACGCACAAAGAGCTAATAACGGCCCCTAAGAGCACCATCAAAAGAAAAGGTCTTCCATAAACATGCTTCAGCTATGAGCTTTGCACAGACGCACTAATCGACGGACCAAATCGCTGTTAGTTTTTCTTATAACTAAATATGCTCTCATTCTGGCATAGAATACGTCTAAATTGTGATCCTGGGTTGGTTCAGTTGAACCTCTAAGGGCCAAAAATGTACTATAAATTCCTATTATAGTTAATACTATTTTTAGTACAAATAGCATATGATAATAAAAGGGTTGGATCAAAGTTTCGATTGTTGACTCTGCTTTTGCTTCAGTTGAATCACATGCACACTCAAAGTTGTATGACGCAGCTAAATATAGAATTTCATTTTTTAAAGTACTCCCTATCTTATCAAGGATTTTCAATCACGGTAACATATGGCTATACTTTTGTTTTGAAAAACATGTAATAAGTAAGAACAAGCAATGTTTTTTTGTGTAGGTTGAGTATGGTCTGTACATGATTCCCAAGGAGATGATGGAATTAATTAATTGTATCTGTTTTGTATATTCCCTGACTGTCCATTTTTGGATAAATAGAGTCAAATGGAATGAATGACCAATGAAGTTTTCATTGCTTCCCAAAATGTGGGTTTACACAGTGTGTGAAACTTAGTGCACACCCAAAGACTCACCTGGAATCTAATAGGCTGATGCTGCATCTTGACTTTCTGTTATCAGGGTCTTACAAATAATTTTTCTGTCCATTTTGTCTTAACTGGGACACTGTAAATTGGACTGTGCTGACTGTACACCGTATTTGTTTTGGGGTGACATACTGAATGTATACAAGATTATCCTGCCTGCTGTTACTTAGAAATTCTCATAAATGGTCCCTCTATGGTTCAGGTTAGATCTAGTTTAGGAAACTGAAACTACTTAGGACAGGAGAAGATTATAGTCATGGAAAAGGGGAAAATCCTACTAGCATGGCAAACAAATTAAAGTGTGGGCTGTTTGCAGAATAAAACAATATCTAGACCACCAATAGTGCAAGACCAGTGGTGTTTTCCCGAAGGGAAGTCACAGAAGTGGTTAAGTTCTTGACTTCTTCTACCAGTTGAGAGTTGTTTCCCATAGCATATAGGTAGTTGGCCATGTCTATGAGTGGGAAGCCAGTTAGGGATTTTCTCCTCTCCTTGGCCCGTATAGTGGGGGAGTGAAAAAAAAAGATAGCTGAATAAATTGGCAGTTTAAAACCCCCTGTTTTAGCAACATCCTTTCCCTACTCATTTTACTTTTGAGGGTGAGATCAAACATTCAGAATGATGAACACAGGGATTATCCTGCAGCTTACAATAAGCTTCTGTTTGCCTTTGTGGACCTCTCTTTTGTCGTCCATTTCCCAATATTTCAGCAGGCCTCCCTGGTGAATTAGTGCCGGCCAGTCAAGGCCACTGGCTATTGATCCTGCGGGGCTTAGGCCAACGACACAGAGGCAGGTGTGGATGGTGTACAAGCGGGAATAGTAGGGATTGTGTATATTGAGATGAGTGAGGTATGATGGGATGTATGAAGCAAGGTGTTTGTATAACTGTCAGAGGACAGACTGAAAATGGTAATGCAGCACTGGGCCTCAGCTGGGACCAAGAGTGGCAGGTGGAGACTGGAGGAGCTAGCACCCTCTGGAGCCCCATCAGTGTGTGTGTGTGTGTGTGTGTGTGTGTGTGTGTGTGTGTGTGTGTGTGTGTGTGTGTGTGTGTGTGTGTGTGTGTGTTGTTGAGAAATGTGAAGCAATTGAAATGTCCATCAAATATGCAGCAAAGGAGTGGGGGATTTGAGGGTGTGTTGGATCAAAGACGTAAAATCCGGTCTGTTTGTCTTAGATGTTGGATCCAACTAGGAAACAGGAGCCAATCAAAGGGCACAGTATTAGGCGTGTTCATTATACACACCTCGCTGTTTATTTATGAGTCAAATATAAGATTTGAGTGTTTATTTTTATCCACATGCATGCTTGAGTGTGTTATCGGGGGCCCGCTCATCCATTTGCCCTATATGGGGAGCATTAAGGAGTCAGTCCATTGTCACTATGCCCTGTCCACTTCCAGGAGACATCCATCATAGAGGGTCCCCAGAAACCCCCCACCTTTGCTTTCCAAGCCCCAGGGGAGGACCTTAATGAGGTCCAGATCGCCCCACCCGTCTGGGCCTTGTGTTGACACCCCCAGTACAGGACAGGACAGACCACACCTGCACCCCAGTTAAACACAGCAAACAAAACCTAGCATGGCAGCCAGATCAAACCTATTCTTAAGGATTTAATTACGTCACACTTTTGCATTATATTTAATTGTGCAAAAAACATGCAAAAAATACTATACATATAAATATTTTATACCACTTACTCCCCACCCCCCCCCCGCAGATCTGATTCATCAGAAAATCCGCCAATCGTGTTTTTTCCTATAACCCGCCCACCAAATCCTGCTGAACATCCAATGTTTTGGCAGCCATTCTTCTGTGATTTGCATGCCAATTATATTCCATTGTACAAACACAAAAAACTCAAGTAGCACCATGTGCTGTGTCACGGCAGAACAAAGCCGCCGATGTATGGGTATGAATTTAAAAGCCTCCCTTAACGAGTTCAATATGAATTGCAAATGACTCTGTGCGACTGCAGCAGCTGACTGGGAATACAGAGTCATTTCGTCCCTCCTATACTGTTGTTGTACATCCGGAGAGGTGTCTCCAAATTCATTCAAACTGGGTGAGGACCTCAGAGATAGACTAAACTGTAGTAAAGCTTTGATCCCTTTGATTATTATGTTGTCATGAAATTATTACAACATGTGTAGTTGTGTAGTTTTTTCTTCAGAATAGACTTATGATAATGTGGTGCTGGTGTGGCAAAAGATTGGGTTTGGTTATCAGTGAAAACTTTTAGTAGATATAACTTTATAAGATGCTCCACATTTTCTCCACATACTCGACACTTCATATAAAAGTATAACTTTATGCTCAATATCTCTCATTTATTTTTCCCTTCAAGTAGCCCCTAATACTTACATTGTAATGTGGAAACAATTCTCCCGGAGAAAAACTCTTCAGCTAATCTCGGAGTTAACTACTGCTGATGTCAATGATATATTGTGTTGAGGGCTAGTTTAGATTTCAACCTGATCCCCAGCATGAAAATGGTGTTCTCTCACGTCTTTGAAAAATGTGCCTTCTTGGAAATGATCACACGCAGCAAAGACTGACAATACAACCGGTCAAGTCAAAGCTGTGCTGGTAACTCCGAGTCAATAATACTGTATATGGATAAATCTCACTGTATCACAGGAACAAAATACAACCAGCCCCGCTGTCTGGAGCACAGAGCTGTCTCCAGACTGTGTGCATAAATGCTGACTTCTTCAGATTCTGTCAAATACATCCACACACACACACACACACACACACAGACACACACACACACAAGCCCAGCTCTGGTGACAATCCCCGGGGTTGAAGGAAAGGTCAGCGTAGATGTGTGAGGCTGCGGTAACACTGACTTCACCCTTTAACCTATACCTCACCCGGGTCTTATCTCTTCCCCCTCTGTTTTATCTCCCCCTTTATTTTTCCCCATCCACCTGTCATCCCATCTTTCAGCAAGGAGCCATCACAAGTGAGATGTGAGTTCCCAGCTGAGTCATTTTAATGGATTCCTTTAAAGCTACACAGAGAGAGAGAAAGACGGTATGCAACATGAACCCTATGAGCGTACGTGGGGGGGAATATGCCAATGTAGGATAAAGCTTCTCGGTAATTGTAACCGAAGCCGAGCTGACCAACACTAACCGCTCTAATGCTGGAGTCAACCCAAGGTCAGAGCGAGGAGATAGAGCTATCGATCCCAGACAACACAGTAAGGAGGAAACTTCCAGTCCATCTCGGGGCCCATCGCAGCGCTCTTCCAGATCCAATCTCCGCTCCAAACGCCATTAGTGCATCTTTGTCAGGGGCTCTGATCTCAATTGCCCCGGTGAAGCTAAATGTTTTTTCACTCTCAGAGAGGCAAGGAGTGATCCTGAGGAAGATACACTATATCTCATTCTCTCTGATTGTCCGTGATAGGGTTTAAGAGAGCGAAGCAGTTATAGAGAAATGTCACGTCGAATCCGAAAGCACCACAGTTGACCCTCCATTTGCTGTATGATATGAAAGCACACTATTGGCTTTAAGAATGATTCCACTTTTTATTACAACCGAGGTCTCAATGTCTTGATTGTGGTCATATTTCATATCACACATTGTACATGCCAGGTCAGTTGATGAAATAAAGCAATGTCAACACTTAAAAAAAGAGGAACAGGGCTATTTGTGGAAGAGACAACAGAAGTGAATATTATCTAGACCTATGTTGCCTTCAAATGAGGTCATACTTAACCATACTAATGAGATGGGGTGACTGCGGAACTTTATAAAAGTTCAGAGTTGTGTCATTGCTAATGTTTCCAAAGGTTCAATACTTGTTTGGTAGAAAGGAAATGTGTTGCCATTTTAGTCGTTAGTAAGAGATTAGTCAGCGTTTTGTAATGTGTCTGAGAAAATGTTATATTACCCACAGCATCATGTTTTCCCTCTGTCATTGGCCTCAAGACATCGATAGTAATGTAAGTAATGTTACCGTCCATGCTGCTCCCCCCTTAGAAACCGCAATCTCATTAGTTCCATTTGAAGGCTGCATCTTTTCACACCACTATAATATTCAAGTGATTGATAGGCTACTTTTTGTTAATGCTCTCAGGCTAAAAACATTATGTGTATCAACATGTTTTTTTAATTTTTTCCCCTTTGTTTAGAAGCAGAGCCCCATGCTTTAAATAAGGTGGATTGCAAAAAATGCCCAAATGTCATGGCAACCAGGCAAAATTAACTAAATTTGATCTCGCTCAAACTAAATACTTTTGCAAATGTGTTTAATTTTAAATCACAATTAAAGATTCCTTCCCTTTTTTTTACTTCTATTTTCAGTTTATGAATCACAGAATTTTATTTCATTTTCTTTCATATGTTCAAAATCAGAAACTTCTACTGAAAATAGTGGTCTGCCAGCAATAAACATTCTACCAGGTTGTTGGTCAAGAGTCTCCATTAAATCTTAAAACCTAATTTTGGGTTCAACTTTGACCTTTAACTGTGTAAGGACACAGTTTTTCTCATCCATTACTTTGGTGAATGTATTCAGAACTGATCAAATGAATGATCAAAAAAAGAAAATCTATGTTCATCCATTAGTCCTCTGAGATACAAGAATAGAATATACACTGACAATAGCTAAAAAAAGGTTTATGCTTTTTTTGTTTTTAAGGCATTTTGCTACTTTGGGGTTTTTGCTGTTGAGCAATCAGAACAAAGACACATTTGCTTTGTCGGTCTGTGTACTCTGGGTGTGCTCTGTTTGTTATGAAGTAGCGTGAACACATCATTAACTCCCAGTGTAAAGTGACCTGGAGTCAGAGGTCAATTGACAGAGCTGACAGCGATGTCAAGTGGCTCAACGCGCAGCGAGCCCCATCTGGCCCGGAGGGGAGACGTGACAATCTGGTGTCACAGTCCCATCACCTGGTGCCACACAGACTGCAGACATGCTGCACATGCTGGCAGACAGCACGGGCTACACAGGCTTTTCCAGTACTTCCAGACCTATAAATAGTCTCTGGCTCTGTTTACATTCCACCATTTTTATGTGATTGTGGGTTCTTCTTGTCTCTGTCTATGGAGACATTAACATATTAAGACATCAACCAGACATTCATCTTTTCAGGTCTCCATCATGGGTTTACTTGGTGCCAACATGCCTGCATGGTCCCCTGAGCTGAGCCAAAATCACGATGGATCTCCAGTAATACTGTAAGATGGTTTACACCACACAACACAATCCAATTTAAAAATGTGTATCTAATCCGTCATATTTGAAATAATGTGTGTATCTATACGTGGATCCACTCACTGTATAAAAAAGCTGAATGAAGCCCATGAATCTGGAAACCTTTCCTTTATTACCTAAAATTATTCTCATTGTCTGTTTGTGTGTGTGTGTGTGTGTGTGTGTGTGTGCGTGTGGTCAGTGGGTGTGTGTGTGTGTGTGTATGTGTGTGTGCGCACATGTGTCAGAGTGTCTGTGTGTCTGTGTGTGTGTTCTGAGTACTTCCAAGTTTTCATGGAACAAGCTGAGAACAGAGCCACATTACAACATTAACATCTGGCTCCGGCTCCAGAGATGATTACTCTGCTGCTCCGTGAGAACTCATCCTGCAACGGCCTCTCTCTCTCTCCCCCGCTATTGTACATACACACATGCACACACACACACACACACATACACACACAGCAAGCACTGCAGGCACACACATGCACAGATTGGCATAGCCAGATGGCACACTCTCTTTGACTGTCACCTAAACCTCAGTGGAATTGCAGTGGCTATGTTGGGGTATGCAAACAGCACAAAGAAATTCACTTCTTTTGGTGGAAGTTGGAGGCTCCTAATTGGGACTTGGATTGCAGATATGAATACATCCTATTGCACAATCACTAAGAAACCAGGTCCATTATTTAAATGATAAGGAGTGTCAATCAAGTTTTCACAATGTTACTTATTTTTTAAATGAAAAACACACAAAAACAAAACCTGCAAATTAGGTGAGCACATTTGGTTTTCTTCCATGGGACAAACCTCGGGAGGAACAAGCTTAAAAGTTAATTTAAAACTGACAGATACTTTGGTGAGATGGATTTTCCGCGTAAAGTGTGCGTACCTGTACCAGTCCAGTCCCCGTGCGTAATGCCGGTCGAAGAAGTGCGGCTCCGACCCCAGGGCGCGGATGTCCGGGTGGAGCCGCAGAAACTCCAGCAGAGCCCTGGTGCCTCCTTTTTTAACCCCTATGATCATCGCCTGGGGTAACCTCCGAGAATCTGTCCATTCTTTGCCCGAGCTGTTCGTCTCCAGCCCGGGGTGTCCACTGAACGCGCCTTCGCCAACAGCGGTGGCACCCTCGTGGCCAAAGCCGGTTCCGTTCCTCTCGTACGGCCATCCCGACCCGGACGCGACCAATTCGCGCGCAGGTGCCTGGATCTCGGAGTTCTCTGTCAGATCCGACTCGCAGCATCCAGTGAGCAGATAGACCAGGGAGAAGCAGAGGATGCTCAGGGACGAGGCGATGGTGAGGCGGTGGAAGAGCCGCCGCAGGTCCGCGCTCGGATGGTAGTGATGGTGGTGGTGAAAAGCTGCCATCCCTCAGAGACCCATGGGAGATGAGGTGCCATTCTACCACAAGTTCAGCTCACATCCCGACATACTCCAACCGCCGCCACGCACAAACTCTTGGAGAGCCTCTTGGAGAGCCTCAGTCAGTGCGCTCTGCTCCTCTCCTCCTCCTTCATGCTGCGCGCTCAGAGCGCATTGCCCCCCCAAAACCAGCCAATCTGTCAGCCTCAATACAAATCAGTGGCACTAGTTGTTGCGTGACATCTAGGGTGTGCGTTCACTTACCCACCCTGGCAACGTGGGGAGAGAAATAAAGCTCTAATATCCGAGCTGCGGGGATCTTTTCTCCCTCTCCACACCACGAGATTACTGTGCGTCTCTCCCCCACGGCTCATCTCACGGGGATTGAGGGATCTTCTCTCTCTCTCTCTCTCTCTCTCTCTCTCTCTCTCTCTCTCTCTCTCCTCTCTCTCTCTCTCTCTCTCTCTCTCTCTCTCTCTCTCTCTCTCTCTCTCTCTCGATAGGCTATACTTCTGATTGGAGGGTCATGGCTTGAGGCGCTTTTAATTCCAGTATTACAAAATAGGGGAAAAGGGGGTAGCATATGATGATGCTCCATGTCTGGCCTTTGTGTGGTCCAGACTAAAGTAGCCCACTTGTAAAAATGAGGCCCAATATGACCCAAAAAGAACTAAGCAAATTTGGGCAACCATTAGCACCTTCGGAAGACCGGAGTGGATCGCTCCATGATGTTCATTGAAAGATAGCAAGGGCTGGATAGAAACCTGCTTGACAACCGTTGTTTGTAAGAATATAAGCATTGTGAATTTACCAGAGTTGGTTTTATGTTGGTTTTTGTATTTCCTGTTGGTGCTCCATACCACCTGATCATGGTTTTGAGTCACGTAAAATAAATTAAATCAAAATAAATGAATGGATTGATCTTCCAGTGAAGAAACAAGTGAGGGACATGGTGCAATTTGGAACTGGGTTTATCACACTTTGCTGACACTCTGCACGCTAAGACCAATCACATAATTGGCTTAGTGGCCAGTATTAGACTGTATGCTGCAGCTGCCAATAGATAGCTGATCCTGACCTCACAGGACAGTCTGAGTCGAGTCTCAGTCGGCTGTCATTCAGATAAGTCCTCAAGTCTCTTCATGACTTACAGTGTGGGATACAGTCATAAAAATAAACGTGGTTATAATATTGAAACAAAAGACAAATGTCTCTACAGAGGCAATAAGCTGTTTTATTGTTTTTGATCCGAGGAGAAGTTTGCACATCATGAGTGGATGCTTTATCACTTACATTAGTAGAGGAGAGTGTTGTGTTGCAGTCTCTGGTTAGGGAGCTCTGCAATGTTGGCTTTTATTATTGCAGAGTGCGGAGCTAAGGTACGGATAATAGCTCATAGGAGACTCATTAGTTCCCCCTTCCAACCACACAGGCACGAGTGTGCACGTGCATGTAGGCACACACACACACAATTTCCATTTGGCTTACCCCTGTCATTATCCCATAGCAGATGTGACCCCCGCCATAAAACCACTGCATTGTCCTGCAATGAGAGACTAAAAAGAGCTTCCGTCCATTTTTTCAACATGATAAAACTTTGTTTTTATTTCACGGTCCTGTCTTCTGCTTCATCCACACATCCAAATGTCCAGTCACCACCTATGACTGGAGTTAAACATGCAGATATAAAATAGCAGGTGTATGATGATACACTCTTTTTAATGATAATGGAAAACAATTTGCTGTAATGTTCATCTCAAACTGAGTGAAAAGACAGATCCACTAATCTAGACTGATAAATATTGAGGGGCTACTAGCACCTTCTCAATAACCAATTTATTAAACGAATTTCCCTGTAGTTGCCAAGAGACTGGAAAAATTCAGTTAAACCAGCAGAGTTGAATTCTTGGGAATATCAGGAAAAGCTATTGCAATAAAGGACTCGTTTTGTTTTCCATCGCAACCATCATAGGTAAAGGACTTATAGTGCAGTGGTATCTTACTAAAAGTAAAATTGTACTTAACAGAACTAGGCTCAATCATCTCTAAGGACTCGGCTGAAGTGAAATTACAAAAATCACCACAGGCACAACAGCTTTAATGCAGGCAATATTGTGATAAAAGTGATATTTTCCATATTTGGGAGTGCATGCATATAGCGATGGTATAAAGATGGTTACCCCCTTTACTTCTCTTACACAGGCCTATTTAAAGAGCCTGAATTGTGATTGATTGAGTCTGGCTCTGTTGGAGGTTTCTTCCAGTTAATGAGGGAATTTTTTGTCTCCACAGTCGCCAAAGTGCTGCTCATTGTGGGAACTGTAAATTATGATTTGGTGCTGTACAAATCATATTGAATTGAATTGAATTGATGTAACCTCTTTGGAGTTTAATAAGAGACTGACAAACTGTGTATAACTGGTTAAATTAGCTCAATTGATTAGGAAGAATATTGGATTTGATTCAATTTTACCTGACAGTGATTCAGTTTGTTGACACACAGTTCTCTTCACCGAACCAGAAGCAGATGTTTTCACTTGACATCAATTCGGGACATTAGTGGCAGGAAAATCACTTTTAACATTCAGCTTCTTTTTGAAAGTCTGATAGCAGTTTTTAAACATATCTAATGCAGCAAAAATAACAAGTTTAAAAATCTCAAAAGTTGAAGGTTACTTACTGCAGTTTTCCTATGAAAAGAGACCAGAAGGGTCTTAGCATGTGAACAAGATATTAAAAAAGTAGAAAACCCCTGCAGAACTGCTCTGTAAACCCTGTTTTTAACGTGCCCCGCCTCAACTCTGGACAATTTTGTGTTTTACAACCATGAATTAAGTTTTGTGCCAACTTAAAAAATCTTAGATGAAAGAAACACTTGCTGAGTTTAAAAAGTCAAAACAAATTCTTCACTTTAGTTAGAAATCAGAGAAAGCTGAGCAATTTTATAGTTTTGTTTTTATGGTGTACTGAGGTATACTTAATTAATGGTTAGAGTAACTCCATTTTTTTCACCATAACTCTTTCATTAGAATACAGTCATAAGATTAAATCTAATTCTTGTATCTTTGTAAAATGATTGCATTGTACACTATATTATAGTTTTTACTCTGACATACTGTACATGATACTGCTATTGAGCCCTACAGGCCAAATATAAGTTCTATGATCACTTGTTGTGGAGCAATGTCCTTCAAACATCTGCATCCTTTATTTGATGTGTGGTTTGTGGTTCATCCCAAAAGGACAATCCATCATGTGGAAAAAGCTGTTTCTCTGTAGCATAAAAACACACATGACAGAGTTATTGCATTTCTGTTTATTAAAATAAATATGTGGTTTACATTTTATTTTAACGTTTTAATATTTTTATTGACCATAAAAAGAACCACAAGAGAAATGTGTAGACTTATGGAGAAATATATATATATTGATGAAAGTTAACTTTTTTACTGATATTGGACATTATTACTAAGATCGTAAGTGAAATGCTTTATATTAAAAACTGGCTTCAGCTGTGAAACAAGTGTTAATTTCATTTTTTCTAGGTGACACATATTCCCAGTCTGATAAATGTCCAGTAAAACTCTCTGCATTGCTCAACTGACCCTGAAATAAGACAATGATTACGTGTTCCAATCACTCAATGTCTCAGCAAAGTCCCCCTGAAGCATTCCCCTCCTTCAACGTCCCCATGACAAACATTAACGAGGTAGAGTTAGAGCCAAATTTACACACACACATTGTGCAAGGATAAAAGCTTTAATTTGATGTCTTTCTTCTTTTTATTTCCTGTTTATTTTATCCTCCAACCTCCCTCCACGGATCACGAGGCAAGGTCATCAGAGGCGGTTGGGCGTCTTTTGTCCGCAGTCGCCCGGCAGATTGTTCTGTGATGAAGTGGTCGTCTATAAAAGCGTAACCCTGGGGTCAGGGCCGGAGCCCGGGCAGTGATTCATTATCCGACACAGGGCCGGGGCAAGCTGATTAATGCACTCCTGTATCACAATGTAGGAAAGGAAGAGGTTTCAGACATGTTTATCTCTTTTAATACAAACTCAAAGTCACTGTGTAATTCATGTAATGGCAGTTCTGATAGATGTGTTTGCCTTAAGTCATCAACTTTTGGACAATCCCCTGCGTTAATGCAGCGTGATCTTCTCTACATATTTGTTCTCTGGCCTTTCAGCCAGGATGTCAGCATCCGTCATCCCTCCCCTGAGTGACAGTCTAATTAGAGTTAAAGTAATGGTGTATGTAATCAAGCTTAAATTACAGCCATAAGTCACTCAGCAGAGAGCCGTATACCTGAGAGCCAATCAAGGACACAAACTAATGAACCACGCTCGCCGACCACTGACCTCGCCATCCATTTGAAACATAAGGACCCGGTGGTTACTTCTCTCAGCACAGAGGGCCATGCTGATGTGGTTCTTGTGGCTGGTACTGGGTCACTTCACCCAAATTACAAAAAAAAATATTTTCCCGAGAGGCACTGATCCATGCAGATGCAGTCTGTGACTGTTTTTGTGTGTGTGTGTGTGAGAAAGAGAGGGGGGGTGAACCTACCCTTTCAAACTGATCAGCCACGAATGCCACTTGTCATGGCATTTGTTATTTCATCCCAGTTTGATATGATCTACTTTAGAATGCTCCTAAGCTTTCTGCTTAGCAAGAGCAGGAATAAAAAATAAAAAGGGAGGACATGTGAACATATGATCTGAGTTGTGAGTGACATCAGGGAGATAATAACAATAATAATGATAATGATAACTTCTAGAGCAAAGTACAAAGTGCTACACAACACAAATCAAATGGTTGAAATACAGAAGGAGGTATTACAATAATAATAATAATAAGAGATGAACATTTTTAAAAAAGCTTGGCACCCCAAGTAAATTCAGGGACATGCCTGTTGAAAAAAGTCTGTTTATGAATTAAAAAGAGACACCATCTTAGACAGCCTTATTTCCTCGGGCAATCATTCTTGAGCATTGTGGAGCCTCACTGGGGTCCTGATGGCAAACGCTCTAAAACCAGTATATAGCAGCCATTGTTGTTGTTTTATCTGGCACATACTAACAATGCAAAACAACAGGAAGATGAGGTGTCATCGTTTCCCAAATGTTCAGCTATACATGTTCACCAGTGTTTTGGAAAATCTGTACTTTGAAAGGCGTTTGTTTTAGTGACCCAAAACACTGTTAGATGTGAGGCTCAAACACAGGTAAAAAATCTTTTTACAAATAACCGCATTAGTATGGACAGTATGTTATTGTTTAAATTATCTCGCAGTTATTTCCTAAACAACTCCTCTTGGTTAAGGAGTAAAAGGTCCTTGAAAAATGTATTCATTATTCATTATTCATTCATTGATTTTAAATAATTAAAAACTTCTAGCAGCATGAAAACTTTTCCTCTTGCCTCCATTCTAACTTGGTTCACAGATACAAATAAACTCTGGGCAATGGTACAATTTAAAAGCCATATCTTCAGCCCTGGCTTTTTCAATTCACATTGCAAACGTGAGTCAGTCTCTATTATCAACGTTTTGGTTCAGTTCCACTGTTTGACTCGTTGGCAGGTGGCTGGCAGTTTTTAGATGCTACAACGAAATGTGAGGTTGTCTTTTTTATGAAAGAATCTCAACTACAAGAGCAGAGCCTCTTTTTATGATTCTCTGCAGCTGATGAATAATTCTTACTACCTTATAAGTTTAGCTTCTATATATTTTCCACTGCAGTCAGGAGAGGTTCTTCCCTTATGTAACACACTTGAAAAAAAAATCTGTCGAGTTTTATGGTTCTTCACCAAACAATAGGATCTTCAAACTGGCTTATGTTGATGATATGCAGAATGCTTCTGTGTTTTTTAACTTGTCTTACCCATTGATTGTTTAATTTCCTTTGGATGGATGTGTCGGGGGGGTTGAACTTCACATTTCACACTTCACTACCTCAAACTTCCGTTCACACAGATTTTCGGAAGAACCTCCCCCTTGTTCCAGCCCCAAATTACTCATATCATTTGACAGAATACCAGTAAATTATGAGCACATACTTGAACAAAGTCTTATGAGGCTTCTCAACTTTGCTTAGCTCTTCTTCTCTCTCTTCCTCTTCATCACATGTCTCATTGGTGCATGTTGATGACTTGACTTCCTTCGTGTTACTGACTCACTGAGTTGACTTGTGCGTTATCGTTGCACATCCAGGATCACTGCTGCAGCCACATCGTTGATTGTGATCGTGGATTATGATCCTGGATTATGATTACAACCAGATTGCTTGGATATACAATTTGCCTACTCACAAAGACCACTATATACCGCTATCACTACATTTGTAATTTTTGCTCCCTTCATTTCTGTCAGACATTTTCTTTTATAACAACACATTAAACATCGATTTATCTCCATTTATATGAGAAACTGTCTTTTCTCATGAATACTGTAAATGTACAGTCAATGAATGTACGTCTTACCTTATCAGAGCTTTTTTTAACGTGTAAATAAAACTCACAACCCTATTCTTCAGTGGGTTTTACTATATTTTATATTTATATATATTATATATATATTTATATATATTATATATTATATATATTAGAAAAAAGCATTACAATCAGTAACACAACATGCCTGTAAGGATCAAGATCAGGAGTACCCGACCCTCTGCATTTGTTCATAGATTTCCATCCTTAGCCAACAGATTTTTATCCTCTGCCCAAGAGAAAATCAGTGACATGTATGCTTTCCATATATACATGCACATCTTTAATGCAAATATGGCCACATTTGTATGGTTTTGTATTCTGAATATACTTGCCATTAAAATGCGAATAATGTTTCTTATTTTGAGTTTATTTATTTGTCTGTGAATATGCAGATTTCTTAAGCTATTGAGCTGAAAAGTAAGTGAGTAAATATCTTCAAGCTGTGCTGTAGTTGTTTTTTCTGCCGGTGAAAACTGACTGAGAGGTCTTTGTGGGTTTTGAAAAGTCGTACGTTCACCTAGGTTTCAGTTCAACTGGATCAGGCATTAGGTGTTATAGTAGTGGCCTAATTACTACAGTCCCCTTGATTGCTTGCTTGTGTCCCTGACTTGGAGGCCCGCAGGGTCACGGAGTCCTGCCAGAGCCTCACCCAGATCAGAGGCCTGCACCTCCTGTCCCCGCAGCACCTTCTCCACCTGTCGTTCATCCAGAGCCCGGCCAAGAATCCACACACTGCCCGGTTGAAGAGGGAGTGTGTGCGTGTGTGCGTGTGCATTTGACCCACAAAGTGAACAGGGATGAGAGGAGGGTGCCAGATCAGAGCACTCCAAGAAGGGATAAGCCCTACTTATGCTGCCTTGGGGAGCGCTATGTGTGTGTGTGTGTGTGTGTGTGTGTGTGTGTGTGTGTGTATGTGTGTGCGTGTCTGTGCGTGTGTGTGATGTGTCTGTGTGTGTGTGTGTGTGTGTGTGTGGTTGGTGTGGTGAGCAGTCACAACATGTGTATACGGTTTCAGTTTTAATGAGCAAGATGCGTCTTTGACCCCCTGCATGTCGTAGCTGCACTAAGGTTACCGTGAACTTCTGAAATACAGCTCATTGGCCAGTGAACTACTGGGCTGTTTCAAATAAGAATAAGTCTTGAGGCTTTGGCTAGGTTTTATATGTGAGCTTTGCAGAACTACAGTGAGTTATTATATTCATCTCTCATCCAGAATAAGGGATGTACAAGCCACACACGGAGAAATGTTTTCAAGTTTCACCCCTCAATCAGATATCACACATCAGCCTATTCTCCATCAATGCTCAAAATCAAATAAGGCCATCGTCAGAAAAATGCCCAGAAAATTGGGTCTCTACATCTTCTGGAGTTTTGGTAGAGCATGCAGAGGGTACTAACGCTCCAAACCTCATTATATATTTTCCACGGCCGTGCTTAGAGGTTCTGTATCTCTTCAAGAGCTTGGGAGCAGTCTGAGGTATAAAGGGCTCGCTTGGCCGACCCTAATCTTGCCTAATGCCCTTCTGGTGGTGCCAACGCCAGTATTAGCATAGCTTCATCTCCACACTGCAGCCGAGCTGGGCTAATCAGCTGAGACACACCCTCTAACCCCTTTAAGTTACAAGATTAACACAGTTGAAGGGATGAGGGCTACTTCGCATGGAAGGACGGACAATGTTTACAGTTCCTTCGGAGGCTGCCACGAGCCTGCAGGTGCCACATGACTCGTTTCTCTATGGATCCTAATGGAAAAATAATGAATTGTAATTGCAAAGAGACTCACCCTGTTTCTCGATGCATTTTGGTATTGACCCGTCTACAGTGAGCTGAAGCATGAACACTTCACATTCCATATTGATTGGGCTTTTACAAGGAGAACCAGCGGTGTGACGATTTTTTTCTGCACAGTTTTCTGTCATCAAAATATATAATTACACCCAGAGAAGAGTAATTGTACATGAATGAATAAATACTCAACAACACACACACACACGCACACAGAGCTAATCGCAACCAGCATTTCCGACCCCCGCCGCCGAACTCTAACTTCCAGAGACAACAGGTTAATGTCCTGGCACTGAGAGGCACAGAGTGCAGAGAAAGATAAAGCGAGTGAGTGCGCGTGTGGGGGGGGGTGGGGGGGGACAGATCAGGAAAAGAGAGATTAAAACTACCTGCTGGAAAGCCTGTCCTCATTTCCACAGGCTCCCAGACACATCTGCTAGCATTGTTTAACATCCTCATTGTAAAAAAGAGACGGATTATTGCTCCCCTTGGCCTCTGAGAGGAGGGGGGGGACTATGTAACAACATAGACGTTATCCCAGATAAATCTGTTATCCAGGGTTTGAACTGGGATATATCTGCAAGGGGATTAAAGACAGAGAGAGAGTATGGCAATATGGGAGTAATCCCATCCAGTTTCCTGTTACGACATTTATAAAACCTGCCCTCATGGAAAAACAATGACCCGGTCCTCATGAAAGTGTGTCCACGGGGGTGCATTTGTGAAATCTACACGGTCATCTTAAGGTTCACAGACATTCTCCACACCTAATAGATGTATCAATGTAGCCGACGCTGTTTGCTTTTCTCATTCCGCGGTTAACAATAGAGAAAAATTAATCCTACACAGCGTTCATATGGATTTGTTGAAATAAGTATGCACTCTCTCTCTCTCTCTCTCTCTCTCTCTCTGTCTCCGGGCTTTAGTTTGATTACAATAAAAACAGACTTCGTTATGGGTATGAATTGATTTAACATTTTGGATTGTTTGGATTTATCACATTAAAAACAATGGGCCTTTTGTTCAAATTCATTATCATTCATTTATTTGCTTCCAGTGACCCATTAGTTTTCCATCTGACATTGTTTTGTTTTTTCAGCAAGAGCACAGCACACAAAGCAAACCATTCTGAATATTAGCCCATAATAATGCGTCAGATTACGAAAGTAGGGTATGTTTAATCAAAATTTCTCATGCATGGCTACATGACAGTGTAGGGATTAAGTTTTTCCTCTGTAACGCCCTACACTAGATTAGGAAACCTTTGACCCCAAGTCTCAAACAGGATTACAACCCTAATGTCTTTACCTACCTTTCATCAAATGTAGACACCAGGAGCCCTACGACAATGAGTGAGTCCCCTCACATTACATCTGAGATCCACTAATGCCACAATATTGGATGATTCATTCCATGACAAAGCAGGATTTTGTGCATGCTGCCGAAAACATTGCCTCAAATCTGGACGACGTAGCTTCCTAAACGTATTGTTCTACACCTCCCAGGTGTTATTCAGTTGACAGTAGTGCCCATTCAATGTCATTCCATGTTCACAGTTAAACCCAAATTATGTCCACAACCACCAAACACCAAGTCTCCGTCCCCTCCCCTCTTTTCACCCTGACTCTGGTCCTGATGGCAGCAAGTAGAGACTGATGACCCTTTTCATTAGCTGGTTCCGGGCACCTCCAGCTCATTGGCCCTTAAAAGGAGACACACATATGGTAACATAAAAGTACACACAAGGGAGCATACAAAGGGAACACCATGTGGACGTGTGTCATTCAGTAGTTAGTGTCTACATAATATGGCCATCTATTCACTGTGTGTAAAATCCAATTCTACTAAATCAATACAGTTTTAAGGTCTGGTCAAACACCATCCGAATATCTTTTGGGCTTTAAAAACTTGTTGACGTATTTCTAATTCAGACATGAACTCCAGAGAATGTACGCAATAAGCAACACAGGCATCGGCCCTTATCACCAAAAGCACTCTTGAAATCTTCATATGTGTCCTCTACAGGTATGGCATCACTTCTGCTTTGTTTGATATTTGAATTCTCGCTTTTTTTCAGTTTTGCAACTGTGAAATATTAGAGGCATCACCAACCCCCCCACTTACTTTCTGGTAAAGCCTGGAAGATCTCCCTCTGTATTCTTACATGGGCTCATTCGGACATTTTCCAGAGTTTCTACAAAGGGGTTGACTGGAGAAATTAGATTATGTCAGGAGATTGTCCTTGCTATCTGTTAGCAAGCTTGTTAGCGCAGTTGTAAATGACACTAATTGAAGTCCACTGATTCTGATTGATATTCTAATAGATCCACACAGCTAATGAGGTATATCTTATTCCCTTCTGGACATGCTGTTCCCTAAAAGGTAAGCACTGTCAATATGGCTTCAATAGGTAATTGCGCTAAATTGCTATTCTTTCACTTCAAGTGGATTTGTCAACACAGGTAAATTAGTGTTTTTTATTCGGTCTGCAAAGTAGAATCAGTGTAACAAATGTACGACATATTTGACATTGCTGTTTTTAAGTAATCATTTAACCTCTCTTTCAATTCCTTGATTGGTGTGAATGTGAAGCCTATAAATAACAGTTGTAATAATGAGGACAAACAAACAATTATCCTTTTAACTATTGTTGTTGTTGTTAAGTGTCCCCAATTCCACACGGCACCACATGACGCCTCATTACAAAGTGAAATATAAATAATCCTATTTTCTAAAAGGGTTAAGAATGAAGGACAGCTTTTTACATAAATCTTTTACTTATGGTTTCTCTATGTGTGTGTGTGTGTGTGTGTGTGTGTGTGTGTGTGTGTGTGTGTGTGTGTGTGTGTGTGTGTGTGTGTGTGTGTGTGTGTGTTTGTGTGTCCCAGTGAATGCCAGCTGTAGGGGGAGTGTATTCCCACTGAGACAGAGGCCGACTGAGCTGTGACATATGCTGCTCCCACCTAATGGACACGGACAGTGAGACGCTGCTCTTGTGTTCACAATAAACAGACTCACAAACAAACACACACACACACACACACACACACAGTATAATCAGTGGGGGACCATTTACACACTCTGTCTATAAAGAATCGCTTTAATCAATGACAGAAGGTTTCTGGGGTCAGCTGACTTTATTGCTAGTTAATTGCAGGTAAAATGGGAGAGATTAACTGTACCTAATACAATGAAACTCAACTTGTTTGATATCCAGTGTGTCATTGTTGCACTATCCACAAATTGCTCTCAATTACTGGTAGTAAAGTTAAAAATACAGTTCATCTAAATACAGGAATTGTGAATAAAATAATCATTAACTCTTCAGCAACAATTGACTTGTTTTATTGTGTTGAACTTTCGTCTTTTAGTTTTTTGGCTGGTAAAATAATCCTTCTTGGGGGTGGGACCCAAACATTTCTGTTGCTGATTTTAATTCCTATGAGGGGATCCAAAGGCCCCTCGAGCTCCTTTATCACTGGTGCATTTTGGAGGACTTGCAGGATTTTGGGAGAAAGTGTGTTTAAATAAAAGCTGAGTGTGAACACACAACTCAAGCATACCAAAACGATTCCTGTCTCTAAAGCAGCTTTGCCTCAGAGAAATGTGTGCATAGCTAAAATCCCAACCTGCCAATATTTGCTTTCTTCTCCGTTGAGAAAAAGAGTAAATAAGCAGGAATAAAGTAAATGAAAGATATTTTTCATACACATAAAAACAAAGTTATGTTATTGTAGACGCAGTGTTGTTGTAAATTTTCTGTATGATTTTCTATGAAAGTGGTCAAGATCTTAAGGGATATCTAAGCTACTCCAAACCGGCCCTGCCATTATCTACATACTCTAATACTCCCACAGAGACCAGGGCAGTTTGCCATTATTTCAGCTGAGCAGAGGAGATCACAGCCTGCAGTTCCTCCATTGATCCCCGAGTCCCCTGAGTCCGGCACAGCTCCTACCAGCGTCCCTGAGGTGACTGCTATGGCCCTTCCTCCTTCAGGACTGATAATAATCCTGAATACATCAAATGGAAATAGGCTGATACATCACATTTTAAATATATGCTATCCCATATGTAACCAAAACACAGTAAATTGCTTATTTGTTAAATTGCTTATTTGTTCAAAATTGATGAAAGAATACATACATGTGTATGACTCTTTGATTGATGATGAATTGGGAGCAACTTGGCTAAAGATAAAACTAAAGTTACTGATCTCCCCTCTTTGTATAGGTAAGTTAAACATAACCATTTTGATAGACTGATATAGTTTGGTTATCCAGCTACTGATTCAACAAACGCCTGTATGTGGAACGGATATCTTGGTAACCACTCGTCTGATCAACTTTACAATTGGTATGTGGTATTTTTTTATTGCCCAGAAAAGTGCGGTTTGGACATGTGATGCGTTTATTATTAACAAAAACGCACTGTGGCTGTCAGTAGGGGTTGGACAGTGCGTCTTAAGTCTGCGTATCAAGTTACCAATGTCTTATTCTACATCCTTAGATAAGCTTCAGCAGCAATCAGCAACTGGGTCAAACGATGGGTCAAAATTGCTGCAAGGTCATTCTGATGATTACATTTTTTTAGTTCAGCAAATCTGAGACATTCAAAGACATTCACTGGAGACGCTGGTGCTGATCTCTATCATGGCAACAACATTCATAGACTCACTTCTTCCTTGGTTCATTTGTTTTGTTCCTGCATGATTTTATATTGAGCTGAATAACAAAGCTTTCATTTTGAAAAGTTGTGAACTTGAACCTGGAAATTGTGTGGGTTGCTTAACTTAACTCTGAAATAGCTGCAAAATAAGTAAATCATTCAAACTTACATCAAAGTCACATACATACACACTTATAAGGATAAATCATTTTCAGTTTCATTTTATGAAAAGCATTGACCATAAAATCTTTATTGAAGATGCACAGAAAGTTTCCTAACTTCACTGCACCAGAACACAAACAATAAGGCAACAGTGACATTAAGGAATGATGGAAAATAAAAACCTCTGCAAACACTTAACAGCTAACAAGTTTATTGTTGTAGTTAACTTATATCGCACCAAGCACAATACTTAATTCCCAGTGAAAACATTTTCTGTGAGGTTTTGCAAAAGGTTAGATGTTTTTTCTAGAGGTCTTTAGAAGCACTGCTCAAAGGGATGTCTGAGAAAATGCCTTTTGAAAGCTATTTAGAGATTCTCTCGAGCCATGAAGAAACCTGCTGAATACCAGCTTGGTGAATGGGAGCACATGCACCCAGCAGAGGCCACGTTCTGTGCTCCATTATACAGTCGGGTCCAAGTAACTCTTAACAAAGATTACCCAACAGCCCACTTGGCCTTCATTCACAAATCCAAAACAACCCATCCCGCCTGCAGCACAACTCCAGCCAGCCAATCAAATGGCAGAGTTCCCCCAGCAGAAACACAACGGTAACCAGCCGCTCTTTTCATAACCAGTGATCCAAGACCTGTTAGCGTCCATGTAAAAGACACACAGACAAACGCACACACACACAAAGACAACACACAGGAGCTTTAAGCGTGTAGATAAAGAAACATGCTGTCAGTCCTTTGCAGCAGAACAAAAGTCTTCTTAACAGGCAATTAGGATTCCTTCTTCTGTCCTTGTCTATATCAATGCATGCCCTCCTCTTTCGTATCACTCCCGTTCCTATTTCCCCTTCCATCCATAACCTCCTCTGCCCCTCCTGAACTCTAAAGTCTGATTTCTCTTGTTTGTATTCAATCCAGTTTTGGTTTCATATTGTAATTTAGAGAGCGACTTTTATATTACATATGTACAGCCTCACATCATCAGTGGCTGCGTCCACCTGTACTTGAAATTGATTGATTTGTAGACGGGCGTGTTTCTGATGTCAGCGGTGTAGTCTTTCTGTTTTAATGGAGAATATGAATGAAGTGGTTCATTTTGTAAATTTCTTAACCACAACAATATCATTATGGTATTACTACCAGCACAGTAATGTGCAAGCTTCAACTTCTTCCACTTCTTTCTCTTCTTCTATTGTTTAATGATGTCTCAACTTGTCTGCTTTGCTTTGGTCGCATTTGTCAGAAAGTCTGAACTATTAACAACAAATATATTTTCACACTGCAAACACCGTTCAGTTTGATCCGTATCAGGATCTTTTGGTCGCACAAAATGTTGGTCTGTTGGTCTGGTCTGTTGTACGAGGCACCTTTCACACCTGTTATTTTGTTCTGACTAGAGTCTGAAGGTCCTGCCATAATGATGTAGGTGTGAATCCCCCTTAATCTTTCCCCTGTGTGTTTTTAAACCTTCAAGTTGAGGCCTGAGTGGAGCACCCATTCAGAGAGCCTACAGGGTGACTATTGCAGCTAGTTAGCATGGCTAGCCTTGTTAGCAAACAAATTCCGCTTGGGTGCACTGTTGAACCTGTTTTGTACATTTTCAAAGTTCCTGGTGACTCATAATTTGTTTCCATAATTTATGCTTAGAGGCAGCCTCTTGTTTTAATGATGTTATTATTTTATGCAGCACATTTTAAAATCAACATTTAAAAAAATGACATATACAAATATAAAAACAGTGACTGGGAGTAAATCAGTTCTACAATGTGTGACTGCACATCACATATGTAAATTGAAATGAGCATGTGTGTGTGCATTAATGTGTCTTGTCTTCAAACACAGCTTAAGGTTATTCCAGGCCATCCAGCGGAAGTGATCCTTTGGAGGAGATATCCATGCTGGAGGACACATGCAAGCTTCTTCTTCATTGTGAAGCAAAGAACTGAGAGGCACGTTCCTCGTGTTGAGGGTTTTTTATATTTTCCACTTTCACAGAGAAAAATCCAATCAAATCCTGTGAAAAGCTTCTGCCTCTCCTGAATCCTTGCTGGGTCATGATATGGTGGCCTGAGGAGACCAAGAAGGTGAGGAGCTGAGCCAGGGGTCAAGGCTTTGACTGCAGGCTTTAGAAATCCCTGCTCGCTCGGTGCCCCTTCTGTTTCATTACAAACCCCCTCCTCCCATTATGACCCCCCATCTAATTTAGATGAGGAGCAGAGAGAGGGGGGTGGGGGGTGGGGGTGTAGTTGAGTTTTATTTGCTTGTGTGTGTTTTCCACCTCCCGGCCAAGCAGGATTCCGGTGATGCAACTCCTTTTCTCCTCCTCTAAAATAGCAGCAGACCTAATGACCCCACTCTAATTGCAACGTGTCAATATTGTTGCATTAAGATTCCCATAGCTCTCATATAATATGCACAAAGTGGGATGGCTCATCACAACTCAATACACTGGAGCTTAGCATCTTGGTCAGGGCTCATAAACCCTGATATCATGTTGCAGACTGTCACAGTTTGTATTATTCTGCAATTGAGTTGAAATCTGTGAACATGCAGTCTGTCCGAAGTAATTTCTCCCTCCCTTTCTCTGCTTTTTATTTGCTGCTCTTGACTTTGGTCATTATTTCTATTTGAATGCAGCAGTTAAACATATATTAAATGCAGCCATAAATAATGTGAGATAAAGAGCAGTCTGTTAAACCAAATTAAAAGCTTTTAATTTACTGTTTATTTTATGATCACAGCAAGACATGCAATAGATTTTCATTTTCAAAATTCATTGCATATCAACCAAGGACCTTATAGATTATCATACAGGCTATTTGTGATCACATATCCCATATTCACAGGATACTGGATCCTTTATGAAAAAACAAAGCATGGGTCCCTGCGAGAAACTGTGAGTTTACATCCCCTCCTTTCCACAAGGAGGCACAAAGTGATGAAGCGGAATACACCCTGCTCCTCCTTATAAATGGAGTTCATCCGGACGCCTTTTTCCTCTTTGTTTCCACATACTGGATTGACTGTTGGTTTGTGTCTGCCATGTCTGTTTTGAATAACCTTAACCCTATTATACAAATTGGCTAATTATTATTTGAAATACTTATGCTATGTGGATGTGCAAATATTTATGATTTAAAGGCAGAATAGATATTTTAAAGTGTTTCTTTTAGAATCACAGCAATCAAAGTTTGATCATCATTTGACCATCAGGAAATGAAGGTTTACTTACTTACATTTCCTGGTAGTTTGTGGCTCCAGTTGTGATGATAAAGCTGAAATTATTCCTGGTTCTTTCTTTGTCTTTGTCTATGGATTTAAATAAAACTTTCTTTGTGCACAATCGAATGCAAGACACGGTTATTTACAAGGGTAGCAATGAAGCCCCACACATCAGCCCAGCGCCTGACATTGAACATTGACTTACCACCCGATACATTGACCGATAATAACAGACAAATCAATACGGTGACTCAAACTTTATTAACACCTCCAGTTAAGTCCCCGGTCTGATCAATAAGGGCTGTGACACACCGAAGATCCAACAAAGAGCTGATACTAACAGTCGGAATCAAACTCCCAAAAAGAACCGATAAACTCTGCCATTATCAGAATAATCCAAATCTAATTCTGTGCAAAGACCAGGGATTCCCGCTTTTGTTTCATTTGCACATAAAGGATTTCACCAACTGTATAATGCCTATTCCCTGTAGTTTGTACTGGTTTAAATCTCTCTCCAACATCCGCTCGTAACATAATTATATGTGTGGTCCCTCTTGATTTGAGCTTCATGAGAAACATTATAATGCTTTTCTGTCCGATAGAAAGGAAATTGAGGGATTAAATATTCAAAGTCTCTCATTTGTGACAGTGCAGTCTTATCCGCGCGGAGACTGTTGTGTGCCTGTGAGAAAGTGCAGGGATATGAGAAGCAGTGCACTATGGGATTTATGGGAGATTAAGGCAAACTTTCTCTTTAAGATTAAATATGTATGTAATCTTTAAACCAAGCAAGACCAAGGGATTAGGAAGACTTCTACGACTAAAAAAGAATTCCCCTCACAAGATAACATGTGATGCTAAGATTATGCCTTAAAAGAGTAGATTAATCCTGTACAGTGTTCTGAGGTGGACAGGTCCACATGTGTAGTTCATGCAGTTTCAATTGGCTTTTTTTTTCACAATGCCATCATTTTGTGTTTTTTGATCAAACTACTAATTTCACAAAGGTCTCTCTATGTGTCTGTATGTGGCACGCATATCTCACGAGTTATGTGTATTGTGAACATAACAGAAATGACCAACATATTATGAATGAATAATGAAAATAACAGCAGATCAGTAAAGTATTCAAACTTTGATATAAGCCACACGTGCTGTTCCATTTTATGAAAAGCATTTACTAAAAGATCTTCATTGCAGATAAACCAGGTAGGGTGAGCTTCACTCGGCACAATAGACTGTTTTAAAAAAGCTATATCCAATCTTTACAATCTTTGTATTCACATATTACAAAGGGTGAATGACTCAATAAATAACTGTATCAAACTGACATATATAAATGAACAGACATTCACAGAAAGCAAATTACTTTTTCCATTTCCCTGTTTTTTGTGTGACCCCTGACACAGTGGGGGCTGAACCATCTATTCATTCTACTTGTGCCTCAGGCCGACTGTGTTTACATGACCAATGTATTTACTAATCACTGAATTAATTACACACTAAATGTTGAAAGAAAAAATAATTGCATACGTTTTTATAGATATTTTGGTGTTAGCTCTTTTCCATTTGATATATGATCGATTTAATAAAAGACTGCACAAGGATTGTGCTGAGTCATATGTTTTCTGACTGCTTTCATTAAGAGTCATTTTCGTACACTTATTTTGTCCTGCTTTACAGTTACACAATGGGCCAGACTGTATGGACTGTATAAAAAGAACACAACCATCCAGGGAAATGACAGATGGACAAAAAGTGCGAACATTACTGTAATGCTCATTGGAGCCATGACATAGTCCATCAACCTATATATTAAAATAAGAGCCAGTCCCTCTGGTGTTGTATGTGAAAGCTTAGGGAATCATTACCATGGCCTCTGCATAACCTCCATAAGTCAGGTTAGTGTCAATAACCTGGGCTTTAAAAATTGATAAGGGTGATCACCTCGCTCATGGAAAAACCATTCCTGGGCGGCAGGCGGCCCATGCCTCGCATTCAGGATGCATCGCTCTGAAAATGGCTTCAGGACAGTCATCTCCCCTTATCAACATATTGCTCACCCAGACAGATGATTGAGAGAAACTATTAGGCTTAGATCATTCACAGATATTACTGAACACCTCCACGCATCTCTGCTTGATTTACCTTTAAGCAGAACTACATCTGACAATTTCATGGCTGGTAAGATACAACATGCTGATCGCAGAATCTCTGCGAGATCTCCTTAAACAATTATTCATATGGAGGTTAACCTCTGTCCTACATGATGAAACATACATGATCTGGCAGATCTGGGTGACATATGTAAATCTGTCCGATCAAAATGCCAATTTGGAGCGTCCAGCTGAGTGCGCTGAAGAAATCCTTCCAGTTTGACATGTGGAAATGTCACAGAGCTGCATTTATTCATGTGAACATTAGAGGCGCATGCATTCCTGTCCGGAGGCCCCGGAGACAAAAGATGTTGAACTCCCCAGAGGAGAGTGACCTGGAGGACAGACTCACGCATACCAGCTGGACTTGACGGCAGTGTTCTCACACACCCACCCACACACACACACACAATGCTTGGACCAGCCAATGAATTTATTTCTCATTTACATAACAGTCGTCACAAAAAGCACTCCTGTCACAGAGCTGGTCTGGATTAGACTTTATTTTTCACATAATGCGCCAAATGTGTTGTTTGATACACGGTTCGTTCTCCAACTAGGATATATTGTGCATCATGTTCAGAGCATTGATCCCACCAGAGTAATCCTCACAAGATAATACCAGGCAGGCAGAGGCTCCTGCCCTCCAGCCCTGAAGTGATGAGAGCAATAAATCTATGAGTGACATGAAACTGGATGGGTTGCATCTGTGTAAACATCAAAGCTCAGTGAAGGGGCCGCATTTGTGGTGTTGAAATGAACTATTTCAAGAAAGAATTGCTAAACTGTAGATGAATACATACCAAATATATAAATATGAATATGTCTATAATTGCGATATATAAATTTAATTGCAAATTGCTAAGAAAGTCATCCTTCATCATCAAACATTTAATTATTCACTAATTGGAAGAGTGAATTCATATTTTAACAAATACTGGGACATTTTGCAACATATGAACAGATCAATGAGAAAAGAGTATGTAAAGGCGAGATTCATCAGCATCATAAACCAGTCATTAATAGCTATATCTTGCTGCCACCTAGAGGATATATAGAGAACCACACTCTGGTGTGCACTGATACGTGACATTGATATAGTTGGACCCTCTGCTGGTGGGAATGGTAAAATTAAAAAATCAAGCTTTATATTTCCTTCTAACAGTTTTGCTCTGAGTATCTTGTTCATATCAGTGTGATAAAAATTTGGGAATAATTCTAGATAAGTCTTAATATTTACATGATGTTGGGCACTTTCATTTATAACAATATTTCTTAATTAATGATGTCAGAAATTCACTGGTCTTATTTGAACCCTAAAACTCGTTTTCCCAAATAATCAAATAGCCTGCTTGAATTTTTAAATGTACGTAATATAGATCTATATTTAAAATTTAAATATTTATAATTCAGTGGTGGTTAAACTTGACAGTTCTCAGTATTCAGCTGATTACATGATCATTTCAATACAATAAATGAGCTTCATCCCAGGCTTCATCACAGGTTCACTTTAATCTAATCAGTAGCATTACATTGACTCTCATGAAATACAATAAAGAGTTGCAGAAATAACATCATTCAATTAAGTTACGTAGTTTCATTACATTTTTTGCTGTTTGTACAAACACTCAACTGTTTCTGTCTTCATAAGGTGCACGGTTGTAATCCAATTGAGCACAAAACAGCAGTCATGAATTCACCCCCCATGGCATTTATTTTATTTTTTGATTAATTTTTTTAAAACATGACTCCAAATGAATGCGCATGTTCCACACCAAGTGAGCTTGAGTTAAAGGTCCAGTGTGTACATTTGATATGAGAGGGGTTTTTAGGACAACTGAACAAGGCTATCACAGGTTCACTGTCACATTTGGAAAGGAAGGGTGAGGTGAGGGCTATTCAGATGCAATACGCAGCTTCACCACTAGATGTCCCTAAGTTATACACACTGAACCTTTAAAAGGCAACTGTTTGCTAATATGCTTGACAGTGTTGTGAGTTTTTTTGATACAAAATGACTTAGTAAACACGTTTAAGGTCCTAGTCATTTGGCTTATTGTGCTTTAGTGGCCATTATTAAGTATTAACAAATATATATTAAGCTATTAATTGAAATGCAATAAACACATTTCCACATGGTGAATCTGGAGTCTTCAGTCCCAGAGAAACTAGCATCTCAGGGCAGCTGCCTACTTTGCCCTGTTAGTCGTCCAGCTTAGTGTCAACTACATACTATTACACATCTACCATTTCCAAAAAACAACTCATGCTTCGTTCCACATCTCTGATTCCATTTATCCTTTCAGGCTCTCTCCTGAATCTACCCATCCAACACCGAGTCCTTCACTCCAGACGCCAGCACAGCAAAGAGGAAAGGGGGAAAAAGGGAGCGGAGATAGAGGGCCACCCTGGGGATGGGGTGGGCCAGCACCACCTCCTTCCTCTTTCTGTTGACCGTTTGCATAACCTCATTGGCCAGGACTGACGGGCGCAAACCATGGGTCATCTGTCTAGCAATAACTGTGGAGGAGCAGATAGATTTAGATGTTATAGATTTCATAATACAAAAAAGGAGCATTCCAAACATTTAAAACTAGATTGTGCAGCCCCACAAGCAAACTGCTCATCATCAGCTAAGAAACTTTCACCTCTGTTCATATTTAATCATCAAAAACAGAATAATAACAACTTTTCTCAAGACCTATTCAGTTGCGTCAGTTGATTTACTCACATGCAGCCAGGGCGTTTTGCTTGGGGGCTGGTTCCCCCTCAGGGTCGGAGGCATTGATGAAGGTATGACTTATGGTGCTGACAATTATGCCATACTCCTCAACTTCAGCCCGCAGGCAGTCAAAGAAGGCCTGCGCAGCATGCTTAGATGCGGCATCTGACAAAGACACACACATAGTCATTATGTGCGCAAACACAAAAGAGGTGGGACTTGGTTGTAAAGAAGCCACATTCCAAACATTGCAGAGGACATTATACTTTGTCAAATGGTTTTTTTCTCACAACACTGAAACACAATACAGTCGGTTGCATCATGCTGTGAGAACTTAACTTTCTACACACCCAACACATATTTCTATAATTTACTTCATGTCTATGTATTTATTTAGTTTGAAATAAACTAAACTTAATAGTTTTTTTGATCACCACTTTTGATTCTACTTTATCAGCTATAAATACAATATGGATACTTACTATGACGTTACTTTTTCTGCTTATGCACAGTTTTAGCAGCTATACCCATGTCTAGATTGCATTCCATTACAGAAGAGTTTGAAATATGGAAGTTTTCATTATTCAGGTGAATCAACATCCTAAATAAGGTAGAGACAAGCTCTAAGAAACTTTTGGTGAGGACTCACATGAACTTCTGAATGGGATGGCCAGTCTGCCTTGGATGCTATTCACCAGCAAAATGTGCCCCGATCGTCTGGAGATCATTGTTGGAAGAACACCTGCCACATTATGACATGAGAGAGCAGTCAAAACAGAACAGAAGGTATCGTCATAGTTGGATCCTGGGAATTTTCCGCTAACCTTTTGCCAGAGTGCTGGGGCCAAAATAGTTGATGTCCATGATGTTTCTGTCCATTTCCAGGGAGGTGCTCTGTACGGGGGCCTTCAGCTTCACGCTGCTGTTACAGACCAGCACGTCCAGACAGCCGTAACACTCCAACACCTCGGCCACCACATCCTCAATGCTGTCCATGTCACTAAAGTCCAAGATCACCAGTTTGGGGGCAAACGTCTAGAGCGACACAAGACTGTATTACTTTAATGTGTGTGGACAATAAGTACTGTTCATAAAACATCAATACGACTACAGCAGTGTGTCACTACAACTCTCACAAAAACATGGGCACAGTTTTCACAAACTTACTTAGTATAAATTCAAGTTTACATTATGATGATATTCAAAATGTGGATACTGACACCCCTCTTGTGTTTGGTCACTAAATAAGCCAGCAAGTGATTGGCTGAACTTAACCCAACAATTGACTAAGAACTTAAAATTGGCCTTCTCTCAGATAATTGTTCTTCTTGGTTTCCTCCGATGTAAAATTTGGGATCTTAAAGCGAAGGAGCAGCAGTGCGTGCATCAACAAATCATTGCACTGTGTGTTCCCTATGGAGACGCCAATCACAATTATTTTTTGGTCCAGCAGCTAACCCCCTGAACATGAGTGGAGCGAGGTTTGAGAGAGCCAGACTGATTATATCTAATGAGTGTGTACTGTATGTGGCTGTAATGTAAATTGTAAATGGTAAATGGTCTGTATTTATATAGCATTTTTCTAGTCTGACCACTCAAAGTGCTTGACAGTGCTGTTTTTTTAGTTTTTCTGGTGTGGGTGCCAAACGGTGCCTCATTTGCCATTAAACCCAAAGAAGAACAAGAACAAGAACAAGAACAAGGTTAATGGAATATTACAAAGTAACATACTCATTTAGTTGCTTATGGTCTTTTTCTCTGTACAACAAATCTCTCTGCTATTGATATCATGCACACTAGTTAGATTGACTATATGTGTTCTCGCCCTGGAACGTGACTGCACTAATACAATTTTAAACTATGGGTGGAAATGGACATTATACCAGAACTAGTAAGGACTAACTGATTAGATAACAGAATATACAAATCCATTTTGTTTTAATCACAAACCTGTAGATTAGCATGTAAGTTGCCCTCTTATTTCCTGTAATCTCTCTGATAGTATTTCTAAATAAAAAATATTAAATCAAAAGTAAGTATAATGTATTTCGGTCAATCTTTCAAGTGCAATATTCACATGTTCTGGTAATCTTTTTGTAGCGTAAACCAGAACAGAAACCATCAAGCACAAGTTTCATATTTTTTTTATCATGTTTGTTTTTTAACTCATCACATCTGTTGTCTCTTACATCTGCAACCTGTGCTCACTGCTGGTGGCCTCTGGCATTCAGCTATATCTGGCACAATAACTGTATTGTGCATTGTCTCTAAATAAATCTGTTAAATGATCACCTGGAGACAACAAAGGTACATGACCTCCAGTGTATGATGATCCCAGGGAAAACACCCCCAAAGGTAAAGAGAAAATCAATGTGATTTCTGTAAATGATTGCAGATTATCATTAGTAGCGAGTCCACATTCATACAAACTGGATGACATTGTTATCTACTGTATGAGTGTGTGCCTTTCTCAGATAGTCACATCTGCTGTGTCCTGTGTGCAGAAGAGTCAGGGAGGACAGTGTTTTGTCAGCAAGGATATCCTGCTATTGTGCTGCTCAGAGGAGGAAGTGCTGATGTGGGAGGAGGCAACAGATTAAACCTACAACATAATGTCTGTATCATGTTTTTGTTCTGTTTCTGAACTGTGCAGTTTTCAGTGTGTGTAAGTAAATCTGACATTTACTTATTGAAGGATTTGTTTCCCTGCTCTCTGCCAAAAATATGACCTACTGCTATAAGACTAATGGTTTTAGTTGGATGGGTGTTTCCAGAGTCCAATGTGTTTATGATGAATCTAATGCTGGTAGTCGCCGTTTTGATTGATTGGATTTTCTCACCTCTCTTGGGTCAGCGTCACTAGTTAGAGAGTCAAACAGAGACTCCAGTTTATCCCAGCTCATTCCACACAGGACAAGTCTGGCGCCGGCTTTGTGGAAGAGCTGGGCACACTCTGAACAGACAGAACAAAAACAGAAAGAAAAAATATTTATGCGCAAGAACTGTTTCTTCGCTATTAACACAGAGAGGCTGGACTGTAGATTTTTCCAAACAAAGCGAGTTTAACTACTTCCAAGTTTCCATTTGAAGACCCATTTCCCAAAATATCAAACAGATACTTTAAACATGAAGCTCCCCCCCAAGAGCCAATTCTCTTAGATTAGAATACAGACTAAAAGCTTTGGGATACATCTGGACTGGCTTTGTCTTTTATGTTCCATACAGAATCTCTGAAGTAGCAGTTGATCAATTTAGCCTAGGAGATCCTGACATTTAGATTTTGTTTTTATGTTTTCCAGCGATAGAGGGGCCTACCTTTGTTTAGCGTAAAGACTAGGGCAGAAACAGCTAGCCTGTCTCTCTCCACAGCAAAAATAAACAACTACCCTACAACAGCAACTCTAAAATCTCACAAATATATTTGGTTTTGATTAGTAAGATTTTACATTTGGACTGAGCTAGCCCCTGCTGATGTCTTTATTGCAACAACCTATTTCCCTTGGATTCGTATCATGGCATCAATCTTCTCTTCTAGCAAGTAAGACGTTTTTTCTATGACTAAAACATGGCCTTAAATGTCAAATCAAAATGCTCTTAGAGTTCTGAATCTTGTCTGTGCTCTTTTGATTCCAGTCATCGCTTTTCTACAATAATCACTAAATGGCACCAATTCAAGATCTGAATCTCCACCTCAGTCAAGTTTGGTGAAATTTCTCGGAATCTGCTTTTCAGATAGTTCTGCTGACAGACAGAAAGCCATGTTAGTTATCGTAAACACATGTCGGATCATTTACCGGTCCCCACCCCGGACACAGCATCCGTGATCACCACCACTTTGTTTCGCACTAAGGACTTGGACATGTAGTGCGTGACCTCATTGTAGATGTAGTACACCCCTGCTGCCACGATGATCAGCAAGGGCAACACCATCACAAAGGGCAGGGCCATGTTCTGTAGAGACAACAGAGAGCACAGAATCAGTATGGGGAACAGCAACAGACCTACTGACCTGCATTAGTGGAGCCAGCAGTCTGTGCTGACAGGACAGCTCATATCAGGTTCTAGGTCTCCCTAAGCTGTGGCTCAGTGGTGTAAACTAATACAGTGACAGCAACAATAACTATGTGGATTGAAAGTTAATGCAGAACTCATCAGGTACTTGAATGTATCTATAAATCCTTGGTACTTACTATTGAATAAATCAAGGACAATAAATGGGTTGTGGTGGATTTTAACAGGATTGACCTAAAACCTTTGAGAGTCCTTCATGTTGTGTGGATATCAGCATTATCTGTCAGAAGCAATCATGTGTGTAAGACAGTACCTTCCTGAGAGGACGCCTCAGGCTATGAAACAACACACTTACCTGTACAATGTCCCTCTGCCTGTTCACACAAGATACGGTAAACATTTATGAGGTGAACTTTTAACCTCTGGACTGACCGATGACCGACATCTTGTGGAAAATGTTCATGTAATTTGTCTCCAAGTGTTAGATGAGGTGATTGATAACATGCACTCTCACATTCGCACAGTAAATACAAAGCATAGCTTAACATAGCTTAGCTTAAGGATGGCAAGCAAAAACAGAAAGTCCAGCTGTTTGTGTCCAAAAGTCACCTCAATAATTATCAAGTGTTTTTTCACACACAATTGTCTTATTGTCGTATAGGTCAAATGGAAAAGGACCTGTTTATTTGTGAGCTTTAACACCTTGTTATAACCTTGGACAGAGCCAAGCCTCTTTACTGCTTACAGTTGTTGTACTATGCTAAGTTACTACTTCCTTTTTCATGTATATGTTTACTCAAAAAGAGGATTGTTTTTCTCATCTGAATAGGGGTGTTTATGTTTCCAATATGTTGATATATACATAGACAATGTATTTCTGTTTCTGGCTGTTTAACATTCATGAATGTGTCTAATTGGGTTGTCAGCCTTCACTAAAGTTACGACCCCAGCAACAATGACCATTGTCCATTATATATATGTATATGTGTGTGTGTGTGTGTGTGTGTGTGTGTGTGTGTGTGTGTGTGTGTGTGTGTGTGTGTGTGTGTGTGTGTGTGTTTGTGTGTGTGTGTTTTAAAACAGCTTAAAACAAGGTTAAAGCCAGTACGTGTATATTAAAAGATACTTGCAGGCCACCATATAGTACCTGTATGTTTATTGATTGTGGCAAACTCTAGATTTCTGTTGTAAATGTCCTAACTGTATGAATTTGTACCATGTACCACTTTACTTACCATGTAAAGTGAGTTTGAGGAGATCTAAATATATTTTGGCCATTCGCCGCCACAGGATGCCTTGCACTGCGTCACCTCCAGGATATTGTCATAGGATACCCCAAGGGGGTCAAATGGGGGAGGCTCATATTTATAAGCAATCGGTGACCCTACTTGTCCTACTTTGCTTGAGAATCCCCATTGAGATAGCTCTATTCCACTTTAAAACCTCTATTTGTAATGACACATGGGGCCCAACCCACCAAGCTCAGGCCTGTGTTTGGACTGACATGATCGGATTGCAGTGGGTTAGTCAACTTGTACTTGCGAGAGCACATCTATAGCAGCCACATAACAGACACACACATCGGTAATCTGTGTTATTCTTGGTTCACTTACGGCACCGACAAGGAGCTAATCCTTCAGCAGGACTGGGGTTTGTTCTCTCTGGCTTTAGTGAGGTAACAGGGGCTCTTCACCTCCCTCTATGTCCCTCGTCCATTCACGCAGCTCTCTTCCTCTGTCTGTCTGTCTGTCTGACCGGCTGGTGTCTACTGGAACTTGTTGCTTATAATAGCCTCTGCTTGGGTCAGACATTAATACACATATGTGATGAATAGCATCTGAGGCACGTTCCCTTGTTGCCAGCTTGTTGCCAATAATTTGCCAGCATAAAGGGATGGAGGATTTATCTATATATAGTATATTTTTCTCAAAACATATTATTAATCAATAGATTATTGTTGTATAGATGTATAAAACTTTCAATATTACTCCATCAAAACCAATTGCAACTCTTCACATATTAATACAACAGTATATGGTTTATTAATATAAAGTATGATATACTTTTATTATTTCTCTTTTAGTCTCTCACACTTTAGTCATGCTCGACCAGCCAGAATGTGGAAACGGCATTATCAATTATTAACAATGACCCAGCTTATACCCCAATTTAACAGAATGAAATTCAAAAGTCACTTATACGGATGTTGTAGTTTGAATGCAAAATTTGTTCTTGTAATGAAAGTTATATACATTGTGGTGTTTTACTTTGACACCTGGACCTCTGTTCTTTAGGGAAGTAAAATCTGAATGACTTCTGACTTCTTCAAATATTTAGGTATTAAATATGTAAACATCTATATCAATATCATATCTAACATAAAATGTGTACTTTTGTCTGTTCAGCTACATTCTTGTTTTTGAATCGTTTATTTTGAAAATGTATTTTAAAATTAATTCCTGTACTGACTGAATATGTGAAATGTATTTCATTACACTTTTTATTTTCTGAAACTTTAACAACTCAGTCATACTTATATGATATACTTAATAACTTGTGAACATATTATTCATATCAACAACACACAAAAGGTATGGTATTGCATATGTTGGAAACATAAGAACATTTATTATAAATATCATTAAGATCGTTAAACATATTTTAGTCAAGATATTTAATTTAAAAAGGATAATTTGTCGGTCATATACATCAATTCCAACATTACTTTTGAATTATCCTTTTCAATCAAACGGATCTCTCCTCTCTCTCTCTTTATATACATATCCAACTTCAATCTGATAATAATGACAACAACCTATATCAAACTCAAACACACATTATTTTAGCATGTATAAAACAGCTCAGTAACTGTGCTCTGCCTGTGGGCGGCGACAGTGAGCAGCTATCGCGAGAAGCCAGTGGAATTCCAGGATCTGGTGAGATCTGTGTCCGCCTCCCTCGCTCCGGTGGGAGAGAAGAAAATAAACCTACCGCTGCTAACCAGGCTAGTTATGGAACCGGACCCTAAACACTGCCTGTGCTGACCGTAAGTGGAGCAGAGTGGCCCTCCCTGCACGCAGCGACTCTCTTTGGGGAGAATAACCCGGGGACCGCAGGGGAGTTATCGGACGGTTTCTCCTTACTGTGTTGGAGTCAAGTTGTAGACGCCAGCCAGGAGACGCTTTCGTTAGCTAGCTAGCCGAGCTAACCGTAGCTTAGCCAAGGAGCAGCGGGTGAACTTCGCATGGACCGAGCGCTGCGAACGGGAGTGTAGCCTGCCGCCTCACCGCCAGCTTTCTGTCGGCTCCGGTGCCTCACATGGGAGTCGGTCGCTGCTCCATGGACACTATCGCCCCGGGGCGCGAAGGCGACCACTGTGTGCAAATGTTGTTTCTGGGGCTGACGCCATCACGTTATTGATCTGGAAAGCTAACAGGATATTAGCCAGCTTTCTCGCCTCTCCGCTTTGTGGTCGCAGGCCACGGACTGAGAAGCATTCATCCCTGGCTGAGTGATGAGGAGGCTGGCTTGATGGCAGCTAATTATTTAACGGGAAGCAGCAATTGGATACAACGAAACGGACAAAAGGAGGGTTTGATTTGAACGTAGTCTCCGAGGCACCGTAGCCCCACTTTGGTATTTTTCTGTTTAGAACTTGAAAATGCATCGCAGCGCTGGAGCTTATTCGAAGTTGGGATAGAAGAGACGCACAGGAACACGTCGGGATTACAGCTCCACCTCCAGAGAAACTGCTGCCGAGAAGGGGAGCCGAAGTTTGTATAATGTCTACCGCAAAAGAAAACCCCTGTAGGAAATTCCAGGCGAACTTCTTCAACAAGAGTAAATGTCAGAACTGCTTCAAGCCTCGAGAGCTGCATCTGCTGACGGACCAGGATCTGACCCAGGTGAGCAAACAAACCATGACTAACGTTATGTCTTTGAATCCTCTCTAGGTTTTTTAAGGAGTTGTACAAGTGTACATTGGCAACTGGACTGACTGTAACACAAACAAGTCCATTATATATACTTAGACAACTCCTGCAGATTACTAACATTAAGATCAGTGTCTTAAGTAGCTCAGAGTTGTCTTTAAAAAAAACATATTGCTTCAGCAAAACTTATGAAAGTGTAAATGCTGTGTGACTAGCTGCTCCACTGACATACGCCTCCCTTCCATTTTCTATCTACGATATCAGACTTTTACAGCCTCCCTAATCAGACAGATATCAAAGTTGAGTTGTAAAGACCAGCAGCATATCCTTTAGATAATTCTTTTTTAAGTCCTTGTTGAGCAACAGTGTAATTACAGCTATGAAGGAGTGAAAGTGTGTGTGTTTATTTTGGCTGAAACACAAAACAACACAACCTGTCTACGTCCATGTGAATGTGAAAGCGGATTCCTGTGGATTTCCTCTACCTACAGTGATCACAGTGGCTTGCTCCCTGAGATGGATTGTGCAACCGTCAGCTGTTGTTTATCTACAGTTGTTTGTTTTTGCTATGTACCACTGGGAGCTGGGGGGGTATATGGGAACCTGACTGGAGAGCAGTCTAGATGAGCGGGGTAAGGAATAAAGTGCGGCTCAGCTGTTGGGATCATGTCAGAGGCATGTCTGTCTGAGTCACTCTGTTCTCTCTCTCAGATCCTTAGTTTAGACTCTGTTGTATCCGGTAATTGATCCCAGACCATGAGGCCCAGATGCGCCCTTGTACATGGCTTAAGAGCCAAACAGCAACGTCAGCATCCTCTTCTCCTCTGCGAGTGTGCGGGGCACACGCTGGGCTTGCTTTTTTACACATGTGCGTATCACTTGCCGCCCTGAGTTTATTGCAGGTTAACCCTTCAGATGCGAGACTCCTGAGTCAGGATAGAGAGCTTATGGTTACATCACTTCCTCTAATCTCCCTGTGACCCGGCGAAAACTCTCTCACACAGCCCGAGTGACGACAGCCGGAACCAGAGAGGCTTACTGTACTGGCCTTTGAGAGCGATTCGCCATCAGTCCTCGCTCATCACTGTTGTTCCAGTCGCCCACAGGCTTTTTGAAAACGCCTGCAGTCTGTCAGCTATCCAAACAGTTTGCAGGGAGCTCAGTTGCACAAGCAGGTTTTGTGAGGAGTCTATCTGGACAGCCGACTAAGAGGAGATAAACCCCATAACCCAGTAAAAATAAAGCTCTGTAATGCTGTTAAAACACCATGAATAGGTTATTTACCTTAATGAATTTGAGCCTTAAATTCAATGAAGGTTATTCAGAACTTTAAAGGAGTTTGAGAATGCAACTTTGGAACCGATAGCCCACATGGAAAAGTTATGTAAAAGGAACAGAGCTGAATGTCAGACGGACAGTATCCAATATAAACAATCTCTTTGTTCAACGCTGCCAATATAAAAGGTGGGGGGGGCTGCTGCTGGAGCCTGGGGAAAATCTTTTATTTCAGTCAATGTGCTCCAAAAGGAGATTTTATTTCCCCACGAGTTCCAGCATCGGTGTCACGGTTTTCACCCATGAATTGTTCGTCCCCAGAGAGTTGAGATTTTCGTCTAGGCCCGGCTCTCCCTCCCTGCTGGAGAAGAGCGATCATACTATCTGGTAGAGGTGGTGGGAGGCAGGACATTGATGGAGGACACAGGCAGGCTGAGGTTTACACGTACGTGGGAGGGACTGTGAGAGACAGGCAGGGATGCGATGGGACATGAGGAGTTGGAGCAGGAGTCACAGGGAGAGAAAGGAAGTTTGTGGTTGGGAAATCAAGAGTAGAGGTTCCCAGAGGCTGCAGCTCCACAACCCACTCTAAAAGGTACAGAGTGGAGTCAAACCTTTCAGAGCCTATACCGGTAACACAGATGTTCCAGTGCATTACGTTATTTGACTGCAGGCTGTTCTCTCAGTTGTTTTTATCATGTCACGCCAAATAGAGTACAACTCCCATATCAATGGCTCTGTGCCAACTTGTCGAATGTTTGTGGGAGGGCCTTGTATTTAGGATCACTGTTGTGATATCCGGGGCATTTTCACATGGTGTCGCACTGAGATTTGTTTTTGTCACCCACCAACTGTGAAAACAGAATCCCAGTTAGAATGAACCTGCTGGTCTGAGATGCCATTAGAACAGAAGCAGGTGCTAAATAGCATTTATTCCTTTTTGAGGACGCTGACTTACTGCCAATGGTAGGGTAGTTCCTGTAGCGGCAGAGTAGAGAAGCCAACTTTCTGTCTTCATGATAACTAATTTCACATGGCACCATGTCGTAATTGATATAATTATGCTTAATGCTGTCATGTGCTGACATGATTAGAGAGCTCATTGAAGGATTGCCCGGGACTTACTGGCTTTGAGGGACACAGTTATAAGGTGTGAAAATTAGTGAAAGTTTTGCAGTAATGTGGTAACAGAAAGAAATATTAGTGACAATACCTATCTTATGTGTCGCAACAGATAAATCATCTCAGATAATTGTTTTGTGTGGTGTGTAGTCTCCTCATCCCAACACAAAGGTTTCCAGCAAAAACAACTTCCATCTGTTGACATTTTAGTTATAGCCCAATGAGTAATTTGTCAAACACCATGCCTACACTGAGGGTTTAGCATGAGCAGCATGTCAGCAGCAGCTCCGGTGATCTGTACATGTCTTAACAGGCAGCGTTCAGTCACATTATTGTGACCAGCGTTTTGCAGAACCCACTACACAACACAGGAATATAGACATGGGGATGTATACATACAGTTTAGGTCATGTTTACGGGCCTATATTGAGAATATAATGTGAGTTGTTGCATGGCCTGTAATGGCTGGTTTGATTGATATAGGAGCATGCATGTTCAGGCTTATGTTTTGTTAAGAAGAACAAGTGGGTGCAGGTAGGTTAGTGAGGGGATGTTCAGTTTGTGTTGTATTTGTGTTGAAACTGGTTATTAAGGTGGATATCCATGGACTCCTTAGTTAAGGTATCTGTTAGTGATATTCCACAGCTGTAGAGGAAAACACATACTTTACATTTGTGCATAAAAGATGTTGATGGTTGAACCCTCTAGTGACCTAATGGTAAAGGCACATGACTTTATGTCCATGGTTGCTCTACAAAAAAAGGCAAAAATGATCCAAAACATCTTAAAGGCATATACATGGTTGTGCTGTTGGGTGTTGGACAGCCACAAAGTTGAGCCAATATTGCGATGCCCCATCCCCATCGACACTGACAGAGGGTTGCTGCCTGTTGCAGAGTTATAATTTCACTATAATTTCAGTGTCTACTATAACTTAGAATAATACAGTGGAAACTGGATAAAGCGATCAACCGTTTATGGATCGAAAAGCTTGGGACGTAATCGCTTACATATGCTGTATTAGTTTGGTTATAATGATCAAGTAGTCCGCCTACAGTTTTTATTATTGGTCTTTTCGTAATTGTTTAGACCAAAAAAAAGTTATACCGTTTTATTAATAGCTCTGTCAGCTAAGTTGACAAATCTGTTTTTACCAAGTCTGAGTTCACAAATGTTTGCAATGAAACTGTTTGTCTGTGTGTCAGAGAGGAAGTGAGCTAGCAGATGTATTGAACCTCATGTGGTGATCAGTGTTGATATCGCGGTCGTTCTACCCAGAGATTCTTTGCACTACAGTGAGATAATTTAGTGATTTGCGTGTGTTTTCAGTCTGAATTATGAAATAAAAATTTGTTTTGTTAAATTAATAAAGTAACAAGAGCCCAATAAACACTACAGCACCTGTAGGGCGGCAATGGGTTGGTGTTTGGGTGTCATGGTTACATAGTTTGTATTACGGAAAATCAGTATATCCCCAGGTTGGAGGGGGTAGTGGTGGGGAGGTTATTTGCAGGATCAGTGTTCAGGAAGTTTGCTCCATTGTGTGTTATTGTAAGCGTGTGAGCAGGGATCTGTTTCTAAAGGTTTCTGAAACAGCTGCTTCTTGTTTTCCTTCTCATGGTTGTCTCTCCAGAGTTTGTGCTTTTTTCAGGCTGCCTGTATCAGTGCAGGACATTAAGTCACCAGTGGGAATCATCTTTTGTCAAATTACGACACCAATTTGAGTTATCCAGGCCACAACCTGCGGCCCCTCCATAATAATTTTTTTAATGGTTTCTGCTTATCGAAACAACCTTTAATAGGCACGTCCATACAGGTTCAAGGAACGTACATGTCGATTTATGACAGGCATGCAGTGACATGGAGCAGTAACAGGTCTTGTATAAGACTAGCAGAATAATCATCAGATCCTTCTACCTTGCAGCAGAAACTCAAGGGATAGGTTCATGGAAGAGGCGGGGGAATGATTGCTGGTTTGAGATCCGCTCGCTAATGGTTAACACTTGGCCGTCCTTGTTAATAGAGAGCAAAGAGCAGCAGGTTTACAGAGCCCACCTACTGGCCCGTAGGAGCAGCCGCTTTCAGACATGACCCTCGGATAAAGTCCAGAGAAGGCTACGGAGTTTACCCAGAGTCTACCTTTCACACATGCACAACAAAGCGGAAGGTTTTCTGCAGACACGCGTTCACAACAGCATCAAATACCCTGAATTATTCATGCGAGAGGTTGGAGCTAGGGCTGGGCGATATGCAAAAAAATGTTATCACGATTTGTTTTTCCATATTGATCGATCTCGATTCTTCGATTCTCGATTCAAGAATATGCCTTCCAATAATGAGCACAAAATGTTTTTGTGAAGGTCTTCATGCTTCCATTGATCAAGAGAGCAGCAGGGCCCATAACTAGCAAAAGAAAATTCAGAGCAGCGCTCTCAGCTCATACAGAGTCTTATATGCTTAGTGCAAACTAAGTGATTGGTCACTTTTCACTATAGTTAAAAAAATTTGATTTTGTAAACAACTTACAAAAAACAAGGAAACATGTGGGTCACACCCTCTGACACATTCAAGTGCTAAACTGTAAGACAAAATAAAATGTAAAAAACTAAACCACTATAATATTATACTGGTTTACCTCCCAGAGATTTTTTTGAGGTATATCAGCTTACGACGGCATTCATCATAAAGCTGTGGCAGCGCAGTTTGAGAAGTACTTTCTGCCAGGGAGCTCGTACCTGGAGTCTAACACTTTGATAAGTTTCCTGAAGCCGTCCCTCTCCACTGTGCTCAGGGGCATCATATCTTTAGCTAAACAATAAGTAATAGCGCTCGTTATATTTTTGCCCCTCTTCGATTGTTTTTCATATTGGTTAATGGCTGCAAAACACGGTTGTTTTGCTAACAGAACAGAATCAATCCCCTCAGCGATGCTAGCGGGAGCCCGTCAGCGATGCTAACGGGAGACCCTCAGCGATGCTAACGGGAGCCCGTCAGTGATGCTAGCGGGAGCCCGTCAGGACGGATTCCCGTCCTTTTTCCAACTTCGTTCTCTCTTTTTCTCTCTCTCGCAACTGCACCTACTCTCACGATGGGAAGTGGGCGTGTCGTGTCCTACCTGCAGACGGCAGCCGGCAGACTCCGACACTGTTGTTGCGCTTACTTTTGCTACGTGAGATCGAATACATGTCACAACGAGATTATCGAGATCGATTCAACATTTTATCGCGATCCCGAATCGAGATCGAAAAATCGCCCAGCCCTAGTTGGAGCAGCCGAAAGAGATGGGGAAGTGTCGTATTAACTCCGCTGCGTGGTCCACATGATTGTGTTTACTGCACCCCGACACCGTAGTCGGCTCGTATCTCCAACACTCTCTTGACATCTTCAGTGTCGTCCACGTGTTCAGGTCTTGTCTGAAAGCAGCTTGGGTTTATATGTTTCCATGACTTTAGAACTGTTGTGCGTCTGTTTGGCTGCGGTAGCCCAGACGATGAACTCTGATAATGGGTTTAGATACATTTTGTGAGTTTTAGAAGGCCACCAGTCAGTCGTTATCTTTGTCTTTTGGTCTCATCTGCTGTGGGGTACAAAGAAAAAAAGGCACCCAAGCATGTCATCAAGCGGAGCTGATTGCACCAGAAGGATCACCAAGTGGTTTTGTGTGGCTGCAAAATGCACCTCGAAAGCAGAGGCAACATCTGGACCCCAAAATGCTTCTCTTCCTCATATTAACAGCATCTCTCTCTCCCTTCCCCCCTCAGCTAACACTCTCTTCCAGTTTTAATGATTACCTAAATTGCTCTTTTTCCCTCCCCCCTCTCTCTTTTACAGGCTAAACCTATTTATGGTGGATGGCTTTGCTTGGCCCCAGAGGGAACTGACTTTGACAATCCTATGCAAAGATCCAGGGTAAGAACATGTTCTGTATATAGGCCTGCTTTTTTCTTTGGTCAGGGGGGATGTATACATATGTACAGTGTAAATGTACTGGGCTGGAATTCATCAAAAGCTGTTTTCACTGCATCTACAACCTTTTCCATCAAAGATAAAATGTGAAGCTTAACTGTCAAACTTTGCATGGTTGACCTTTTCTGGAAAAATAATTATTATTATTATGATAAAAATTATTTTTTTCAGTGCAAAATTGTATGTAAAAGCAGCATTTAAGTGATGTTGTAACCCATACAATCACCTACATTGCTTCAAAGTCAAGTTTATCTGATCTTAAGTATTTCTTCAAACAGAAATGGCAAAGAAGATTCTTTGTGCTGTACGAACATGGCTGTTTACGCTTTGCCCTGGACGAGTCGGTAAGTTGTGCATCTTATCCATTACTCCCTTCTGTCTCTTCTTTTGTGCAACCAGGGTGTGAACTGAACTGAACATAAAGGCTGGAGAAGTATTGCATTTGAGGATGATAAGCGCTGAATTCGGTCTCCTCAATACACTTCTTAGAGGTTAAGAAGTTCATTTACAGAAGTCTGAATTATACGTTAGTATTTTCTCTTGGCTGCTGTAGGCAGTAATGTTATGTGTCTATACATAACTGCTTTTAGACATGCACTGACCTCCGAATAATCTCCTGAAATTGTCTGGAGGGGCTGTATGTCAGTATGTAAATGTCCGAGACAGTTGTTGTGGGCTGAGTTTCTCCAGCCAGCCCCCGATGAAAAACAGATAACGTCTGAATGAGAATAAATAGATATCTCGGAATGAAAAATACAAACCACACACATAGAAGACACTGGCACAGATGTCAAGAGGGCTTTTGGTTATAAGGGCAGACAGTGGTCTCGAAATTTCCTACATGTACCATCTTTCGCAGCGCCTTTCCCACAGTTTCCTGTGTTATATGTAATATTACAAGTTTTCTTTTGCTGTTAGAGCGTAGCAATATATATATATATTTAAATATATAAGCCATGCAGTGAAGAGGATTGGAGAAGCACAGAGTAAAAGGCTGTGAAGTCACCTCTTGGTGCCCACTGTAATCCTGTGTTTGTGGTGGCAGAGTGTCGCCAGGGGAATGTGACACGGGTGACCAAGCCCATACCTGCTAATCAGGCTGGAGATTGGACTGCTTGTGTGTAAACACTGGGGGGGGGGCACTCATACTCTCCCTGGCAGCCTGCAGGACAACACACAGACACTGACTTTTAGTTTAACTTGACCTCATGTTTGTCTTTTAAACATAAAAGAGACATTTTCTGCAGGTGTGTCTCTGTGTTTGTGAGGAGCACCAACTGTGAGGGGAAAGGAGACGAGCTGACTTTGGACCAGCCCGACTGGGCCGCTGTGTATAAGCTAGACGTTTGAAGTCACATTTGGTGAATCTCTTTGTGTTGCCAGTGATGACAATGTGAGGAAACGTGCTTGTGCGTGTGCATGTTTCCACTGTGTAATGTGTTTCCAGTGACTACCAGTTGTGTTTTCCTCTCATTGTAACAGCGATTCCAAAACTGTCTGCCTTATTGTCCTGTGGTCTTTTCATCTGCTCCACAAGGCAGGAAAAGTGGGTCAGGGAAATGGCCGCTTTGTACTCTGGACTCTGAGGATCGGAGCTCTTTTAAACATAGGAGCTGATAATAACACGTTAACTGTCTTGATCGCATCACGCTCATCATTGTTTACCCAGTGGCCCGGGCCACTAGTGGAGATATGATTTGTTTGAGGTCTGGGTTGAAGGCCATTCCCCTCCTGTGGCTTTTATATGAATGCAGAGATTTACACAAGCAACACCCACCCACCCTTTGTCTTATGGCTCCTTTGATCACATTATCTCCACTCTTATTGCTGTTCATCAACAGACCGGCCCTGCTAATCCTCTCATAACAAGGAGGTCCGTGCCTGACAGTACAAATATTTTCTGAATTATTATCTTGAATTCTAACCCCGTCAAGACAGCAGGGTTCAGGCGTAAGGTCATGATAGCGTGAAGTCAAGTCTCCTCCTTTGTGTTAATGTTTTGTACTGAACAAGAGTAAAGAAAATCATTTGAATTTGATTGTGGTCCAAGACATTTTCATGATGTTCCAAGTAAGAAAGATTCTATGTGCTTGATAGTTAATGGAAAAGAATTATGGTCATGGCTAGCTGATGTGTGTGGGCCATATTTCAGCCGTTGTTGGAACTCCCACTTCTTGTAACGATATGAAATACCCAGACTTCTTTTGTCAAACCCTTCCCTCTTTTCTCTTTCTGTGCTGGGCGACCATTACACACTTTATATGTCCTTATCATCAACTTTGTGCTTCATTCAAAAATAACATTGGTAAAACAAGACTTGGTAAATGGATTTCATCTGCAATTTTCTCAACCTCTCATAACCATCTGACACAGAGACAACATTTGGCACCCTGACCAAAATGTTTGTCCGACTGGACGTCTGTAGACATCCCACTGTCCCAGTGGCCACTTGTCAGCTGACTGATTTACTGTAGCAATTCCTCTCTCTCTCTCATTCCTCTCACATAATCAATTTGTCGAACCGTTAACATTTTTCAGATTTGATTCTTTTTGACGGATATGTAACGTAATTCTTGGCTGTTTGACAGGTTTTCTACCTGGTTAATTTGTGCAAGAACTTGTTATCATTCGCCATGTATTTATTTCCACTGTGGCTGTAGAACATTGTGCACCAGCCTTCAGAATCTATCCAAACACTTAAGGCGGATTAACTCTGAAAGACTCAGTATAAGCAAACTCAAAAACACTCACTAATAACACGTACGTAAAAGAGTGGTACTCACTCCATTTATAAAGAATATCTTTTAACTGGAATGGCACTCAAAAGAGCACATACCTCAAACAAGGCCCAACATCCCCTGGAGAATGAATCAATGAATAATTTCTTGGGGAGATTGATGACAATGTAAAAAAAAAGTAGCCCTTTCTGGCAATATTGATGCGATTGATCCGAAAATATAAGGGGTTCTTATTTGACTTATGTCCCATCCCCCTACCAAGTTTGGTGGAAATCTGTTTACTATATTTTACATAGTCCTGCTGCGGACAAAAAGACAAAGGGATATGAGTGAAAAGTGTAACTTACTTGGTGTAGGTAATAAATGAACATTAAACTGTCCTGCAGAATAATATTAAGTATTGTCTCATATTAGGTATTGTTCCCTTCCAGAGCAGTACAGAACTCTATTTTTCTACGTATTTGGTTTAGTCTTGTAGTTGTAAGTTAAACCCTGCTATGATAATGATACTTCTACAAACATAAAGGAAAGATTTTCATTAGGTCACAGTCCCTTAATCACTAAATTATAAAGGAAACTGTGGTTGAATGGAGCTGTTTTTCCAACATTGATTTTCCAAACATCTTGATTCCTCTCGGAGAACAAGGTCTAGGCGATGATGACATTGGTTTCTATTTTTCGCTCGGTAGACAGCAGGGTGCTATCTGAAGCAGTGGACTCTTTAAGCTGAACTATTTCCACCGCAAGCAGAGGGAAAGATGCTCTCCCCATCTGAAGCAGCATTCCTCCTCCAATGCCCTTATTTGGTGAACTGCAGTGAGCACGCCGCCCCGGGGACCACAGAGAGCAGGAGAAAGGGAGCTCTAGCCCCTAAAAACCACAGAGGAAACGTCAGATATGCCCCAGACCCAGACATTCCACACACGGCCTGCCACAGCAAGCACCCAACTTGATAGTTGAACAGCCAGAGGAATAGTTGAGCAGGTACATCACTGCTACATACATGGCTGATCAAATTGAGATGAAGATTGGATATGGACATACAGTGAGACGGTTAGTCTGAGAGAAATCTTCAAAAAAAGTAATACTATCATGAGACCACCCTGAAAGCATCAGGGGCAAAAGGTCAACGACCATGAGAACATGCTGAAGGAGGCACAGAGGACAACTTCACTTCAGATCCGCTTCTGTTCCACATCATGTTGAAAGGGAAGAACAGTTCTGTTACTGTTGTGTGACAATGTAATAAAGTCAGGCATACACTGTACAACTTTAGAAATTCTGTTAAATTCCATATCATGCTGTACAGGATAATTGTATGATAGAATGCCAAAGCTCACCATATATGTGCTCACTCTGTACAGTCTGATTGACTGCAAACTGTACATTGCTGTCAGGTCCTTCAGACCAGCTCCAGCTCAGTATTCTTGTCAAAGAAGAGACCAAAGATTGTTTGTGGTGTCCACATACACACAAATGGCTTGCAAAACATAGACACTTAATGATCTAAATTTCCTACTTAGAGTGTTTTGCCATTTCACAATGAAGAAAAAAAGTAGCTGAATTTGGATAATCGCTTCCTGATAATGCTTTGACTGTGCAGGAGCCTGACGACGAAAATTGCAGACATATCAGAAACTAATCCGACCATCTGCGGTCATGAGTTTTTAATTGCACCACGCACCCCTCTGTCCACTGCACAAGAAATGATGCTCAAGAAAGCTGAAATTTAGTCACTCTAAAATGTGATATGTGTATGCCTGGTTTAAACCCCTTAACTACATCACTGTTTTTAATTCTCTGCTGTTTGATTTCCGGAAAGATCATAACAGTTGACACAGCATCGACAGTATTTGGAGGAAATACACTGGTGGCTTCTGATTGTTAAGAGTTTTGATGGAGGGCACTGTGTCGAGTTACATGTATCATAAAAAACGGCGGTCTCCTCTCCACAGCCTGCTGTGGCGAACTTGCCTTTGGCTCATCCTATAAAAGCCTCCTGGAGGGTTTATCATTTATGGAGTGGGTGTTTTCCACTTAATTCCACAGCTGGCTCTGTTGTTTCTTTTCTCCTTTTCTTACATTTTTTTGAGAAAGTTTACAGCTGGGCCTGGACTCCAATAAAAAGTTAAAATTTGAGCACAGGGCAATTACCCTATAGACACCTCCCTTTTTGGTTTGAAGCATTTTCACTCATCAATCTCGTGTGGGTTGTTTTGTTCCTGGTTCTGTCTCATAGTGTGTTTTATAGCCCCTCATGTCATGTCAGCCAGAGTGGCTGAAGGCTCAAGAGGAGTATTTTGCTTTTAATAATATCTCACAGAAAAGCTAAAAATAGTAAGTCTCATGGTTGAGAGACACAATTGGAGGATATGGAATTGGCCCAGTTGTGTAGAAATCCAACCCAAAGAAATTTGTGTGCCTTTCGATTGGTAGCCCTTGCAGATAATTATCTTTTGTTTGCTGCTAGTGGCAGTCTCTAAGCAACAAGGGGCTTTTCTAGTCTCAGCAGCAGGGATCAGCTGGACTTTAGAAATCCAGACTTCACCTAAACGCAACACATAACACGCATAATTCCCCTTCAGGCACTGTGGGCGTCTCCTTCGCTTGATGCCATCCACTTACTTTGTGGATGGACAGTGGGAAGTTTCCAATGTTGGGTATTAAAAGGATCAAACTGAACTATATTTATATAGTATAAGAAATGCAGTTCAAATATGTTTTGATAAAGGTACCCTAGCTGCACACAATAAAAAGATTTATGCTGTCGAAGTCTTTGAACATTATAGCCCCATTCACTGCTGGAACTTCAGCACTTTAGTTCCAGGTGCCGAAATAATTTGGGGAGGAACATCCCTGGAGAAGCAGCACACAGTGATCTTGCATTAATGACCCCATTCTCACACTGTATTGTGCCTTGTCTGTATGATAAGAAGGGGTCTCTTCAAGGAACGTCTCGGACTGAATGGGAACTTCCATTGGTGTACTGTTCAGTGATGTTTAGGTTTTCATCATCCACGGTCTTAAAGCAAAAAAAAAGGTTGACGATGCTCCTGACGTGCTTATCAAACACACACAGGTCTTTAGACAACTGGCCTGTACTACAAAGCAGAATTTGCAATTATCAAGATAAGTTAAGCTTGCGCACCTCTCACTGACATAAATCACCATGGCATACTATGGTGAAGTTCTGACCAATCAGGTCACTGGCAAACCAGATTTATCGATCTAAAGATTTCCGGGAGGGACAAAACTGTTTCCACCTAAAACAGTTTAGGTGGAAATGACACAAGTGCGTATTTGCATAGAGCAGGGAAGGGATATCCAATCATAAGTTTATAAGTGGTCACTGGAGATGCATTCTAATACCAGGTGTGAACTGATGCACAAAGAGCTTGAATTGGGATTAGATAACTTAAGTCAAATGTTTATACTATGGCTAAACAGGGCTCAGATTTTGTACATTCACATTACAGTAGAGTGGTTTTTTTCCCTCTGTCTGTGAAACTTGTCATGACGGCTGCAGCTAAGTTTGCCTACTTTGTTTTGGTGTCATGGTGTCTTTATGTCTCTTGAGTCAAAAGTCTCTGAATCACAATCGCATTAGGAATCACATCGGGTTAGAGAGAGAGAGAGTCTTTTCCACAAGTGTCCACTTGTGAGTGGTGTGATTTGTCGGGGAGCTCATATTCTGACCTGGATCAAATATTCCAAGAGACAACTACTGCTCAATGAGACACTGCAGCATGTAGAATGAACTTTCCCGGTCAGTCTTGTGGGTGCCTTTTATTTTATTGTTTTGATACCTCTTTACACCAAAATGTGTGGGTATGCACAGGTTTTTTTCAACATGGCAAAGACTCCTTTTCTATTCTCAGTAGAGGAATTGGCCTTTCTGTGTTTGTACTGGTGAGTCATTCAACATCACGGATGTGCCAGATATTGTAAAGCTCTCTCACCTCATTGTCTAGCCAGTGTTGAATCTTGCATGTTTTGAATCACATATTGCTGTTGCACAACAACAACAATTTGTATACAAACATTGAGGGCTATTTACACGCCCATACCCAAATGCGTCAACCTGATGTCAGTGTATTTTTCACTAGCTGAAAAGGGGCCTTAGCTGCTGTTTGAGCTCCAACTGAATGTCATGCTTCCCCAGCTTTTTCTGCAAAGTCGTTTAGTGCTATTTGCCACTGATAGAATCAGCAAACTCTTTGAACTCTGGTGTTAATTCTTTGGGTGATTCATCAAATAGCTAGCGTTAGAGGAGCTATTCGTCATCCCTCCTCTTGACAGATATTATCAATAAAATATCGTTGTGAGCTAGGTTGAGCACAGTGCAGGGTTCACCATCACTTTGACATTCATCCACCACGGCTACTTATTCTCAAATGTCTTCTTTTTTTTTCGGCTGGAGGAAATTCTTCCACAGCGCCCAAAGTGTAACGCAGTTTGCCATATTTGGCAACCCACGGGGGTTTAAAGGCAGATCTTAATAAAGCTGGATCTGTGTTCAGTGGCCTTAAAAGGAGCTGGAAAAGAAACCAAGCACCTGTTTTACATCTGTAGGAAGGTACAGACTTCAGCCAAGCCTGATAACAGAGCTGTAGGATTCAGAGCAGACGAAGAACAGGTTAGAGAAGAGGAAGTTTATGGGATTTTTTTCCCCCACTCTGATGTTTCTGTGACAAGAAGTTATTGAGTTCAATTGACAGTCTATTCACATAAAACACACAGAAAAGGTGACATTGGTGGTTTGGCTCTGGCCAGCGTTACAAATGTCTTTGCTGGTTTACAAAGCAGACAAAGCTCTACGTTCTTCACTGATCACACACACAAAGCCGCTTTAGTCCGGCATCCCATTGCTGTCATCTCCCCTTTCCACTCACTCTGCGCTGCAACTGAAAGGATTTGCCAAGTTACCATGGTGATTACACACGAGTGTCCATACAGTACAGGCATGATATGCCCTGAAGTCTGCCTGTGAAATAGAGGGGCAGGTGGGGGATAAGGGATTGGATGAGGGATACGGTAAAAACCCACGACGCCAAGTCTGTGAAACCCTGATGGAACACCAATCAGATATGGAATCAAACCAGTGACTCAAGCATCCTGTTTACATTTTCTCCACATTTGTTCATTTTAAGATCCACTCTTGCACTTCCTTTTAAATGCCCCTGGTGTTGTAATACTTTATTTATTCAAATTAACCTTCACCTTTGGTATTATTTAATTATCTGTATTCAGTTATTCATTCAAAGGGTAAAGTAATACACTCTGATCTCAATAAACAGTATTGTCATGTTTCTCCTGTAGCCAAGCACGCTGCCTCAGGGAACCGTGAACATGAACCTCTGCGCAGACGTCATCGACGCTGAGCCAAAGACCGGCCAGAAGAACTCCCTGTGCATCATCACGCCAGACCAGGAGTTCTTCATCAGAGGGGAGAATAAAGAGATCATCAATGGGTGAGTTGTCTGGCTGTCGTTGTTACTGGCTCGGGCAGGGTTCAGATGTTCATGCGCAGCTGTCAGAAACACTCCTGTGTGTCTGTTTCAGGTGGAGTGAGCAGCTGGTGGTTTACCCCCGCACCAACAAACAGAACCAGAAGAAGAAACGCAAGGTGGAGCCTGCAACCTCCCAGGTTAACCTCTTTCACATCATACAAAAAGGATTTGTGTCATAGCTTGATAACACACACCCTCATTTATTGTTCCTTTACATTACTTTTATATTCTTTTTAATTCTATATATTGTACTTTTATATGCTCATCACCAGGAGCCAGGTCCCGCCAAGGTAGCATTGACTGGCTCTGGTATCCCGGAGGCAGAGAAGGTTCCAGACTCCAGCTCCATAATCTGGCAGGAGGAGCTGAACCAGAGGGAGGCTGAGGCAGCTGTAGTCTGGGCCACTGCCGACGTGCCCCCAGGATCACCACTGCCCTCCACAGGTAAGGAGGAAAAACAGCTTTTTACAGAGGAATCCTGTATAGTGTGTATAAAGCGTTTGAGTTGAACAACCATTGTAAATGTTCTTTAAGTAGCAGGCACAAATCAGTTAACGTGAAGATATTGACAGACAGAACAGTACAAATTGTTAAGATGTTCTGTGACACACCTCTGTCCTTGTCAAGGTGAATGTGCGTCTGTGGGCCATGGCTCAGATGCAGGCTCATTCAATGGCGACGAGGTGGACCGGGGGAACCTGCCAATGCTCAGCTCTGTGCCGCAACCATCCAGCGACATTCTCTCCCCCTCTGGCTCCTGCTCCAGCCTGGGAGGAGTCCCACGCTGCCTCTCCCCAGCCCCCAGCGACCCCTTTCCCTCTGGCAGCTCCCTGCTCTCCAATGGCTCGCACATCAGCGGCTCGGTCAGCTCTTTGGACTCGGATGCCAGTGGCAGCACAGTGACCAGCACAGACAGCCACCCGACCTCCCAGAGGGGAAGCCACCCCTTCAGCCACCATGACACGCCACGGTCCAGACGGCTGGAGGCTGATGCCAGAAAGGCAGAGAAGAGGAGTCGGTATAAGAGCCCTGACAGGCAGGAGAGGGAGGCCGTCCTCAGCCCTGAGAGGAGGTCAGCATCTGTTTTTGTATTAATCCATTACAGTGTCCCTAAATGTCCCTTTTTATAGTTTCTCTCATACCTGACTTTAACTCAGTGGTTCCCAACGTTTTGACTTGTCCCATAACACCTAAGATGACAAATACAAAATAAAAAACTATTCATTGTTTAGAAACAAACAGCTAACAGAATTACCTGTGTTTCCACTTTCAGCCTCTGAAGCAGAAAGCGATGTGAAATTAAAAAAAACATTTGATGGCTTTACCATTTGGCTTCCATTGCATTTCCACTAAAGTCCATGACATTTTTTTTTAAAACAATAAACCCGGCAAACTCAGAAGAAGCCAAGATATCATTATTTTGAATTAAAGACAATTGATCTAATATTTAGAGCCAACCAAAATAGATTTTTGGGGCATTCTCAATACTGATGATAAGCAGTAAAACATATGTGATACCGATATTTAAATATGAGCACAACCTCACTTTGACTGATGCAGGAATTATTATTTTTTACTGAAAGAGGCCTGTATGCCAGAATAACACACACATACATGTGGGTGAGACTACAGAGGAAGTGATACAGTTAGTCTAATAACACCTTGCTACCCTCACTGACAAGTGAACAGTTGAATCAGTCTGTTATTTAACCTCATGAACCAGCTTAGTAGACTGCTTTCTTCGAATCTCAGCTCTGTGCTACAGACATCGGGTTCTGGAAATACTTGTACCGCAGGCTTATCCTTTTAAAGGCATGTATACACACACGCAGAGACACACATGCACAGAGTCTAGTGACGCACAAAGCTTTTGATGTGCACTCCCACAACTGTGGTTTTAATGGAAGAGTGGGAAATGCTGTTTTTGGTCAAATTAAGACGTATGGAGATTTGTCATGTGCTCAGAATAACCACTTATGTTTGAGTCTCTGAGAAAATCATGTTCTTACAATTCGCTCCTCCCCTGCACTGTTCTTTTATTTATTCCCCCCCGCCCTGGCGACATCTGTAGCAGAAGACATTATGAATGATTTCATTCTCATGAACACACATCCCCTTCTTGTGAACACCGTATCGCAGGAACGGCTCAAGAAAAAATTTCTTCAAATTTGGTCTCCAGTATGACCTGATAAGATCATTGGTCAAAGGTGACCACAAACGATGTTCTTGGCCATGACTTAATAATTAATTCACCAAGTTTGACAAATTTGCCTACAATGATTAAGTGATGGTCCAAAAGGCCAAAGGTCAGCCAGACTCTGACATCATGATGTAACCTCTCCGGCCATTGTTCAACACATATGTAAGGAAGAGAAGGGGTAATTGTGACCATATTCCAAGTAACTCGATTGGTTGGTGGAGGCATCAAACCATGATGTGCCCATGTTAGTATGAGCACTCACAATCTTTCCATTCAGTAATCTGCCTCTTGACCCCTGTGCTGTTCATGGAGAGGTCACAGGTCTCACACACAAACCAGAGGCAGTAACATTTCAATCAGACCCGTCGGGTTGAGGTGGGGGCATCTTTTTCCTCCTGGCCTGCTTCCTGCTCCATTCAGTTGCTCCATCCATACCAGGCATGAAAGGAAAGGGAGGAGTGCCCACATACTAACTCTTAAGCACATTTACTCAAGTGGACCACTTGAGCCAGTCTGGGGTTTGAGCAGACGTGCCTCAGACTTAAGCTCCTTCTAAGACACGAACCTTGCCACATACGTGTGATAGCAGTTTCAAGTTTGATTGAAATCAGGACAGTTTAACGCAACCTTTTCTCAAATCAGATTTTTGATTGTAACAAATTTACAAAAGCTTTCCTGGAATAAGGCCTGGAACACATTAGGGTCATATGGTGGATGTTTGGCCTCACACTGTCCTTATCCTCTCCCCTCTCCCTCATTCCCTTTTAAGGACAGCAGCTTTGGCTGGAGAGTCCCCAAATAAGGGCAGAATTTAGACAAAAGAGTAATATAATTTCCCACTCACTCTCACCCTCTTTCTCCCTCTAATGCAGATTCCTCCCTAACTTAACAATGATCCTGTGTGGGAGTGTGTCAGAGTTGGTACCGTACTGTGTCACAGTTTGAGGAAGGTTGCAGATGAACACTAGTTGACGCAGGCTATTACCTCTTTCCCACAGTTTTCTTGATGCAGTTTTTCACAAATGACCAAATGTAGAATAGCTCTTTGATTTTCAGCTTTAGGACCAGCTGGCTCTACTCCTTAGCCTCCTTAAGTCTCTTCGATCTTCACCTTGACTTGTTAGGCATTTATCTGGCTCAGCTAGCAAAGCCGTGTTAGTTGAAGCTTTGGTTCTATGGTGACCTGCCTGAAATGTATTCCCAGATTACAGCTAACATTGTCGTGCTGTTTGCTATTTATACAGTAGCATTGCCAAGGTCTTTACAATGGCTAAATATAAATTGTCTTTCAGTGGCATGGTGTGTTTACCCTGAGCTAGGCCGCAGACAACCATAGAATAGCTACAAGATGCTTCAAAATAAAAGAATCCCATAATTTATAAAGGTAAAAAAAGAGAGAGAGCTTTTGGTAATCAGGCCCGGCATGGATGTACAGTAAACAAAAACATGTGATCTCCAAAGTGTAATTTAATGTTTCGTCCTGTCTCTGCCTGCTATGCCAGCCCTGACCTGAACACTCTTTGTTGTGAGCAGAGAATCACCTGCTTGGGAAAAAAAAGATTTTAATCAATGTTGCCTAACTCTTTTTGTCTGCATGTGTTTTGGTTTGCAGTCGCTCTGGCGTCATTGAGAAGCTTGAGGCCTTGGAGCTGGAGAATCAAGAGAAAATGGAGGTGGAAGAGTTGGGGAGGACCGGAGAGAGACAGGGCCGAAGTGAGCACAGGCGCTTCCACAGAGAGGTAAAGTGTTTGTGTGTGTGTGTGTGTGTGTGTTTGTGCACTTGGACAGTTGTTTACAATAGATACAGCGAGTATTGTAAACTGTGTTTTTAGAACAACATCAAATGACAGAGCAGATGTGAACTCAGCTCTGGACCCGCCGGTCTGGCTTCTTCCTTTTTTTAATACTTCTATCCGAGCACTCCTCCTCCATCTTTCCCCTTCACCCTCTTCCCTCAAACTCTCCCTCTCGCTGTCCTGTCTTTGTTTTGTTTATAGGTCAGGGGTCAGCCGCGTGTGCTGTATTCATTTCCAGTTTCCATTCTGCGGTGGGATTCCCCTGGCGATTATGCTTTCCTTTCCCACCCTGGCCCTCAGTGCGCAGATAAAATGACTTTCGAAACACAGAGACCAAACAACACTGATGCGCTCAGTCACAGTCAGACACTGTTAAACATGTGGGCTGTTTTGTCTTGGCCCTATATCTTTGTCAGTCTTGTGAAAATATCACTTACGTGTACAGTTTAAGATGCCAAGACTGCTTGTGTGCGTCATTCCCCCCCCACACACACACACACACATAGAAACTGAGATGTTTGGAACTAATGATGAAGACATTTAAAACTGCTTGCTTATCAGGTCTTTACGATCATGATGTCAACCTCACTGATTACACTGCCTCTTGCATTCCCAGTGTATGTGAGGGGTAACTTGATATACGTTTTCAAGCATGTTAGTTTGGACACAGATAAAAACTTGTATGGAGCCAATATGCTTGTGTGGGCAGAGAGAGTTTTAGTGTGAAAACGCAATTTAAAAAAAATAAAATGTAGTATGGCTGTAGCCGACAGGTGATTTGTGATATTTGTCTTTCAAATGTTGACTCTTGCTTTATTAACATGCATATGTGTTACATGTCCATGTTGCTTTTTTTATCTTCTATATCATAATTTATATTCTCATGTTTTTCATGATTAATTATGTGTCTGTAAAATAAACATAGAAAAACTTAACGTGTGTTCCGCAGGAGCAGAGGCATGATGTTGGTCAGGGTCGCGACTTCCCCTCCACCCTGCCCCCTCTGAGGAGAGCCAAGTCCCTGGACCGAAGGACCACTGAGTCAGTCATGACTGTGAGTGTTTCATCTCATCTCTTTTGTAAAACGCCATCCTCTCAAGGTGCAACCCTGGCAAGTTGTGATGCATAAAAACATACGTCATCCAAATATTTTTGTAGAGTAAATGACGAGTTATTGAGACCTGGGAGTTTGTGTTTAATAGAAGAGGATGAAATGCCTCTTCTTCATAAAAGGACTCGTGGAAAATGCTTTAGGCAAGTTACTACTTTTCATTTATAAAAAAGTTATCTGATAAGGTGTTGTAGAAAGCGCTGAATCAGCCATCGATGTTTACAGAAGTGCGTGTTCGTGACATTAGGTTTAGACATTAGTGTCAGTAAGCATTTGCCAACATTGTGTAAGGGTTTGGTTAGGGTTAGTTACTACACACGTGTTACTATCAGAGAGACAACTAATTTTATCAACTAAATTTAACCAATACATTTCTTGTCAAGCTCACTAACAGTCAAAAATCCATAAGCAGTCAGTTTTCTTTTTCATTCAAAACTAAAAGTGTAAATAACCAGACTGTAAAAAACATGCCATTGATAGCATTGTACTTTTCTACTGGAAAATCCATGTTTAATTAACTGATCATTTCCTTCACAGTGAAGGGAAGCTTCTAAATCTGCACAACTAGCTGCTTGATTCTTCCCAGAATGCTCCTGAATATCCTGTCGATGTGCTACTGACAAACTATTGCACTTTTGGAGGGGCTTTAGTGATAGAGACTGGTCCTTGGAGCTCAGGCGCGGGGAATTCAGTCAGCAGACGTCGAGGTTTAAGTTTGGATTTTGCACTGATTGTGTTTGACATTAACTAACGCACAATCGGCAAATTTTCCCTCAGAAGGCCGGTGTGTTTCAGTGAGTCTGTACTCTTCTAGACAAAGCCTCTCCTGTTCCCACTAAGCTGTAGGATCCAGGGTCAGCTTCAGTGCCAGATCTTCAGCTGAGCGGAGCGAAGTCGCTGGGTTGTTGTTGGGGCTGGGAAGCTGGAATCAGTTAGGTAACAGCGTTAGGAGAATTAAACATTGAGAAAGGTCTGTGTGGACATTCTCCAACAGTGTGCCACTGGGTTTACTTGGCAGCTTTTGAAAACAGCTTTTCCCGGAGTTTGATGGGGGGGTGTAAGTGATGGTGAAAGTGGAGAAATATGATACACACATAATATCAGTGTTCAGAGATGCAGTCAGTCAGTAAACAAGATTTCCTTTTTAACCTAACCAGATATTTTTGTGATTATAAGCCTCCAGCCTTGACCTTGGACCTTCTCCAGTAGGTTGAGACAAAGAAAATTAGCATTTATCCAAACTCACGACTGTTATCCTATTTCACATTGTGTGAAAACACCTGACATCAGTGTGTAGTTAAGTTGTGTGTAGTAAGCTGCCTTTTTCCCTAATAATTCTTTGGCCTTTGTGGTGATGCGAAGGTGTGGGCGTTGTAGGCCGAACCTCCATGCTGCAGGGGGCAGTGCAGCCCCCTCCTCTCCAGGTTATATACCTTATTCTGCTCCCTTGTGTGCAGATTGTGCCCACTGTGTGCACACATTTTTGTGCCATGAGTGCCCTGATACGCGTGTGTGAATGTCACAACTTACCACTGCTTCCTCAGGCCATTTTTCACATTTATGAGTGTTTGGTCACGGTCACACATATGCAAATGCAGGTAAAAGTCATCGGGCAATGTTCAACAAAAAATGAGACCCCACACAAAGCCACGCTGGATTTGTTTTGACACAGGAAGCGACTGTTTATCTCGCACCCTCACTCAGATTGGAAGTGAGCAGCAGGCCGTAGGTTTGCTGTTCTCATATGTGTGACTTTGCCCTTAGTGTTTCTCCCACTGTGTGGAATAACAGCAGACTACAACAGTGATTGAGCAGCAGCAAAGTCCGGCAGAAGTTGCCCCTGTCCAGTGGTTCACATTTAGACCATCTCTCATCCACAGCTTGTAATTAGTCTCATCCATCGGTCGGGTCAACTTCTACCCCCAGCATGTGTTTCTGCTTCTTACAGTCACATCAGCCAGTCATTTATGAATTGTTTTATGGATGAATTGTTTTAGTCTGTGTTATGTTGCTGTATTTTATATTCTTTCTTACTTTTCTTTTTTTCAGCCGGATTTACTGAACTTCAAGAAAGGTTGGATGGTGAAGCTGGATGAGCAAGGCCAGGTACCATTAAGTACTAATTTCTAAAGTCATAACCTACGATTGTCATTCAAATGGTGAAGTAAAATCCGTTTGTGCTTAAAGGAGCAACGTCAGTATTAAGAGTATATACAATTTCAAACAACAGAGACGGACACAGGGCCGTAAATGACCATATGTCACTGGCATTTATGAGTGTTGTAGTCAAACGCGAGTTCAAACAGCATCTGAACTGTCCACCTACTGAATGTCTGTAGCCTTCTGTGACATGTGTTGCTAGACTTTGAAGCCGTCTCTTCAATCAACCTTAAAGACGAGGGTGGAGCCTGAAGGCTTTAAAGTAGATCTTTGTATGATATGATTGGCAGGATGTTTAATATGAGATGTCTTCTCTAACATGCTGTTTCTCTTATTTTTCTCTCCACATTGTAGTGGAAGAAATACTGGTTTGTGTTGACGGATCACAGCCTGAGATACTACAAGGATTCAATAGCAGAGGAGGTGAGCTAATAAGTTTTAATTTCAGTATCATTGAAAACTCTTCTTAGTTCAGACCTGGTATTTAAATGCATCCTGAGAGACCTGATCATCACTGGTCACCACTTAGTTACTCTGTTCACTGATTATGTCCTGACCCAGGGAGTTTACAGATGTGACTGTTGTCACTGTTTGCGTGCATGTGTTGGCACGAGTGGCGCTCTGATTTTAAGAATGATTTTACTCATTATATATATTTTTTTATGTAGTGGTTGTGGATGTTGTGTGTGTGGTTGTGAATGTTGTGTCGGTGGCCGCAAACAAATCAACCTAAGGGCACAGAGAAAGTGTAAAATCCTTCTGATCTTGGCAGGTCAGAGATGTTGGCTGAGTAGAAGGTCCTTCACATGTGGCCCAGGAAGCATTTGCATTCACACAGCTAAAAGAATGTGGTCACTCGCGTCCTATGGACACATTTGGTTTGGAAACTGAATTTAGAACTAACCACTTGTGATTTGATCATTCAGTTGGTAATTTAATACCAGGACTAAATCAATGTTTCATGTTGGGCATGTCTTATCTTTCCTCACCTCAGGCCGCTGACCTGGATGGGGAGATTGACCTGTCCACTTGCTACAATGTAACTGAGTACCAGGCTCAACGCAACTATGGTTTCCAAATACATGTAAGATGCTTTGTACGACTATGAATGTTTGTTTATTCCGGCATTTATATAAGCATTGAATAGAATAACCCTGATTTTTCTTATAAAGTAAAAGCTGTTGAAAGATGTTTTTATCTGTTAAGTGTTTTTGCCTTTGTTTGCTGTCCTTTTCTTTTTTGGGGCATTATAGAGGTGTGTCTTTTGTTATGGTCATTCAATTTATAATTCATGGTGCTTTAAAATGTTTAGACGCGGGAGGGAGTGCACACTCTGTCCGCCATGACGGCAGGTATACGCAGGAACTGGATCCAGGCGGTCATGAAGAACGTCAGGCCCTCCACTGCCCCTGACGTGGCGAGGTCAGCACACTCATGTCAACTGTATCACACATTTCAACCATAATGATGATAAATGATGCATGAAAATGGTATGTGAAAAAAGATTCTGTATAGTTTTTCTAATACAACATGGTATCATTCTTTCCATTTAAAGAAATTACCGTAAGTCTTCTGCATTCTGTGTATAAAGTAATTAAGGCAACATGAAATATCATATTCAGATCCCCTGTTAATAGATGTTGGTGTTAATAAACATTAAAGTGACTTTCCCACCTCAGAGTTACAAGCTCCCAATACAAAAATCTCAGCTGATTGCGACACAGTGGAAACTGGGCTTCAGGTTTTGGGTCCATCACTTACCTTTCTTTTCTCTGCATTCCAGCTCGACTGAGGATCATGGCTCCTTCTCTGCATTGGAAGGTCTGGTTAGACCAGACGTCACTCAGGACTCCCCTTCATCAGAGGCCTCTGTAGAGAGAGAATCCGCTCTGGGCATCACAAAGAGCCGGGCGCGCGAGCGACGACGAGAAGGCCGCTCGAAGACCTTTGACTGGGCAGAATTCAGACCCATCGCTCAGGCTCTGGCTCAGCAGAGGGCACAAGAGGCTGAGTGCCTTCAGGCAGACTTGGGAGAGCTCGAGCGGAGCCGGAGACGGGAGGAGAGGCGGAAAAGGTACGAGTCTGTGACCAGCTCATCGACAGAGCCCACATCCCCTAAAGAGGCAGGGAGGACAGACTATGAGAGTGGAGAGGGAGTTGGACAGTCGGATTCATTAGGTCCCACGTCTTTGGAGAGGCAGCAGAGGGTGGAGGAGGTGATAGAACAACACTGGCAACAGGTGGAGAAGACACCCATACGGGACGAGAGAAGGGTGCCCCTGCCCACCACAGCACAAACCCGAGAGACGGCAGAGTTGGAGCAGCTGTTGGAGAATTACAAGCAAGGGGTACATTACCTTTTTTAAGTTCTTGCTATTCTATTGCATCAGTTTCAAATTAAGTGAGTAAATAAAAGCAAACTGGAATAATTTCATTATGTAGAGATATACTCAACGGCTGATTTATGTAAACATTGACCCTGCAAGGTCCAAGGCGGTTTGAAACACTAGGTTGAATTATTAGCCATGTTCAACACATAAATGTAGAGTTTATATATAGATTTGGTTATAAATGTCATTTTAAAATCACTATTAATGTGTTTTATCAAGAACATTTGTATAATTTATCCGTTTCACATGATTTCTTTAACTAATCAATCACCAACTAATTGTTTGAGCTATAATTTTCATGTTTAGCTACATTTCTCTCCTCATATGGTACAGTGCAGTTGTCTCCTTAAATTGATTTGTATAATTGGTCATGAAACTTTACGCTGTAAACTAATGAATCAACGTAATTGAATAGCAAATCCTTGAAGAACTTGTTCGCTAATCAAAGGTTGACTCCCGCTTCTGCAGATCGAGGACCTGAAGTTACACTTGCAGAGCTGTCACCAGCAGCTCATCGACTCCAACAATCACAAACAGTTGCTGGAGCAGCAGCTGAGGACAGCTCTGGAGCGAGAACAGGACATCCGCACAGGTTACATCTCTCCGGTGAGTGACGACTCTCTGTGTCTTCAGTATGCAGCTGCATTGGACTTTATGCTCTGCTAAGAAGGGAAGCCCTGGAGCAGATTTCATGTGTTATACTTACAGTCAAGCTGTATTTTTCCCTTCATTTTGTAACATTCTCTGCATGTTGTATTTTACTATACGAAAACATCAAACTGACATTGAAACAACAAAGTGGCTTAAGATATGTGCCTTTGCATGAGTTCATTGCATGTGAAAAAAACATTGAGGTCTTAATACAAAATTGGCTTCTACTAGTTAATCTCCTCTCTTTGTCGTTGATCTGTTACGATACCTGAACTCATGCCAGCAGTTACTTGGGTATTGCATTGATTATTGACCAAAGAACAGCAGTGTAATGGTTCCTGATTTGACTTTCAGAGGATCCTATGACTCTTAGTGGAAAAAAATTGTAAACGAATTATGTTTTAACTCAACGTTTAGAAATAATTAGGCTGCAACTTGAAGTTAAAAGGAAAATGTGAAAAAGAGGAAGTGAATTTGAAAGAGAGATGGGTGATGCAAAAAGATCAATAATTTTCACAATGTTAATAATATAATTGCATTATTTAAGCATATTGAGGAGGTATAGGAAATTATTGAAAATAAAATGACAAACGTCCAGATTTCACTTTTAATGTATTTTCGTGAAATCAGTACAAAAATTGAATACATCTATTGTCAGTTTTATATTTTAAGTTTACTATTAGGTTTTTAGGTTTATATTTCATTTTTATTGGAAAAATATTTCAAGCTCTCTATTGTAGATATTTAATATTCTGTTTTTAGCTTCCTTACTTATATTAAATTGTAGCCTGATTCATCCTAGTAGTTCACTAGAGTAGTTATTTACCTTCACCTTACATTTTTCTTTAGAGTCGCTGCATAATAGTTGTTGAAATGTTTGACTCAACATGTCTGAATAATAACCTCTCGGCTTGTTTTCTAATTATTTGCATGGACATCAGATTCCCATCTTCTATTAACTGCTATGAAGATCATCCATGTTTTATTCTGTTAACAAGCATTGTTTGTAGCTGTACAATGACACAAAGGTATGATGTTGAATACATTGTTGTGTTTGTGTGTCGATGCATTGATGTTTTTGTCAGAGTGAGACAGAGTGAATCCTGTTTAGGTGATTTGATTTGTTTACAACTGAGTTCAAATTATACTTTGCTGTGACTATTAGGATACAGTTTGTGCATTGTTTTGTGCTGCCTCTTGTAGACATAACATTCAGGTGACTTGCAATGAATTAAAAAGAACATTTGAAAATACATAAGTCTATATTAGACTTACGTTGAATAATACGATTCACTATCTCCATTCAGAAAGAATTGCTCTGGTACAAAACATGAGTTTGGACCAGAAAACATCAGAAATGTGTGTAGGACCTGGTATTCATTCCATTCTTGAGTAAACCTTCCAGCTGAAACTAATATTGCATTACTTGCCACTTTAAGTAACCTTTAACCATTTAATGTGCATGCTCTGTTATGATTAACTAACCCCAGCCATTAAACCGCTTTCTTTTACTTTTTATTTCCACATTCAAACTCGCTGTTCATGTATCATAATTTGGGATCATCATGTGAGAATGCTAATAGTAATATCACTGTTTAATAGAAATTCGAGAGAAATGATTGATAGATAACGCTGAAAATGATTAGCAAGCTTTATGTCTCCCCTGCTTTGTGTTAACCAACTGTCTGGTCCCCTTTTCCAAGCTGGAGCACCCTTTGGGTCTGGAGGCTGATGTGACGCCTCAGACGAAGAGGCCCGAACTGGTTAGTTCTCAAGCACAGAGTTTAACAAAGAAGTATCAGGAGACCAAAGAGCTCCTGAAACTGCAAGAACTGAAAAAGCGCAATATGCAGGCACAGCTTGGCCTCTCGCTTTCTCACCTCCCCATCAAGGAACCTTACCTTTCTGATCCATCGATTCCGGAAAGCCCTCCCCCTGAAACTGTCCAAAAAACTGTTAGCATCTTGCTCCAGGACAGCTCAGAGGCAATTCAGGACCTAGAAGACTTGATAAGTGGTAAAACACTCACTCTGACCGAGCTGGGGAAAGTGATGAAATCCTATACTTACAATCAAGCCACAACAGAGACATATCAACTTCAGACGCTCTTGGAGACATGGAAGTACCAGCAGGAGATAGACAATGAAATTATAAAAAACAGTTTAGCCAAGGCAGGTGAAATCATCCGTGAATATGAAGCTCGTCTTCTCACCATGGAGGATTTGGTGGGGAAAGTTCAGAAGCAAGATTTGGAACGTCTACAAAGCACCTACGGCCACCTATCAACAATTGAAAACCATTCAGAGACAAATGAGATGACAGTCGGAATGCTCTCTCAGAGGGTTGAACTTTTAACAAATGAAAATGGAGCTCTGAAACAACGCTGTCAGGAGATTGTAAACCAACTGACTGAGGCCGACAGAGAAATAGACAGACTGAAAGCTGAGCTGATCAGCCAGCAGGGCGGCAAACAGCATCACCTAGTAATGGAAGAGTTGAAAAGACTAAAAGGCGAACTGGCTGAAAACCAAGCTAACGCCATAGACAGGGAGTATTATGAGAGGGAGCTAAATGAGAAATCTTTGAGGTTCCATGAAGCTCTTGTCACGTTGGAGGAGCTTGGCAACACCCTTAAAGACACAGAGAAGAAGCTGCAGTTGAAAGATGCCACATTGAAAGGTTTGGGCTTCCCGACAGATTATGAGGATGAGGAGATGCAGCCAGAAAAAGAGCAACTCAACGAGCTACTGGAAGCCTCACAAACAAAGCTATTTGAAATGGAGGCAAACCTGCAATCCACAGAGCAGCAATGTATTGAACTGGACGCTAGGAACAGTGAACTAATGGCACTAAACCAGGAATATCAGAAAGTCAGCGGAGAGAAACTAGAAGAAGCAGAAAATGAAATAAGAATGCTGAAAGAGAAGTTAGAAATCGAGAAAGGAAGAGCTGAAATGACCGTTGGCGAGTGTGTTGCAGCAGGAAAAAAGCAGGTTGACGATAAAGAACTTATAAAGCAAGTAGTGGAAGAGGTTGAGATGAGATCCGAGGCAATTAATCAAGTTGTAGACATGTTAGGAAAGGTAGATGTTAATGTAGAGAGAAGGCTTAGCGATTTAAAAAGCACTTTATTTGGTTCTTTGAAAGAAGAGCCATTCCATGTGAGCCCAAAAGATGTGAGGTTGGTAGTGGAGGGAGAGTTCTGGAGTCAGCTGCTGGGCACCTCTGAAGTACATTGCAGCAGTGGGAGCAGTGTGGCAGAACAGATGATGGCACAGAAGAGGCTGATGATCTTGACGAGAGGGATTTGTTCAGAAGCAAATGTTTACAGTGAATCAGTGACTAAGTCAGATTTTGAATCCATATACAGTTGGCTTGACAATGAAAATAATTCTGTGATTCTTAAAGAGTTAACTGAGACATTGGAGGCACAGTCAAATAGTTTGAAGCAGCTTGCGTCGAAGGTAAAGCTTGATAAAGATGACAAGCTCCTGTCCATGGCGCAATCAAGCTTTGGTTGTGAGCAGAGACAGCCCTGTGACTATTTGCTTGAAGCTTTCAAAGAAGCCTGCACGTCTTATGTGATTATTCGGTTGAACATGCAGCATGAGAAAGAGCTAAAGCATAAACAGACAGAAGTTCAAAGTTGTGGCTTGGACTGTCCCAACTGCCCCAAATTAAGGGAAGTTGTCAGAGATCTTCAGTCCAAACTAACAGATCTCCAGGGTCGGCTATCTGAGGCATGTCTAAAAACCACTACAGGGCAGCAAACTTTGATTCAGATTGAAGGAGAGCCCATTGATTCATTGGATACAACCATTGAGTTACAAGACATGATAGCAAGTCATAGAAAGGAGCTTCAAGAAGTCAAAGATGGCTATGAGGAGGAAGCTGAAAAGATGAGGCAAGAAATAACTAAGGCAGAGGAAACACTGCATCTCCGGTCAGAGGAAAACGTGAAAAAGATTGACTCATTGACTAGCTGCATGGAGAACCTCAAGAAGAAGCACGAATTGGAAAGGTCGAACCTACTGGAGAGGTTTGATGGGGAGATGGAAGAGCTGAGGAGCATGATGAGTCCAGTCAACCCAGAGAGGCCCTCGACAGATGGGTGTACTGCCTCAGATCACGCTTCGGCCCAAACTCCAACCCTGAAGCAGAGAGTCCAAGAGCTGGTGACCCAAGTTTCAGTCATGACGGAAGAGATGAAGCGACGCAAAGAGCAGGGCGACGCTTCAACTCAACGGCTGAAATACGAGAAAGACCTGGAAAAACTGAAGGTGGAAGCGCTCGTTGTCCTTGCCGTCCTCCATCTGTGATGCCTTGTGTCCCTTTGTGGCATTGCCAGATCCCTCTTCTTCCCCCCGTCCCCTACTGCCTTTTCCTAACCTTCCTAACACTGTCGCTCTTGTTCCGTAAACCACTTTTTCCCTGTCTTGCATGAAAACTAACCTCCTTTAAATTTATGTGATCATTGATGCTGCAGTAGTTGTTTACTGAGGAACCCATTTTGTTGAAGCTTCATCGCCATCACTCGCTGAATTTTAAGTAACTGATCAATTCTATGATGGATGAAAACAATCCAACAAACACATTTGTTTTATTTGATTATTGAAGGCTACCATGTTAGCCTTGTCTGCTCAGAAATGAGTTCCTCAGTAAGTCTGCTTATTAATCTAACCCTTTGATTCAGCTATGCCTTGTTATCGTGTTAAAGGCAAAGAGTTGACCCTCACGTTCTTTTTAAACACTTAGAATCAAAATCACCTGATATCACTTGGGCTGTAAGATTCATTTGTGTGGGTCTTATCTCTTTTCCTTTGGCTGTTGTATACTAACAAATTAAATGAAATCCCCCTTTTCTCCCAATAACCGTCGATGACATAATATTTCAATTCTTTGACGAAGTGATCTTAGGTCAATTTGTTAGCTTTTTCTAGAGCTCCACTGCATCTCAAAGTCTTCGGAAGCTAATAAAGTTGTTGGCTCAGGCTACATCCATTCGAATACCTTTTTGATTCTCAAACCGCATATAAAATTAAATAAAAGATTGCTTAGCTTTGCATTAGTAATCCCTTTCTATGCTAGCACATCTTTTAAAGCAGGTTATCTTCTCTGCAGTTGCACAGTCGCAAAACATACTAGATACAATGATGAAAAGTAAGTTGAGAAAAGAATTTCCTCGGACTAACAATGAAGAGGAACCAATCACAAGGTGATGGGGGTGAATGCATCATCGTTTCTAAAACATCTCCATTTTGGGTGTAACGTAGCAGTAGTGATGCCTTTTTTAAAAGGTATTAGTATGTATGTAGTCTCAATTGTGATGATCTCACCCTAGTATGGAACTTTGGTTACACAATGAAAAGTTATACAGTCGTTGAGGTTTTATCCAATAACTTCATTTGCTGTTCAAAGCAGGAATATGTGGTTGAAAGCTCTAGAAAAGGCTAGCAAGGATAGCTTCATACCGAGTGTTTTATTAAACTACTATTGTGATGCCACATCTTTTCTCACTGGTCTTTGGCTCTGCAGATAGTTTCGTTTTTTGTTGGATTGGTTTGGAGATGAAGGGAATTCTGCCCGTGTTGTCAAAGCATATAATTATGGTATTTCTTAAACACTCGACATATCCATTACATAATTTACTTGTCAAAGCTCAGCAATAATGCTGTAAGCTATGGACTTTGCATCGTGAACCATAACATTTTGATATATAGTCCATGATAAAAGAAAAAGAAGAAAAAACTGTTCTCAGTGATGTTGTCTTTCAACAGCAACACACCATTCCACCAGTGAAAAATTGTAATGGTCTCTGTACAACAAATGAAACGTTTCCATGGCAGGTTTCTCATATCCTATGGAAAAAAAAACTGAAACTATATGCATGGCAGGACACAACAAAGGTTACAGTATGTGGGGAAATATTTGATCTTTTAGGATTTAGTCAGATCTTAAATTGAATAGACTTTCTGTCTCCAACTGTCTTTTCATGGGATTTGATGTAAGAAATACAAAATATTCAAACTTTATTTTCGTTTATTCAAACTTTTTTAAATGATACGATGTTGTATACGGGGATAGAACAACTTTCTGAGGGAAAGACTGAATACCTAATGTTTCTACCTGTAGTCATTGAGATACCTTAGTATTTTTATGGTTATTTTGTTCTATTTCACCTTAACTTTTATTTATTTTATTCATTGTGGTCTTAAATCTAACTTTTTAAACCAGCAGAATCTAACAATATTGTAGAAACAATAATAATAATAGATTCAAAGCAACTGAGGCTAACTGTCAGTTGTCAGTTTGCTATAATGAACCATATGGGTGACGTTCTGACTTAAGTTTGAAAAGTAAGATTTACTTGTGTTGATGTATTTAAAATTGTGTTGGACGTTGAGCTACTCAGACACTGGGTATATGTCCCTGCCATGACTTAGGATATACTGTATTTACAGTATATCCTAAGGGCATAGCCTGACATGGCTCTAATTAAAGCTGCTGCTTGGTCTGATGTCAGAGCAGGAAGTTTACATTTGCTCTGTGGGGGAGACGTTTCACCGTCTCACAGTAGTTTCCTGGGTCTGAGCTCTCAGGGGGTTTTATCCCTGTGAAAACATACTGGACCTCCATTTCCTCTGTTTGGCTGAGAGAGAGGAGGGGGCCCAGCCCCCGACTGAGTCCTCAGATTAGAGGCAGTGAATAGAGAACGGAAGCAGGGTCAGCTTTTGGGTTGGGCTAGAGCAAAAGCCATTGAAATCCCCTCTTGTGGAAAGTTGCACTATAATTATATTAGCAGTTTAATGTAATTTTTCTCTGTCCTATCCTGCACATCACGTAGAGGTATTAGTTTGACAAGCTGATCTCAAAAAGGCCAAAAATTAAGATATGCAGACTATAACGTCTGTTCAACAGTTTGGAAGATGGATGGGATTATGTCATTTCAACTTTGAATGGTGTGCTGAGAATACTTAATGGCAGCAGATACTTTTGGACACTCTCCTCTCATTGTCTCTTCATTCCTTTACTGTATTGTGTATCATGTCCTTCCTCTTAACCCTTTTGTGCTCACACAGGCTCTACTTGCTCGTGGCTAACAGGCTGTGGCTTGCAAGCTATTTGCTGGAGATAAATGGATGATCTGCTCTGGCTTATACTGTAGGACCCAGGGTTTCTTTTCTCCTGGCCAGCTCATATGAGTCAGGAGAACCTTTCGGTCCGTATCCAGATGAGCCCTAAACTTAACAGTTGCACCCTGTTCTCCTTTGTCACAGGCCACCTGTGAGAGGGGCTTCACTGCCATGGAGGAGTCCCATCAGAAGGTTATAGATGAGCTGCAGAGGAAACACCAGAGGGAGCTGGAGAATCTGCATGAGGAGAAAGAGAGGCTGCTGGCAGAGGAGACGGCAGCCACCATCTCGGGTAAACACCGCAGAAAAAGCTCTTTTGACATCTTCGTTGCCAATACATTTTCATCCTGAGATATTTGTGTTGTTATAGTTTTTATACATTTTTGCCTCTGTTGCCTGTTATAAATGCTTTCAAAACATGCATTTTGCGCTCTAGTTATTAAATGTCTTTGTGTCTGTCAGCAATTGAAGCGATGAAGAACGCCCACCGTTCAGAGCTGGAGAAGGAGCTGGACAGGGCTCGCAAGGCCAACAACAACGCAGAGAACGCAGATATGGACGAGATGGCCAGACAGCATGAGTACGCTTTCTTAACTGCCCCATCTACTGTGTAGTCATACTGTTCTTATCAAGGCACTTCAGGACGACGTTTTTTGAAGAGACCTAAATTCAGCGGCAAAAAGTCTCCGAATTATTTACCATTAACAAATCTCATCAAATTGTTATTACTGTTAAAATTGATTATGATTGGTACAACCTATTGTAAATGACAGGAAATGCTGATAAGAATAATAAGCATATATTTGTGAAGGAATATATTGAATATTGTCATTTGTGTGTTGAACAGTAATTCAAATACACGTTCATTAAGCCAACTATTTTATTGGCGAGTAAAGTCAAATAACAGAAGATCTGAGTAAAATGGAAGTTTTTTTTCTAAATTACAAATGTCAGGAATTGTCAGGGTTTACTTTCTTACTCACTGATCCTATAGCATTGTCCGTATGAATAGAGAAGACAAAGATCCCCTGGTGGTTTAAGGCTGCAGTAGCAAAGAAGACACAGTTTTACTCCCACAGCTCCAGTCTTGATCCTTATTAAATCAAAACAAACTTTAATCTGCCTGCAGGTTTGAATGTATAGTGAAGATCTAGCATTTCAACAAACCAACTGAGCGCGTTGCTGCATTTGCTGGCTGCTTTCTCCTGGACTCTCACTGGTGGTGTTTTTTAATCCCCGTGTGGTTTTGTGTTGTGCTTCAGGGAGGAGCTGTGTTCGTACCATCGAGAGATCGAGGTGCTGTCTGAGCAGTACTCCCAGAAGTGCCTGGAAAACGCCCACTTGGCCCAGGCGCTGGAGGCCGAGAGGCAGGCCCTTAGGCAGTGTCAGAGGGAGAACCAGGAGCTCAACGCACACAACCAGGTGCGGACACACACTGTAACACACGATCATGTCGCTCACTGATACACACAGCACATTCCTCCATCCATTAGCTATACCTCTTATTCTCACGGGATGCAGGGCTTTTTATGTGATTCAGTGAGTATGAAAACATTTCACCTGCTCTAATCTTGTCCTTTTGTGGCTTTTGTAGGAGCTGAACAACCGTCTGGCAGCAGAGATCACAAAGATGCGCTCCATGGCATCTGAGGACGGAGTCGGAGACTCACACACCACGATACAGGGGAAAGAGCTCTATGAGTTAGAAGTAAGTTTCAATAGACAAAACCACTTAACACAATAAAAAAAAATTCATAAAAACAGACCTGTTATCAGTCTAAGGCTTCAAACAGCAGCTTATTCTCCTCAGGCAAATTCTTACAAAATCTTAATCCCAGGAAGTAAGAGTGAATTACTTCTTGTTTTCAACATCATCTTTCATGTTCTGTTTTTTCCAGGTGATGCTGAGGGTAAAGGAGTCTGAGGTCCAGTACCTGAAGCAGGAAATAAATTCCTTGAAGGACGAGCTCCAATCTGCCCAAAGAGTATGCATGCTCTTTTTATTATTAGTTCTGTTTCTGGGACATGGGGAATTCCTAGCTGAGAGTCGACTCGAGTGCCCTTTATCTAAACCGCCAAACAATGTGTTTTCAGGACAAGAAATATGCAACAGATAAGTACAAGGACATCTACACAGAGCTGAGCATCGTCAAGGCCAAAGGGGAGCGGGATCTGGGGCGGCTCCGAGACCAGCTGCAGCTGGCCCACGATGCTCTAGGGGAGCCGTCGCTGGAGGAGATGGAGCGAGTGGGATACGGTACAGAGCACAAACTGGTCCTTCACACTGAGCATTTCAAACTATCAGCATTTTCATACTCGAGGCACATTCAGGTCACACTCTAAACTGCTCATTGAAACTCAGATTTCAACATCACCATCATCCATTACCCCCCTGGTCTGCTCCATTGGGCTACATCCATACTACCACATTTCATTTGAATCAATCATCTACTCTTCTCTGGATACACCTGGCGTCCATACTACTCCAGAGTTTTAGAGCTGCTAAAGCGGAGAAGTTTGTAAATGCTGCTGGCCATGTTTTAATTGGAAAACTCCAGGGCTGCATTTTAGCCTTTGACAGTAGAAGTGAGACGTTTGGAAACAATGACGTAGACACTCACAATCGCTTGCGGATTCGGTCTTTTCGGTCATGATGCAGGCTTTGTTGATTCATCAGGTTCTTTGCAACTAACCTGGATGTAACCTCAGTCGCCAAGTTTCATTCACACAAATGTCAAAGAAAAGGGATTTGACTGCAGGCAGCTTCCTGTTGACTCAGTTCACAAGATGTAAACATGACTAATTCAACTGGGAATCCAAATCAAACATGAAATCTGCATCTCACTGTGACAGAAATAATGAAGAAATGCCTTGACATGAGGTGACAGACTAAAAATAGCCTTCTTGAAGAAACAGTGGTCCATGGCTGTTGACATGAGGCTGTAAAGAGAATATGACGAGTAAGGAGAGCATAAAGGTGATGGCTGCTTCTCCTTCATAAAGACCCTACGAGAACTTCACCAGCAACCACAAACTGTAAATATGGACATACTTAAAGTATTCATGCATATAAAATCATAATATTGAGAAAGAAAAAATAGACGAAATGAGTGATTAACTTTACATACTCCATAGAGAGGACCCCCCCCCCGATGTAAATATATAGTATTTCAATATAAAGGGCTCATTCTAAGGTAAATAAAACAATGATTTGTATAATTTAGATGAAACACACTTGTTAAAACCATTTGAAAAAAAATCTAATTTGTCAATAAATCCCTTTCACCTAAATCTTACACACTGGACTTTTAAGTTTGTGGTATTGTTAAGCTTTAATTCTCTTTTAATCAAATGTATGGACACTTTCTAGCTTTCTTAAAGTAAATTGAAAAACAAATTGTTGTCCAATCAAAGTGGGACTGTTGACATTGTAACCTTCAAACTGTTTGGCCACCTCCAAACATTATAATTGTTAAGTCAGGCACATGGTGAAAGGGTTTCTCTACATGACTCTCTAACATCGCCTACGGTTACAAACTAATCCGTTCATACAAGTGGTTGTTGTGTAAGGACCTGTGAGTCAACTAAAATAGCATTCGCTACCCCTCAGGACTAGATCCTGTCTCTATTTCCTTATTTTACTCTGTCGTGATTTCCCTTCTAGATATCATGAAATCCAAAAGCAACCCCGACATCCTCAAGATGGCAGCTGCTGCAGCCAAGCGCTCAGAACGCACCCTGAGATCGAAGGTGGGTTTCTGGTCAAGTGTAATATTGATTAATTAATCCAGGATATCCACAGGACTGTATCACCCATTGTGTCATTTCACAGCAGACAGGGCCATCCTGTTGAGACATTCAAGCTTTCCCACCAAACAAAGACAGAGAATCAGCTTTTAGTGACTTGCTGCCATCTTGAGGTCCTGTGCACAACTGCATGCAGCGTCACAAGCCCACTGTTTTTCCTGCTGGGCTGCATTCTACCTATCCATTTTGGGACTCCATCAAAGTACCAGTCTTGGGTTTATGACGCTGAATTAATGTCATGGTAGTCTAACGCTCTCTTCTGTCCTCAGTCTGTGAGTCAAGACACTCCCTAGGACAGACAGGGCTGCTGAGGACGTGTAGGCCTCCCTCCCCTTCTCCCTTAGGTAAACCAAACCAGACGCACCCACTGGTGGTTTGAGCACCTCCTCCTGTCCTCCTAAAGTTCTTAATACACTGCTCAAAAAGGTTAACGGAACACATAATGTTGGATAATTTGTTCAGAACAAAATGACGTAACAACGGTCGGAAACCCAAATCATTAACCCATTGAGAGCTACAAATAAAACCAAACTGAAAATCAAAGAAAAATATTAAAATCACAGGCTGATCTAACTTGGCTGAGTTTCACCACCGCAAATGAAAATGTGCCAATTCTGGTGTTCTCTGACGAATGCAAGTTGAGGGTTTCCCCGAGTCTGTTTCTGACAGTTTGGTCAGAAACATGCAAACCTGTAGCCTGCTGGAGGTCATTTTGTAGGGCTCTGGCAGTGCTTCTCCTGCTCCTCCTCGCATAAAGGAGCAGGTACCGGTCCTGCTGCTGGGCTGATGCCCTTCTACAGCCCTGTCCAGCTCTCCTCGTGTTACAGCCGGTCTCCTTGTATCTCTTTTTCCTCTCCATTGTCACTTTCATTTGCACCAAAACAAGGGAAACTGATTCACATTCACTTGTATTTCCTAAATGGACAGATCGATGTCCCTGAAGTCGTTCTGACTTGGTGTTAAACTGTGACTAATAAGTGTTCCCTTAATTGTTTTGAGCAGTGTAGAACTGAGTCACCACTTCACTATAGTGTGATGATCTATCACTGGGTTTATATTAATAATAAATACTAATGTGTCTGGTGTATTTTGTGAATGAGTCGCTACAGCCTTGGTGCAACAATATGGATCAGATGAGTCAAATATTTAACTGAATACGTCAATAAATGTACTTTTAGATGCATAATTCAAACTGATTGGAAAGTTTTATACTTTTTTCAATTCATAAAATAAAAAAACTCAGTACATCTGTCATACATCCCTCACACACTGTCAGATAGCCATGTCTGAGCAGAGAATCTCCTGCTGCGTTGTCCATATGTGAAAGGCAATCTCAGAAGAAAGTGGAAGCTGTGGCAGAGGGGACGTCCTTGGGCAAAATAATGGAACCAAAAACCCCCTCATAGAAATAGTGCCGCCATTACGTGCGTGAGTATGTGAATTACAAAAAACTGTACTGTAAAGTGCTCGGCGTTGTCAACAAGACTAGAAAAGCGCTATATAAATACAGACTACAAATACAGACCATATATGTTGGTGTGTTGAGTTACATGTTTGACTCATCTAATAATCTTAAAGGGATGATCCACCCAAAAATGAAAAGTCACTCATTATCTACTCACCACTATGTCGATGGAGGGTGGGTAAAGTGTTTGAGTCCACAAAACCCTTTTGGAGTTTCAGGGTAAGTGGTGTTTATCACCGGGTGACAACAGGTTTACACTGACACTTCCTGCTCAGAGCAACACATCTGTCCAGAGAAGAAAGTCCTGGTTGATCCTGATTAACACTGACCTGTGCTTCTCACCCTCTTCCTCCCCGCAGAGTCTAAAGGAAGGGCTAACAGCTGAGCAGAGACTTCACCTGTTTGAAAATAAAGACACGAAGGAGTTCTGACGCATCATGTCCACCCACCCTGGTGCATGTTTAGAAGCCCACTATATTTTAGCTCTGTAATTTCTTATTTAGTAACACTACACACTGGTCACAAACACATCATATATTATTAAAAAAAAATGGTATGAAGTTTGAATTTCATGTCTAGAGTTTGCATTCCATGCACTTCAGTTAACTGTGACTTTTGTATTGTTTATTATTTTTGCTGCCACGTCTTACTGTAAATACTGTTTTTAATTGAGCATTTGTCTTGCGTACACTAAAACTATGACTGTGTAAGCTACTGTTTTAACTCCCTAGACTGTTGCTAGCCAAAGGCGTAACTGTGATGTTTAATGGCTGAAACACAACCACATACTGACGAGTGAGTATTACTTGCATAGCGAAAGCATAGGAATGAGTCCGGCGTTCAGGCGCGCACGTTAACGCTCCATCACTCCGTTATTAGGTTGCTTCATCAAAGCCTGATATTAAAGTGACATGAAACACGTTCTCTGTTCTCCTCGGGTCAATCTGAGATGTCCGTTTTAAAGGGGACAGCTGAATGTGTACGACGGGATTCACTAACTATAATTTAAATATATATATGAAATTTATTTAGATTTTTTTTTCTCTCTCTCACTGCAATCATCCAGCTGCATAGGAGTTGGTTTCTGTTTGTAGACTTGTTCAGTGGCAGTCCCATTGTATTTATTTAAATGGTTGGGAGTTTTTTTTTCTTTCACATTCCCATTCCTCTGTACTCTATTATTGTAAATATAAAGCAAATATACACCAACTGACTACAGGTTTATTAGCAATAAATATTTTTGCACCCTTTAGCTGGAGTGACTGTTGTGTTGTTGGTTTTTACTTTATTTTACACATTGACCAAAAGCACAGGGTCCACTTTTATGGACTCAACCTTGGTCACACTGTTTTTCACACTTGGAGTTTAGTGAGGTTGTGTTTTCTTTGTCACATAATAAAAAACATGTGTATCAACATCAATCAATAGTCAAGTCTAAACAAAATTGTTTATAGTAAGATTGACTGTGAATGAAAAGTGCGAGGCAATTAACTAATGCTGAACCAAAGCGGCAGTAAGTAATAATGTAGTGGGTGTAATATGGAATATTACACATTGTTCATAATATGAGGAAAAAAATCTATCAATGCACATTTTTTTATTTTTTTCTCAATTACTGATTATAGTTATACAGGTTGTGTATATATATATATAGATATATGTTTTTTATATATATATATATATTATACAGTTTTATTATTTAAAGAGAAGTAGCTTATGTTTTTCTTGCACCCACTGATCTGGACCCTAACCAAAATGAAATGTGTTTTTCCCTGATCTATACAGCATCCTTCCACCGTGTTTCTTTGTAATCCACCCGGAAGGTTTTGTGTAACCTTGCTTACAAACGGACAGGGAGGAAGACATAGGTGGAGGTAAAAAGGAACCTCTATGATCTCAAAGGCGTTTGGTGACTTCATGTCACATTTAATGGTCCATACTCAAGACTCTGTCTGTCTGAAGTCTGGTTTAACGTCTTGGTGGGAAAATCAAATCACTAAAGTAACCCTTCTAAATGATACATGCCACAAAAAAATATCAAAGGTTGTTGCTCAATAGTGGCTGTATATGCCAGGCTGTATTAACCCACAAAAATAATTGTCAGTAGTTTGCTCCAGTACATGGAAAGTAATGGAATTGAGTCATTGAAAGTGAAAATTATATGAATATATATATATTTGGTTTTATAGCAGTTTTAAGTAGTGGAAATGTTTTGTCCACAGAGGTCCTGAAGGAACTTTTCTAACGCAGCTTGCAGGGTTAATCTCACGTCATACTTGCAGTCATCTGTTATTGTGTATCTACTGTTATTCAATGATTTTATCAATCAGCAACTACTGATGAATCAATGACCAATATTTACAAATCATTCCCATACATGGCATTTTAGAAACCACAGAATAAAGTGGCATTATATATTCTTAAGAGTGTCAATCATTTGGATTGTAAAAGGTCCTACCACTCCCACAATGCCTTTCTGCTCCAGAGCATCAACTGTTCAGCTGCTGCCCAGTTGACTTGTCAAGCCACGTGCAGTGAGAGCGCACATGTTTTACAGCAATGTCAAGACAACACCTTGTTGCTGCTTGACTTCTGCTTAACTTTTGAGATGACTGAGGCTTGACAGCAGGGGTGAATCTATGGACAGGGGCAGGGGGGCACTGGCCCCTCAGCTGAAATTAGTTTGAAAACATCAAATCCTCCTCATTATTCAGTCGAGAGGTGGAGCAGCCAGGTGCATCGCACATAGACAGGAAGTGACGTAATAACTCTGCATAGATCACACGATTTTCATGACAACACACAGACAGCGGTGTCAGCTCTTATCACCACATCTCTCTTGAGATCTTTATTCAAGAGACGCTGCTTCAAGATTCAAGATTCAAGATTTTTATTTATCAAATGCACAACAAAAACATTAAGCAGTCGCTGGCAGTGAAATGCTTGAGTCACAGGCTCTCTTCTAACAATGCTCAATTACAACCAAAAAAATAAAATAGAAATAGTATAAAATGGAATATCAAAATTTAAAATAAAGTATATATATGTCTGAATATATATAAAAACAGCTGAAGAGACTGTTGCATCACGTTTCGAACTGTTTGCTTCTTATAGCTCCAGCTTTTTCACCTGTAGATATTTTGTTTTATTTTGCATCTGTTGCGCATTAGAAGCATCATCAAACCCCACTCCACTCTCGCTTGTGGTGAGTCCAGTGGGGGATTCCCCGCTGTGTTCACACATCTACTTCTCCTGGATTTCTACGGACATTATACTCTGATACCAGGCAAATAAACTCTGCAGAAACTACAGAGCCTCTCACTCGGACATTTGTGTTCACAGGTGCACATCCTCTTGAGAAAAATCTGTAGTGTCTGTGGAGTTCGGTGCACGTCTGAAAGCAGCTTTTGTAAACTGTGGCCCCTTGATGGCCCGTGATATAGAAAAAAGCTTGATCCGCCACTGCTTGAAAGCCGATCTGCAACAGCTTGGTTACGGACAAATGATTCACCACTGGGCCTAAACAGCAACAGGTTTGTGTTCAACAACTTACACTGTTATATCATGTGTTATTCGATTCTACTTTTAATACTAATTTGAATAAATGTCTGAATGCCAGCGCAGATACGAGCCAGTAGTCGTTTTATTGTGAAAGGCCCATCCGGAAGCTGGACCTTGCACAGTGAAGTGGACGCGGCGGCTCTCAGAGAAGTGTGCCTCTGAAAGAGTGTGAGGGTCTTCAGTCAATGTGGGGCTTTCTCCCCGTGTGGTCGCCGGTAGTTAGAGTAGGTGGGCCGCTGGAGGAGATGCCGGGGGGGACGGATTGTTAACGGGACGTTTAGTAACGCTGCGGTCTCTCCGGTCCCGGTAAGTTTGGATGAGCGGCGCATTACCTCCTCTTTGTCTCATCCACCGGGCCTTCCCCGGTCCGCTCCGCTCTGGTTGCTGCAGAGAACGTGTCGCCAAACCCCATGACAAGTTATCCGCACTTTAATAAAACCTCTCTCCCCGTCGAGTTGTTGCATCACGTTTCGAACTATGTTTGCTTCTTATAGCGCCGCCTAGATCCAATCTTCAAATCGGAATTCATGGAATATGAAAAAAACGCTTATTCTGAAATGAGAGATAACATTTTAAAATTGGTTCCGCTGCAACAAAGTTACAAAGAGTCGCGGGGAGCATTAACTAACAATGCGGTCCACTGAGCTATAAAAGTTGACATTTTATCGAAATAACGCTTTTCTAGTGAATAAAAACGGTGCCGAATTAAAGAGTGCGGTTTACGGAACTGTGGAAGCTTCAAAGATCCTTCCATTTGTGTGGCTTTCTGTCGCAACAGAGAAAAAAATTAAAGTTACGTGATATCTGATGGGATTTCGCCATTAGGGTAACCACCGGAGCTAAGCCGGGCCTAGCAAGCTAACGTTAGCTGCGGCTAAGATAAGCTAACTGCGCTAGCGTGTGTGTGACCTGTCAATGTTGGAGGTAAAGAGTGAGACAGTGTCCGGAAACACTTTGTTCCGTGAACAAAGTGTTTCCTGACACAACAACTTAAAACCAACAACATCCATTAATACTAAGATAAATAAACTAGGAATAAGTTATAACGTGAACTGTCAGTTAATCCCTCAAATGTTAATGAAATATAGGCACACGCCAGTTTTCCAGCTAAAGTCCACGTTATGACTTGAGATGTTAGGGCTTCTTTCTTTAAAAACAAAATCAAACAACCACCTACCAGTGTATGAAACGTGTAGCTCAGTACTTTACTGGGACTTTAAGAAAGAAGATGTCAGTAAATCGTATCTAGAAAGTCAATGACAACTAGAAGATAAACCGACATCATCAGAAATGGATTATTCTTGTCTCTACTAAACAATCACGAGTTTCTCTCCCTCTCTCCGTCCATTCCAGTTGTTATGGAGCAGCCACCTGGGAGCATAGATGATCTACAGCCTCAGGACCTCTCCACCGCCAGCATCCCCCCTGTGATCGACCTGACAGGCGAGGAATGTGTCCTCAACGCCGCGTCCCTCAAGACCCAGGGCTTGTATGTCAATTCTGCGAGCCGCAACCAAGGATTGCTCTTCTCAGAGACCGGCTCCCAGGGCGTTGCACTCCAGTCAGGGGAACACATTCAACCAGACGATGCCTTCTCTCGCACTACAGTCACCCTCTCCTACGTGAGCAGGTCTCACGTATTCTCCGCTCAAGACTCGCTGTCTACTCGCTCGCCTCTGTGCGGTGTGCCTCCCATTGGCAGCTTCTCCCACCACCCGTCATGTGACTCAGATAAAGGGCCCGGGGAGACAGGATTATCACTGGCCCAGCATTACTTGGAACAGGCTGAGGGTCCAGTGGACCTCGGCATTCAGCCAGAACTTTTGCAGCCGTTATCTCAGGCTCCGGCGGGACCAGAGAAGGATGGGGGAGCATGTCTAACACAGGAGCCTAGTGAGTTTAACGGTGGAGTGGTTTCCAGTAACGGGTATGTGGACGAGCGGTTGCGAAGGAGGAAAGAAGTGGAACACAGTAGGGGTTTAGAGAATGGTCAAGGTAATAGTTCAGTAGCATGTGCAGAATCCTCACCAGAGACTCTCACCCCTGCAACAGTAGATGATCGGGAGAAGGGCACGTCTGAGGTGGTCTTTCTCATGTCTAAAAACCAGGACCCGGTGGTTGTCCTGGAAAGCGTGGCTGCTAGAGACCTGTGTTCCCTGAGCAGGGAGTACATCAGTCCTCTGGAGGACCCTGTCTCCCCCTCCGCTACCTCACTGGACGATGTGGAGGATGTCTTCATCCTTCCTCAGGCCTCCAACTCGCCCAGCGGCGACAACTCCAATCTAGAGGCAGCAGAGGAGGTTGCATGGGATGTGTCTAGAACAAAAGGGGCCATTCAGGAAGGCTCTGACATCACAAGGTTGGATTCAATCGATGAAAATAAGCATCCAGTCCATGGACAGAAGTCAGCGATAGAGCCTATTATTGACTTGACAGATGATGTTTGTGTGTCCAGTGTTATAGAGGACAAACCCAAGACTGTGATTCCCCACATGAATGGGAATGCAAAGGCCCAAGAGAGAACTTTAACAGAAAAAAAACTGCCGTGGCGTTCCAGCAGAGGGACACGACTGGATGCTATAGTTATGAACATAAATTCCAGCAGGTATAAAGTATCAGGATGCATACGCACCAATAAGAAAGCCTGTGCTTCCCCACCAACAGCTAGTGTTTCTAACTTAGCAGAGACTAAGAGTAAAAACACCCTGCCAGTAGGAAAAAGGAAAAGCAGAGCGAAGTCATCTTTCTCTATGAAAACAGTAAAACAAAAAGCCGAAACTCCAGTGAAAAAGGTTCAAACTAAAAACATTAACACTGACTCTACCTCTGACTCTAAACTGCTCAGCATTTCTAAAAAGTCACCTAGCAGCACACCTCCAAAAAGTCCTCAGATTGCAGTGCACAAGAGCTCAAGGGAAGAGCCGAAGGATGTTTCACTCCCTGTATGTTCTCCACAGACCAGCCCCAAGCAGGCAAGGAGGAGACGTTCATCGCAGTCCAGTCCTCAGTCGGCTGCTCACAAGAACTCTAAGAAGGAGACAGAGCCTCTGTCTCGCCCCAACCCCTCAGTGCAAATTCAGGTGGCAAGAATTTCCCCACCACCATCGAAGTCTCCAAAGAAAAGTCCAGGCAAAGCCAAGGGCAAGGCTGCAGCTAGCAAAACACCTCCCACTGCCAAGACGAAGGCCAAGAGGAGGCGAAAGAAACTCATGAGCAGTCAGTGTTTGTCCATGTTCTCCCCCAAGGAGCCGGAGATCAAGTTGAGGTACGTCAACTTCAAGGAGGAGAAAAGGGAGATGAGGTCCAACAGTTTCTCTCCGTTCATCCGCACGGAGCCTCGGCAGCCATCGCCTTCACTGTATTCTGTAATCAACTACCAGGAGGAGGTAAGGGCACAAAGCAAGAAGGGTCAGCAGCAGCCGGCTCGGGACTCCGGGGACTTCCTCTCTGCAGTTGTACCCAGTACGTCCTGTCTCCAGCTGGGCCGGGCGTCCACACACAGCCAGCACCAGCGCTCTCTTGTGTGCTGCCTGTGTAGGAAAGCAGCCAACGCCATGGACTTGGGGGACCTCCACGGCCCTTACTACCCCGAGGGGTACCAGCCAAGCACCAAAAGACCAGCCAGCATATCGCGGCTCAAAGAGGAGGAGGACGGTTTCAGCGACTCAGACTCCTCATCCTGCAGTGGCAGAGGCAGGAGGAGGAAGCGTGCTGTTCCGCCCACACAGGGGTCCTTCAGGCAGCGAGGCCAGCTCCAGCAGAAGGGCCTCCTGGAGAGCCACCGGTGGACCAGTAACGGCACGGGCAGCCCCGCAGCTAAGCGGGCGCGCTCAGACGCCAGCACTGCAGAGGTGGAGGACTGGTACAGCCCCCCTGTGCTGCCCCTGGAGCCCTGTGAGTACTGGCTCCATGAAGACTGCGGCATCTGGTCCGCAGGCGTGTTCCTCGTGAAGGGCAAAGTCTACGGACTGGAGGAGGCTGTCAAGACGGCACAAGAGATGGTAAAAGTGCACTTTAAGCCTGTAATGTGAATTCTCTGTTACACAATGTATTTCTTTATGTTTTCTCTATCTAAAATGATACAATCTCTTGTTTTTCAAAATGCTTCAAACGGTTCTCGATTCTCAAACTTTGGTAATATTTTAAAGTTTATTTTAAGTGTGGGGCCAGACTTTTATACAACTAAGTAATATCCATTCTTTGCTTATGAAATGCCAAATTAATTGTGGTTTCTTATGAGGAAGCAGTCTACAGCCCTGCGGTTACAAACTGATTTTACAGTCATTGAGGAATAAAAGACAGTAAATGTTCAAAAAGAATTGGCCAAAGTTGAAAAAATTATATGAAATTGTTGCAGTTGAACTTTGTTCAGCTATTTGTTTATTCAACTGTTTCAGCTCTAAAGCCACAATGTTAAGCAACACCCTCAGATTAAAACCTCAGCTTTGCCCACAAAGTATTTAATGATCTGGTATCTTAGTCAAAATGGCATGTCATTCATGATACCAAGATAATAATTTCTGTGTGAGTTATGAATGGTTTCACTTACTATAGTCATCAGCATGTCAGAGTTTCTTAAGCTGTTTTTAAACATGAACTCTAGAAAACGTCTGGAAAGTTTGGTCAAGATTTTTTCTGGAGTTTATCCGGATGCAGTAGATTATAACCTGAGATATTTGTATTCTTCCAGTTTCCGTTTTGTGTTTAAAAAAACGTTTGACGCACCCGCTCACTCACTGTCTGTTTATGCTGCTGTATTGTCATGTGGGCTGTCTCAGACCTTTCACAAGGGGGCTGTCGGGAAACGTTCCAGGAAAAGTCTGAAGCAACTGACTCTGACATTGCGTTCTCACATACACCCTCTAATCTTTGGACTTGAGTGCATATGTGAAAGCAGCTTCAGTCTGCTGCCAGAAATGTGACCCAAGCTCAGTTTCAGTATCTTAAGACTTTTCCTGTTGACACCACAGACTCCATCTTTGACCCAGAATCATGTTTGGTGACCCTTCTAACACGAGGCAGATGCAAAAAACAAAAGGAAAACAAATATCTCCAGGGGAAAAAGCGGTGACACGCACGTAGAAGACGCTGCCGAAGATGTCGAGGTTTTGTGGTGATAAGAGACAGGTGCTGTAAACACGATCATGAGATCTCGGCAGCGAAGTTAATGCGTCCACATCCTGCTGCACCCAGCTGTAATGTAATCTCTCGAGTCTAGTACTGCGGAGGATTTGATGCGGTCTGTGCAGCAAACCTCCGGCTGTGCTGTGCATATGTGAAAGGCAAACTCCTGGAAAACTCTGTAGCCAATTCTGCATATTTTACCCGTTGGCCATGTCTGAAAACAGATTTAATGAGTTTATATTGAAACTTTAAAAGGTCTTGAAGGAGCTGGTTTACACCTTTTTGATTATGAGTCAGGGATTCTAGACATCTTTTAACTAGTAGCGCCAGAGGAGTTGCCATGAGACGATAAATGATAATCAAACTAATACTATCTGATGTTCAGTGTAATTGAGATTGCAGGGTTTCCACAGACTCTCGAAAAAGTATTAAATTCACAATATGAATTGTAGGCCTAAAAAATGTTGACAGCACATGATGCTCTGTGTTTTCAGACGTGCTCAGCGTGTGCTGATCCCGGTGCGACTCTGGGCTGCTTCTTCAAAGGTTGTCCCAACAAGTACCACTACAGATGTGCTCTGGAGTCAGGTAGGTTCCGCTCTGTGCCACCTTCCTTTTCACAGCAAACAGGAACAAAGTACTGAGATTAAAATACAAACTGTAACCGCTAAAACCTACACTCTACTGATGTCATTACATTTGCAGTGACAAACATTTTGCTAATGCTATGGGAGAGGAACAGAGACAAATGGATACATCTCAAAAATATAAAAAAAATTATACAGTATAAATAACTTCTGGAGTGTTAAGAATTTATGTTTTAATTTAGCTAGATTTGGAGCAAAGGCATTTTTATTTTGATGTGTTCATATACAAAACAATTTTTGGCAATATTCCCACCGAGTCATAATCTTCCTTCTATGGACATTTTGTGATTTGTTTTTACCAAAGTCCGGACTGAATTGGAAATGAAACGTTTTGGGGTTTTAGCACCTAATGCACAGAAGCAGTTACCTTATTTTCAGCTTTAAAACAAATCTTGTGTAGGTGTGTGTGTGTCTGCAAGTTTTATTGTTGTTGTTTTTGTTTACATTTACTATTGAAATTGTTCTGGCCAGGTCTGTGTTGTAAAACTGATCTTATAGCTTGTACTAGTTTAGTGATATGACCAATTTGAGGATAGTCCAAGAAATAACACATAATAATCACACGAGGAAGAAAGACCAATGTTGGCTCTGGTGAATTATCTCTATTACCGAGTTCAAAGATACTGACTCAGCATGACTAGTGGTACCAAAGAACATATTTGCTTTAGGTGAACTAAACCTTTTAAATGTAGATCCTTTTGCACTGATATGAATGAGATGTTATTTTGGTCTGCTAGAGGACCTTTACTTTTTTTTTCCTGATAAAAATCTGATGTCTGAAATAAACACTGTACCTGTTAAAACACAAAGTGGAATTCACCCACGGCTGGCGGAGTGTGTGAGTGTGTCTGTGTTCATGTGAGGCTGAACTTGCATGTGTGGGCAGTTGAACCTTTCGGGTGAATCAGTGCGGCATCTTCAGACTCCTGTTCTGTTCTTGTTCCTGCAGAGTGTGTACTCCTTGAAGAAAACTTCTCCATGAAGTGTAAGAAGCACAAGGTGAGCAGAAATAACTTCACTTTATACTGGACAACTTGTTCCAGAGACACTTGGCGAGTTTCTATCATTATCACAAGTGGTCTGAAGGATGTTGAGGGGAAATTGTGCAACTATCTCTTTGACCCAGCTTTTGATTCCTCGTCTTCCTCAGGACAAGACGTTCAAAGGTCCTGCAGGGAACCGATGCAACAACAGGTGACGACTTGGGTGTGAAACTCATGAGGTTAGTAAAGACTTGCTCTGCTCTCATGGTATCTGTGGCTTGTTTAGGGTTACATTAGTGTAGGAGGAACTATGTAGGAGCCACAGCCCGTTCACATTTAGGCTTAAAACCCGGTGGAAATTAATCCATTTCGAGTCGAATTTGAATGTTGGGGCTGGGAGATGACAATGCACGAGCAGTGTGGAGGCATGTTAATTTTTTTTTCTGTTGTTTCATTATGTTTAGCGGAGTCGTCTCCAGTTACTTAAATTGTATTGGATTTGGCTGCAACACTGTTTATCCCTGAGACTCCAGAAGTGTTTTGTGGACCAAAAAGAGAATCTTATCCTACACTGACCAAACAAAGTCTTGTAGATGAACATAAAATCATTTGCATGGTGAATTACAAAGGTTTTATAACTGCACCGAAGGTTGAGAATGTGTTATGGTCAGTGATCAAGACAAAACGTCATGAGCAGAACCTCAGAGGATTCACCACAAGATACAAATGATGAAAACATAAATGAACCCATGGAAAGAAAGGAGCAGCTCATGACCCAAATCCTCCACCTCATCTGTCAGAGTGATGGCTCTGTCGTGACTCGGCCATATGAGGTTTTCACAGTGTATACTGATGATGTCACTGCAGACACGAATAACAGGAGACACTGACCAACATTCCTTTGCATCAGGATAAGGCTGCCACAGCTTCTCAAATAGGCCGAGACATCGTCTGATGTGAATGTGACTTTGCAGCATTCCAACAGTAAAGTGATAGAAACGGAGATCTAACAACGAGCTGCTGAGCTGAGGGAGGTTGACACGGGATGAAATACTTCTAAATACGCTTGATGCTACAGTCTCTGCCGTTGACATTTGCAATTACTACTTACAACATCTCTTCAAATGGTGCAGACCCAGGATCCATTTTGCCATTTAAATGGGACAGGGTTTGTCACTGCTGATGGGGCAACACCCCTAACACACCCAGCAAATGAAAGAAAAAGCCTGTTTCTAACGTAGCTCACTGCTTCAAGCTAAAACAACAGCTTGTAACAGTCTGGAAACATTGCAAAACTCTTAGTCTGATCGTGTCCCGGGTGTTTTTGTTTATTTACTGTAACACCAGTGAGTGTCAAAAGGGATTCATCTCCCACACAGTTATTTTGCTCAAATAAAAGCTGAGACTTGACACTTATTATGTATTAACAAGAAAACGTTTGAACACTTGCAGTCTGGACTGTTTATTGTCTGTCTGTTTGTATTTTATTTCAATTGATTATTCTCAGTGATTTTCAGACATGAACTTGTCCTCACATTTGTGTCTAGACTTTCTTTGGAGCAGGAGATCCTCCACTCAAGCATGTGCACAACAGCAGAGAACTCTCCAGCACGTTTTAGTGAGAGGAGGTTCATCATGCACGAGGCAGCTCATAACTTATACATTCATTCCATTGCGGAGATCATGTTTTTTTTTGTGGACAACCCATTCTTGACATCTTCGTTTGTGCTCTACGCGTGTGCCGTCTCTTTTCCAACATATTATTTTTCTTTGTTTCTTTTCTTTTCCAGTGTTGCGTCTGTCATCTGTTTGAAACACCACCAACGTGCTGAATCGCTTGCAGTGAATCCTCTGGATATTTCTGCTCAGTCTTTACTCTGGGCACAGCTACTGACTCGGACATTTGAGTTCTCACATAAATCTCCACATTTGGATCATTTCTAGGAGATAACCCAGAGTTCAGTCTGTGTCTGCTAGCAGCCCTAGAGAAAGCAGTGCTTTGACGAAATGGGCTCACATGAATAACTGAATCATGTCTTTCTCTTCCAGACGTTCCCCTGCAGCGTCTGCTGGTAACCGCGGCAACAGTGGACCAGGCTTCTTCTGACTGACAGCTAGCACCCATAAACCTTAACTTCCCCCTCTGCTCCTCGTCCAGCTGTTGGACCTCACATCAGCGACTGGAGGAGCTCAGTCACAGAGAGCGGCCTCGACACCCGAAGACTGAAAAATCCTCCTCGCTTCATTTAAAGTAACAGGCTGAATTTGTGGATTATTTATTGAGGTTTATTTTCTTTTTTCATGGATTAAATGAAAAATAATCAAAGATATTTAATTTTTTTAAAGATTTTCTAAGTATTTGACTATATTTGGTTTATTTATTCCTGAAGTTTCTTATCGGCTTCTTTAGCAGTTGTCAAGAATGTTTGACTGTTTCTTTATCTTTTCGTAAGTTATTGATGAAACTGTTCAATATTGAAATTTCAATCTAGTCAAGGAGACAGAGCTTTTATGAACAGATGGGACAGAAAAAAGGGCCGGACAGTCCATTCTAAGGACCCTCTCAGAACTAAGGTACCTGAACGGACACTGTTTTTTTGGGACTCACATATGGCATTACTTTTTTCACAAAGTCCATTTCGCTCAGATGACGCGTGGCACAATTAACACTGGGCCCAGTTGATGTTGCGGAGGACAGGGAGCAGTGTATGTTTGAATGTATTCTCTCGGTGTGAGGGCTTTCTGCAGGATGCACTTTGGAAGAGGCACTGCACACGTGGTCCTCTGCTCCGGCTGCAGGGTTTCTTTCTTGGCCTCACAAGCACACACACACTCACACACACACACACACACACACACACACACAAAAGCAGTAAAATTGGATTGGATTCATTTCAAGCAGATTAGATTCAATCAGTACAATGTAAACTGCAACGTGTTCACATTTCCCCCGCTGTGCATTGTATTACTCACAATTAATAATAACCTGAGTAATTAATGCAACACAGTTCATACATTTGATCAAATCCATTATTGTAAACCTGTATCACCACCTGTGAATACGTGATGCTCTTGTTATCGTATCTATTTGAATCAAATCTGCTTTAAAATAATCGAATCACTTGATATTTGTCAATACTCCTTTCGATTCATGTCCATTTTCATCACCTCCATTTTTGGTTCCTCCCCCTCCCAGATGACCTGTGATTTTATATATATGTTTTGGCCTAAAGCACTTTGGCTTCTCATGTCAGACTGAGGGCAATGAAATGTTCCCGTGATCTGTTCATCTGGGCCGTCCTGACATCAGTACTTCCTTTTGAGTTTATTTGGGTTTGTCCTCTGTCGGAGCTGCAATCCTTTTTTCAATCCGTTTGATTTTCATTACTGTTGAGTGAACCTCAACAAAGCCTGTTCTGTTCTCGGCTTCACCAGTGTCCCTGAGGTTTAAACCGGATGTACGTTTGCAGATGTATCACTGGCATGGAGAATTCTTGGTTTACATCAATGTTAATTTCAGTAGCCTGTCTTCGTGCTACTGATTTCAGCTCTGATATGATTTCTTTTTTTTTCTGGATCCGGATGACCTGATTGGTGCGTGTCCTGCAGAACCTTTAGGAAAAAGCCTTATCTGATGTGCAAGAGTTGGTCTTTCCCTCTTCTCGCTCTCTTGTTGTGCAAAGACAAATCAGGGGATGTACGTCCCCTTCTTTTAAACATCCTGATAAAGGCAGCTGTCAATCATTTCTGTGCTGCAGACTTTGTTATTGTTGTAAGTCCACGTCAAGCAAATTCCTGGTGAACCCACAGGTACGCACGGACTCTCTGGGACGGTTGGGAACGATGGACTGAGGTCAGTTCCAGGCGCTCAGTGTGTTTTTAGGGAAAAGTCTGTGTGATCAGTGTTGGTGTAAAGTGTCTGTTGTACTCTTCAATACCGCCACTGGGGGCAGCATTGTGTCTGAGACAGCTGCAGTGTCCCAACAGCAGCAGCGGGTCACAGTCAAACCTTCATCTCTGTCCTGGAACACCTTCTCTCTCTCTCGTGTGCCATTATCAATTCATTATTATTAATTTATGTTCCTTTTATTGCAGGACATATTTTTTTTGTCGAGAGAACCTGACATTTTCTCTGCATTTGTTGATTGTTCCAAATGGTTGTTTGCTTCATACCAAATACAGCTTTTGGAATATGTATTGTTCTTATGATTTGTTTTGGTGATATTTTGTCCATGTGTTAATCTCAGGGCTGATTGTCAGATATTCTATTCTTTCTGTTTCTGTGTTGACCCCACATTGACTGGAGCGGTGATACATGCAGCAGGATTTGTGGTTCATCTCCTCCAATGCAAGCGTCTCTGTCCTGGCACACACCACCCATCACATTCCAACACCTCCATGTGTCTGTCAGTGCTGCTGGGATTTTAGGTGTTCCCTTCGGACTGGTCTGCCAACTCGTGTCACTTTTTTGTTTTTATTATTATTATTTTACGGCAACTTTTTGTACTTTTTTGTCTCATTCACCTCTTGGAGTATCAGAGGTCATGTAATTGTCAAAAATAAATATTTTGCTCAATATTGTGTTTTTCTGTAACAAATTTGTCTAGTGACTGAGAAATGTTTCAAGGCAAAAGTAATAGTGTGTCATCCTACGAGAGGGAAGTAGCTATATCGATATTTCTCTTAGGAGTCAGCTGGAACCAAATAGTCAGTCAGGTTATCTGCATTTTTAAAAGGTTTCAACTAAAACAACATATTTCAGGCCTTGAACGTCTGAAATACGCGATGTACTCATTATTAAAGATTTTACATACGTTAGGTAGGGTTTAATTAAATGCTGAATTAATGCTATGCTTCAAAATGAGTGTTAAGAGAGAGATTGTGTGGCATGCATAGTTTGTAATGTCTCCCGTTTCTGTTCATCTCAAGCATATAGATATTAGCAAGCTGTGATAAAACGGCAAACAAGACCAATGAGGAACTGGAAACCAGAAAGACCACTGGTCAGAATTGATCTCAGTGCATTGATCTCATTTTGCCTGTGGGCTGACTTGATACCTTCAGTTTCTGTCTGTAGTTTTGAGTTTTGGTTTTATTTCAAATGCCCTGTCTGTCTGTAGTTACACTCTGTACTTTCACATTTTTTTTTGTAATGACTGAGCTCTTACGCCACCAAGGAAGATATTTTCACCTGCTAGGTTTTTTTCTGTTAGCTCGGTCAGATTACGCAACAACTTCACTTCTTTATAGGGGCCATATGTGTTAAATACATTTTCTGGGCTATTTACTATCTGTTATTTTCAGTGAAGGGGTGTCATTAGCTACCCACAAAGTAACGAAAACATCGCTTCTGCAGACTTTTTCACTCTGAGTCTATTCGGAAGTATATGTTTCTTGAAACGTCTCGGTTACGTAATACCCTCCCGTATGTATGTAATTCGGGATCGCACTGGTCTCTCACAGCCCCACCCTAGCCGGTACCAGGCCAGCCTCCGAAACCCTCCACCTCCACCAGCACTCCTCCCATCCACACCAACGTGACACAAAGCTGATATGTTCTGAGCTAGCACCTATTTACTTACACAGGCTAACAAAACAAACTAACACTGAAGAAACACTGAAGCGTGAAGGACTGCAAGGGAAGAGATTGTGTCTCTGTGCACATTCCGTCCCAAAACGTTACTGAGTCTAGTCTACATCGGTACTCGCTTCATTTCTTCTGACGACCGTGTGGTCTACGTTACTATATATTGGAAACTCCATTGTGAAACTCTGTCCCCGTAAACTCGGACGTAGTCTAGCATTGAGCCTACTGTCCTCGCTAAAACTTGAGGACTGGTGTACATTTACCGTCCGACAATCCTCCGTTATTGTATAATGTTGCTGCGGCATACACATTCACACTTTGTGCATACACAATGACCTGTTCATCAACCATCCTGTTACACCATTCATAGAGAAAGAGGGGGGGGGGAAAAAAGTCACAAAACCATTATACCCAACAAGAATTCTCATTTTATTGACTAAACCTCAGCGTACAGGAAGACATTTGTAATGCAGCGACAGAACTGGGTATGAGTTTGAGTGCTGTGGTCCTCTACTCACTGAAACTCCACTGAAATCGGGATGCTTTGAAACATGCCACTGGAGAGAGAGACACTGAAGTTATAAATGAGTTGAGGAGGCCTCAGGCGATGGGGGGGAAGAGAGAAGGAGGAACACATCATGATAAGGTCCAGTGTGTAGGATTTGAGGGAGTCGATCAGTCAATGGAATGTAATATTCATCGTTTTCATTTGTGTATACAATGTCTTCAGTTGCTTGCGATATTGAACTTCGCCACTAGCGGTCACTAAATCCTACATACTGACCCATACATTTCTACATTGCTGTTAGCTACTCATCCTTATACCGAGCTTAGGTAGAAAAGATTTGTGTTATGTTTCATCCTAAACATCACTAACATCGATTCTGATCTTTTAATCTTTAGAGATTATATAACTGTTGCATTACAATGTAAAAACTAATTTGGACGAAATTATGCCGAAATGTTTACTGAAAGTCGATTTGTTTCTCGCGTTTTGAGGATCATCTTGTTCTTCGGCCTTCCCGAAAGAACATTTATTATTACGAACTTAGTGGATGTAGGAGGATACTTTTTGATGAGCAAAATGTGTCATTTAAATGAGCCGGTAATAACATTGCAGGCTGAAATAATGACAAATCTTCCTGTTTCAAAGAAACCAACCAAGAACTTTAATTATAAAAGTAAGTGGAAACACACTAAAATACACCATGCTGATACAGTGTGCGTGCAAAACTCTTTGTTTCTCCACTTGAACTGTGAAAGACAATTCTCCTCAAAGTTAAAAGTTCACTGCCACTCGGATGAAGCATGAGAGAAAGTAAGCGTGGAAGCATTTTGGATTTGACACCATATATTAAAAAATATGGGATGAATAAAAGCTGTTAACGGGTCTACGTTAGTATGAGCAATATGAATCTGAAGTTAAATGTTAGCTTGATGCTATCTAAGGCTACATCCACAACTATGTTTAGCTTTCTCTGCTACCGGTATGCCTGGTGTCCACACACGCAAACGCTGTTGAGCTTGAAAGCTCTGTTGCTGTGATTTCGTCTGGACGGGCAGAAACTGAGATGTTTGGAAACGATGATGTAGAAGCACATATGATTGCTGATTGGCTTTTTGTCGTCGTGGTGAAGCCTTCGCTGATTCGTCGGACTACGATCACATGACCCTCTACCGATCTACACCAGCAAGTGCATGCCAAGGGTACGTAAGGGGTCAAGTGATTCAAATTACAGAGCTAAGGGTGGACAGAGATAGTTGGAAAATGTAGTAAAATGGATGAAGGCTAAGATAGTGGAGGCACTGTCAGGTTGTTTTGTTGCCCCTGTGGTCACCGCTGTCCACCCTTAGCTCCGCCCCTGCCAGATCTGCAGAGCTTCTCGCTGGACTTAATGTAAAATGAGGCTTGTTGGGATGAATGACTGAGACGCTGTGGAGAGGTAGAATGGTGGTTTGTGGGAGAAGAGTCAACGCAGGGACAAGAACGACATGATGAGGTCACGTACGGGCCTGTGCACCCTCCGATGGAGAGGCTGCAGCGGACAGCGTGACAGCAGTGACTGTATCAGCTCTGTCCCTTGTTCTGAGTCAGAGGGGCTGATGCCGATGATGAGGTCAGAGATTGTCACAAGATGTAGCCATTTGCATACTCGCTGGCTGATCCGGGAGCAGCTCTGAGGGATGCGATCGGAGCATGTTTATGTGAGAGCCGTGGAGCCGATCCTCAGTCGGACAAATCCGAGCTGAGGCCGCCGACTCTCACGGGATAAAGAGACATGTTGTTTGCAGCTGCACGACATCTACAGAGAACTACAGCTGGTGACGGGAGCAACACTGAGCAGGTTTTCACAACAGACAAATTCATGCAGATTTATGTCTGGAAAACAACACACGACACGTCCATTCATATACATGACCTGATGTTTTTTTGTTTTTTCTTTCGATTATTCAGGTTATATTCATGATGAGTCAAAGAAAGGATTGGATTACTTTTTTGCTGTTAATTTTAAATTGTTTAAAAAAACATCCAAGCCACACTACCTCACTAAAGGTGGCCGTTTAGAATCTCCTCTAAAAATGCATCAATTAATTCCTTACCTATAGTTTTTAATTCAAGCCTCTCGCTCTACGTCCTCATGCTTTGCTCTGTTCCTGAATTTGGTGAGATGAGTACACAACATTAATAGCAATACAAATACAACACACTGAATAGAATCTAATTATTGTTCCAATTTTTAGCCCTAAGAGATCAATACGGCGATATTCCCACTTCGACATGATGCGGGGAATTGTGCTACGGCAAAAGTTCTACATCACAATGTATTACGATTCTTTTTCAACTATTTTTTTCGTAAAGCCGGTTTTAATTTTCTTGAAAGTTAAGTTTGAGCTACTTGTCATGCAGTTCATAAAAAGTGACGTGTTTCACGTGTTCTGTTTTCCTGCAAAGTGATAGTTTTTCTTTTCAGACGATACTCAAAAGAAAACCGAAGTTGTACAAACAGAATTTCAAGAGAGAGTAGAAAATAATGTTTCACCGGTGAAGACGATATGTTTGTCATGAAGAACAGAGGCGGCGGCGTCCTTCTCTCAGTCCTGTCTCACACTCACATTGGTTTATGTCCAGCAGAGGGGAAATATTACATCTGGAAACCACTGGTCACAACTCAAACATAATGTACTGACACCAATATGTACAGCAGCCAACCACGTGTTGTATAGAGAAGTGGGTGTGGCACAGCTACGCCGATACACCAAATCATAATGTCAAGTCCCGACTGAAAGACAAGAGAAGAAAGAGAGCTACTTTACAAAAGAAAACAATAGAAAAAATAGTGTGTAGTCTTTTTAGATTCCAATAAATAAGAAAATCCTCAAAGCAAAAATAAATCCACTTCTTTTAGATTCATACAGTGATACACTCACACGTTCACATGACACGTGACACATTTAAAACAAATGTTCACTCCTTTCTTTTTCTTTTTTCTATCTTACAGGGCGAGTCCTTGAACTCTGCATCTTCAAAAATACAAATCCTCAGACGTCTTGAAGAGGTCACACAGCGTTCTGCCGCTTTTCCGTCTTTATCATTTCATTTCATTTTTTGCTGGAAGTATTGCTTTAAGAAATACATTTTGGTCTTCTTCTCCGATGTGACAGAATCTCTAATGGAAGCAATTTCTCATTTCTTCCTCTGGGTTTCACAAAAACTGCATTCGGGCTCCTCATTGAATCCAAAGTGTTTTTTTAACCTCGTGAACGATGTACGTACTCGAAAAAGACTTTCTGTGCTGTGCCGCTCTCAGGGTGTCAACGGGACACGTGTACGTCTGATTGTTTCGTCTTCCAGGCATGCACATCTACGTGGTTGGGTGGGAGGTATAAACGTGTGGTGTGGTGAGTCTGTGGGGGGGAACATCCGGACACGCTCACACGCAGATCTCTATGGGCGTGGCCACCAGCATGCGGCTGCCCGGGGAACTGCTCTCTCGCGGCATTCGATCGTAGCTGTTGGTGGACGACACTGAACTGTTGGTGGAGACGGGCACGAAATGGTGGCCATTGACCTGCTCCATCAACCCGCCCTTGGCCCCGCCGCCGCTCCCCCGCTCCACCGTCACAGGAGACATTGGAGAGAGAGGGGACAGAGTCTGCTGCTTCATCCGCTCCACCAGCAGCTCCTCGTCCTCCTCCCCAGATGACGACGATGAGATGGTGCCATTCACATCGCCTTGCACGTTTCCTCCTCCTCCTCCTCCTCCACCGCCAACCCTCTCTCCACCTCCTCCGCCTCCTGTGTTGCTGTTGCCGTTGTTGTTGTTGTTCTCCGTATCCAGCATCCAGGAGTGGCTGAAGTAGCCGAACACCTCCTTGACAGAGCAGCGGCGGTCCTGCTCCACGGAGAGCAGCCGGCGGAACATGCGGAGGGCCTGCTCGGTGAAGCGCCTCCACTGGGACGGCACCGTGTTCGTCCTCCTCCTCTGCCAGCGGATGAACTCCTGGTAGAAGGAGTCGGAGGGCAGCGCCTTCTCCCAGGGGAAGTTGCCGGTCAGCATGCAGAAGAGCAGCACGCCGAAGGCCCAGACGTCCGTGCTGTAGTCCACGCAGAAGCCCTCGTGGCGGGACACATCGCAGAGTTCCGGGGCCGTGTAGGGGATGGTACCGCTCACCTAGTGGAGAAGGTCAGCAGGTTAAAGCTGCAGCAAGATGCTAAATAATAGAAATGTCACAAAATACAACCGGTACTCACTCTTTTCACAGGCGAGCCAGCTCGGCGTGTCATGCCAAAGTCGGACAGCTTGACCTTGCGGCACTCTCTGTCAAAAATGAGGATGTTTTCGGGCTTGATGTCCCTGTGGACCAGCTTCTTACAGTGCAGGTAGTCCAGAGCGATGGCTACTTGGTGCACACAGCGCTTTGCCACTGCCTCTGGAAGACCAACCTGAGAGAGGGAACAGGGGAAGATCTGAGTAGAGTCCATCCATTATCTGTACCGTTTATACTATAGTGTTGCGAGGGGAACTGGAGCCAATCCTAGCTGACATTGGGCGAGGTCACCAGCGTATCGTTGGGCTAACATATAGAGATAAGCAACCACTCCCAACTACTGTCAGTTTAGAGTCTCCAATTAACCTCACCCCAGGTAAACCCAGAGTAAGCCCACGCAGACACGAGGAGAACCTGCAAACTCCACACAGGAAGACCTCATCCGAACAGGAATCTATATCCTAAATCATCTAGCTTTGAGCAACAGTGCTAACCACTTCACTGCACCACTTCCCAAGGTGCGTAGAGAAAATGCACACACTGAGCTAGACACGTTTTTAGCAAATTAACATATTTAACATTATGTCGTTCTGCCTTGTTCTTCATTGGAACTTCTGCAGTGGCAAAGTGTGTCGGGGGTAACACTTGGCCAAGCAGCAGCAAAAGTCGAGACAGAAGAAGACCACAAGCCAACATTAGGCTGTAAGGAGTGAGAAAGTGCTGCACATAGATGCACTTTGTGAATGGGTAATGTAAAGCACTTTGAGTTGCTTTTGTTTATACCTGTGGAGGAATGATATCGAAGAGGTCTCCTGCCAGGGCATACTCCTGCGCGAACACAAAGTATTCGTCGGTTTCAAAGGCAATGCCAAACATGTTGATGATGAAGGGGCAGGGAGACAGGTAGAGCGAGATGCTGTACTCCCGCAGAAACGACTTCAGCTTGGTGGTTTTCTTCTTCAGGAACTTCAGAGCCATTTTTGTGCCTTGCGGGGAAAACAGAACAGATACAGTTTTGTTCTTCGAAGCCAAGTTCTTTTTTTTTGTATAAAACATTCTTTTGTCCATGTGTGTTCGTCTCCTTACCTCTGATCTTGTGGATGACTAGGTCCACCTTGCCATAGGTGCCTTTGCCCAGCTCCCTGATCACCTCGTAGTACTTGTTGACCTCCAGCCTCTCCAGGTTCTGGGCTGCGATCAGCTGCAGCTCATCCAGGATGTCCATGTTAGCTCGGGACACCAGCGGAGAAGAGCTCATGCTGGGGACAGTTTTAGGGGATGGAGCCGGACGGACAAACTGGGGAATGGACGCTCAGGCAGAACAGGAGCCGCAGCAGCTAAAGGCCGGTGTCACTGTGAAAAACGAGGCGAGACATATTTTTAATTGGTGGTACGATAATATTTGTTCTTTTTTCCCACTTCATGAAATGGTGTTGTGTTGTGAAATGTCTTTGTATTATGTTCCGACCATCTGAGCCATCGTAGCTATGTGGTATTTCTGTTGAATTCAAGGTTGGAGCTCACAGTCTGCTGCTCTGATCTGCAGTGTGATAGCCATTGAAAATGCTAATTATCTGCAGTGAAGGCTTAAGGAATTCTAGATGCTGCTCGCCAGGGGGATGCCTGAGCTGAGTCTCACACACACACACAAACACACACACTCACACACACACTCAAAACCAATAACGGCTCTTTCTGGCAAATCCATTCCCTGCTGCAGTGTGATTATTCTTAGTGATTGTTTCTATTTTCCTCCTGAGAAGTGGGACCTGACAAATCCCAACCCTCACTCTATAGATCCTGGAACGTTTCCACGTGTTCACACAAACACACACACGTCCATATATAAACACACATCCACATGCTCATTACATAACCTGAAGTGCCGGAGAGCCGCTTGAGCAGACGCTTGTGAATCTGCCGCTCTGTCACTGCTCACAGTGAAACCAGCAACACTTGGACTTCTGTGATGTTCATACCAGCACGTGGCCTCGTCTGTCGGTACCCACAGTTCACTCATCTGATATCTACTCCATGAACAGAATCTTTGTAGCGTCGAGTTTGAGGAGCAGAAAATAACACTTTCTGAAGGAGACTGAGCAGCTGCAAGTCGCCATCACCTGCCTCATCACCTTAGATAGAATACACACACACAGCAACACGCGGTTATAAAGTACCTCGTCATCCCATCCACAGGCCTCTGTGTTGCTCTGTGGGGGTGTAATCTGTTTTGTATGAGCAGCGGACGGAAAGAGCAGTTGACCCCAGCAGGTGAGGAGGGATGAGTCAGTCCGGCTGATAAATGGCCGCGCGGAGAGGATGTACTGAAGCGCTCTCGCTGCTTTAAATAAAAGGCTGTCGGACACGTGATGAATGCACACGTACGCAGGAGGGAGGGCAGCGAGCTGTGAAAGAGAAGGCCATGTGGCTGTGTGGAGCAGAAGTGCTTACTGTAGCACTGCAGGACACATGCAGCGCCACGCGTGTCACTGGGTTGGGACAACAGAGGGGGTTTGGTTCAAATAACAAAGGCTTGTTTAAGATCATGATCGTGCTGCTACGGCAGGATTAATTTGTGCATGTAAAATCATTTCCCCCTAATAAATTTATTTTAGCCCATAATATAACATTTCCCATCTGACAACACTAGGCCCTATCCTCAGGAACACGATATGCAGGTCTTTAATCCATGTGTTGTCAGTTGCGTTGAGTCACATAGTTGCTATGGTTTCAAGTAACTAATAAAAACTGTAAAAAAGGAACATGAAGACTTATCAGTGTGATATGAGCTATACCGAAAATAACACCATCCATCGTTGTACTTTGACTTTTAATTTTGTTTGGTCCCTTTTTTATTTATTTATAAATGCTCCATCTTTTAACATGAAGGAAGCAGCCACACTTCTGACACTGAATTAATTATCCTGCTGAAATAAAGTTAAGAGAATTGAATTCTGCCTTCACTCTGATGATCTTAAACATATTAAACTCACAATCTGTGTCAGAATAACCAGATTAACACCCCCACATTCTGCTCAACCATTTCGTCCAATGATGTTAACCTACAGCCTGGTGTCATTTGGTGTGTTGAAAGGTATGTGTGTGCCTGATGGACGATGAACTGCAAACAGAGTGGGATCCCATCGACTGCGAGGAGCCAATCAATGAGCAGCCAGGGCCCATCACAGATCTATCACAGGGCCGACATATAGAGATTAACAACTAGTCACACCATGTCTTTGGGTGAAGGCACCATGTAGGCACATCCATCCATATATCCCACTTATCCTTTTTGAGGGTAGCTGGGGGAGCTGGAGCAAAGGCTGGGCGAGATCTCAAGTCAAATAATTATAATTGCCCCCTGGTGGCTGGCTACAGAATAGGTCACAAACCCCGCCTCCTCCGAGTTACTGGATGGGACATGGACCAAATTAAAAACCCAAAGTAACATGAAATTAATTTTTCTCAAAATGGTTTCTCTCATTTATGGTAGTTCTTATCACACAGATGTTTGTTCAAGTGCTCAGGTTACTGGAAAGTCTGGTTTTAACTAGTTATTTGATAGTATTAAAACTAAATGAAACATCATGGTTGACAGCTGAGACTCACTCACGATTGGTCGAGAGTATATAGTTTGTAGTTTCATTGTTGAGGAAGTTGAAATGCGCCGTGCATCTTTATGTACATCTTTGTTTGAAAAGCAAACCAGGCTGTGAGGCGATAGTGCAAACCGCTGCGCCACCATGTCCACTAAAGTACCCCTACAAATATACTTTGTCTGTTGAATCATAGTAGCCGGTGTGCAGACACTTATGTCATAGATGAAAAAGAATATGATGATAAAGTGTTTTAAATACCATCAACAGACGGTGATGGTTTAGTGAACTGATTATACTGAACAGTTACAGAGTACAAAACCTTTAGTTTTAACTCGAGCAGGCGTTTGACATGAAAATCACAATATTTAAGAGATTTAACATCAGAGCATTCGGCTCTCATGCGTGTATGTGTTTTTGACATCTGTGTGTGTGCACCTGTCTGTGTGTGTTTGTGTTTGCCACTGAGAGAACAGAATCTGTATTTATATAGAAGCAGCATTACAGCTGAATGAGTCATCGGGTTAGGAGAGGAAGTCTACTGCTATCCCACTGTGTGTACTTGATTGAGCAGCATCATGGCAGTGCTGAAATTTGATTGGATGGAAAAGTCACACATCAAATAATGTGACGACTGCTATACAAAACGCAGGCAAAGGGAAGATGACTGGCAGCTTATTGTACTTGTGGTATAAGTGTAGTAAGGATTTAAAAGTAAAAACGTACAAGATTTTAAAATAACTATAATCCATCCGTTTTGACAATCTACTCCACCTATCACGGAACTGTCTGCCCTCTGCTGTGTGCCATTGTCCAATCAGATTCAAGTGCTATGAGGCGTATGATATTTACCCATATGTGTAGTGGTACTTGTACATTTGCTTTTTTAGTACATTTTTAATCTAGGTGATGATGATGATGATGATGATGATGATGATGATGATGATGATGATGATGATGAAGCATTGGGGAATCAGTTCCACTTAGCAAGTGCTTTTGATTTTAATACTTAAATTCTATTTAAAAGCCACTTTAGTTGCGTAATCCCTCCACCATTGCAAATGTACCTAAATGAAAATGTTACCTTACAAAATAAACAATGCAAACATTATTATATCTATTTTTTTCTTGATAGGGTTTATGGTTGAAATATAAAAATAATGATCCTAATCCATATTTCTTTGTCATAATGGTTTAATAACAACATCTTACGAATCCAAAAGATATGGATATCAGCTGATATATCGTTTTCGGCTGATATCCATATCAGTCTGGCTCCACACTCTTAAAAATAAGGGTTTCAAAAGCCAAATAACCCTAATAGAACTACTTAGCACTTTTATATCAAGAGTGTAGTAAAATAAGGTTCCTAATTATATTAATTATATTACAGTTTATCACTTCAGCATCATACAATGCAGGAACTTTGAGCAAACACACCAAGGCTTCAAATAAAACATTTTCCACTTACTTCTATCTAACGAAATCAGATGTGTTTTATTTTTCATTAAGAGATGATCATTTTTGTATTTAATACTATAATGTAATGTTTATTTTGAGTGTTTACAGTGCGCAGTGTGTTCAAAAACAGGCAGACTTACGCAGAGAGGGATAGAGCTGAGGGAAGCAGCTGAAGGGAGCAGGGTGCAGGTGAAGCTTTAAGACCGAAATGTTAGACAACCATTTTCTGCACAGTGAATCATGCGGGCTATCAGTGAGCCATCAGAAAGTGTTTAGACTTTTTTCACACTTCGATTTGTTGCTGATTAAAGCTCAAATCATTAAATAAAAATGTCCCTCATCAATTTTTACTCTACACCCCACAGCCAAAGATATTTATGACAGGAAATTTGATGCAGCTGGGTTGGATTTAAGAGGACGTAGGTATGCAATCTACTGAGTGACATTCTAGTCCTCTTTTGTCGGTTGGACGTGATTTGCAAAGAACACACCACCTGTGTCTATCTAAGATTTCACAGCAAAAATGAGCATCAAGGTACGCAGCGAGCTCCGAGGTCGAAGGGAGTCGGGTCTCAGACAGGACAGGATCAAGGCACAGATCCAAAGAATGTGACCTTCGTGATTTAAGAAGCGTGGAACAAGCAGGACTATTCCTCGAGCTGGCCGTCCGACTAAGAGGTAACCGATGAAACTGATGGTCAGATCGGCAGAGCTCCAGGGATCGTGCGTGGAGACAGGAGCATCATCCATGAGGCCAATACTGTTTGCGAAAACGGGAATGTGTCAGTCTCCGTGTTCATTTTTGCGAAATGCAAACAACCTTTGCATCTCAGGACTGCACCTGTACACTCCCACAGGCCTCAAACTGCAGTGAACTGGACCCCGAAACACTAACACTCTGTGCCACCAGGTTTCGCACTCCGAGGAGCAGCTGACTAAATCCTAGACTGCTTACGCAACCGGCGTGCAGAGCCGATGAGACGAGCACATTCAACGAGCCAAGGCGATGATCGCAGCCACGAACACTCCAGCTGAAGCAGCCTCGCTGCCGCTCGAACAATTACAGAGATGCCTCCTTCATCCTTTTTTCCATTTCAACGACCTCTCTGCTTCCCTGACACACAATACGAAAACACACACATTCCGGTTTCCCGTGAGAGAAACCAAAGCACAAAACACTTAGCCATTCAATTTTCCTTCCATTTAGGATTTGTATTTTGTTTACAAGAAGCATTTATGACCGACTGGTGCCGCACACAAACACACACACACACACACACACACACACACACATATCAAATCAAAGAGTCTGTTTGGAGTGTGTGACCATGCATTGACAGGGAGTGGTGTACGGTAGGGAAAATGACAGGAACGTTGAGTAGCCAAGTACCTGCGTGTTTGTTTGTGTGTGTGTGTGTGTGTGTGTGTGTGTGTGTGTGTGTGTGTGTGTGTGTACACACATGTGGTGACCAGCATCTCTGCACCAACAGCCAACCGCACCTCCCTTTAAATCCCTGGTGCAGCAGCTCAGGGTAAGGTACAGGCTCGCTGTGATCATTCACACCTCTGACCCGTTGTTCTTTTTATAAATGGGGGCGTCCCGCAGATTTTACAAATAGAGATCAGCCTGTGAAAACAGTTCACTGCAAACATTCACTGTTGCACCTCCCTTAAAAGAGATTTAAAACATAATCATCACACTCAAAGCAGCAGAGTCATTTTTCACTTCGGTCGGGCATAAGCTAAAAAACAAGACATCCTACACTTCCCATGGTGCACCTTGACAGTGTCTTCTGTCGGCCACTCCCTGCCTAGTAAACACTCAAATCTTCTAAACGACAACCTTAGATTTTACTCCCTCAGTCAACATGACATTACCCAGTCCAAAATCTCAAGCTATGATATGATTTACAGGAGAATTACATTTCTATTATGTGCGGCAGTGAGATCTAGTGTTAAATCCTATCTACATAGATCTAATACGTATATGACATCTCCATATTCACTTGTTCATTGTCACCAGAGTTAAAATAAAGACGTTCACTAAACACAGTTGGACATTTTACTAAAAAAGCCTGTTTGCTCTCTTGCAGAGTTCGATAAGAAGATTGATTAAATGTAAAGCTGGAGCTGGCAGCCACTAAGTTTGACTAAAGACTGGACACAGGAGGAAAGCTTTTAGAGTTACACATACATCACAGAGACATCTATCTAACATGAGATTCCCAGATAACCTGCAGCATGAACTGATTCAACTCTCCCTGTGAAACATCAAGGTTGCATGTTAAACAAGATGTAACATATTAACCCTTTGAACTCTGGTCTTATTTTTGGCTGACTGATATTTCTGTCATTTCTTGGAGTAGGCCTCATCTTAAGCTTAAGTTGCTTGATGTCTCTAAAATGTGTACAATCTTAGCAAAAAAGGATATGAAAGTCAATCTACGATAATAAATTATAAAACTCAGAATTGTGTCAATGCATTTAAAAAATGTTTTTAATGCAATTATGGCAAATAAAAACAATCATGAGCAACAACAAGTTATAGCCCCCCACACACACACTTTGTCACCCAAAAGCACTGAGGCCTCGTCTCCCTGCTGCAACAAAAAAATTATATTTTGGCTTTTGTAGTTTTTATTTTACCTCGATTTAACCACGATGCTGCAGAAAACCGTCTCTTGTGGACGTTCCCTTTTCAGAGGGTTAATAAATGAAACTCGATAGTGGGCAAACCTTCTTTAGAAGGACCAAAGCTAGTTGTTTTACTTTACTTCTAGTCTTTATACTAAGCTAGGCTAAGATCAACTGAACTAAGTTAAGATAAAATAAGCAGTTCGCTAAGCTATGCTGAACTAAAGTTAGTTAAACTAGGCTAAGCTAACCTAATATAATTTAGGCTAAGTGTCTCCTGTCTCTAGCTTCATACACTTTTGATTTCAATAATTATCAGTGAAGGTTGTGCTTTTCATCTATGAGCAGAGAATGACAAATTCTTTTCAACAGCAAAACATACAAAAATCTGTTATACATCAGCACAATGCATACGTAACAGAGTGATAAATATTGAATGATTTTCTATCGAGGAAATTTATATTAACATAATTATTTAAATTGTTTCATATTCTGTGTTCAAACAATAGTCTGATTATCCTATCATTTTTCATACATTTGCTTTATTGTCATATACTGCATATAAAAGTGAGCACAGACAGTGAAGACGCCTGAATAAAATCGGTGTTTATCAATGAACAAGTGCACGAGCAGCATCCATGACATCTCCCATGTCCCACCAGCTACATCCTGATGTGACGAGGAGGAGGCTGCAGCCACAGCCTCCACCGCTGCCAGCGAGACGCCCGGTGCCGAGGGTTTGTTGAGCACCGGACCATCTCTGTGACCTACATTGTGATCTGTGACTCATCATGCCGGGTACGTTGTGCGTCCTTATATCTTTGTGAGCAGCATTTTGAGCATTGACGTCACAGAGTGGGGACAATTTGGGGAAATGAGGACATTTAGGCCAGTCAAGAGTTTGACAAAGGCCAGTTTGAAGGTTAAGACTGGCTTTTAGGGTTAGGGTTACAATTAGGGATGGTAAGGTGTGTTTTTGTGATTGTGTGTGTGTGTCTGTGTGTGTGTATTGTGTCTTGGGCCCAATACACAAACACAGGTTTGTGAAGCTTTCCTTAGTAGGACTTTGCGTTGACTTCCAGTCATTGTGGATAGTCTCTATTAAACCTTACCATAACCTAAACCAGGACCAAATCATGACTAACCCAAATCTTTACCTGACCACAACTCGTCATGTTGGATCCCACCTGCAGTGTGTCCTCAAACTGCACTGACCCTCGGGGAAACCACTGACAGAGGGACAGGGACGGACGGACGCACACACACACACACACACACACACACACACACACACACAAACACACACTGCTGCAGAAACCTGGCTGCCCCCAAAACTACAGCCTGCATGGTCGGAGTGAGGGAGGATGAGTTGCGATCAATAACACAAATTGCTCTACACCCAAATATTGTAAACCATGTAAAACGAAATAATGCAAACAGGGATGTTTCCTGGAGGTATCAACAAACATAGCATTGTTTTCAGTGTGTGTTCAGCTGCTGCTGCTGCTGCTGCACAGAATGGGCCCCAATCCATCATGCACCTCAGGCCAAGAGGACACAAACACACACACACACACGCACGCACACACACACACACACACACACACACACACACACACACACACACACACAACACACACACACACACACACACACACACACACACACGCACAGTGGTGGATGCTGCATCACAGGGTGAGTCAGGTGCAGGCTGCTCCGGGTGAGGAGAAGAGGGCTACTCACCCCTCAGTGTGCTCCCGTATGGGGTCCGCGCCGTGAGCCCGGGCTGCAGCTGAACACACGGGGCGGTGGGGGCTCATACTAGGGCCAGGTGAGCCGGTGGGGGGGGGTCGCCTGCTCTCCGTGTCCGCCGAGAAGCCTCCGAGCACGGATGTGGCGCCGGGCATCACTCAGTCTCCTCCGGGCTCTGCGTCCTATTGTCTCCGCATCGCTCTGTCCTCTAGGATGGGGAGGATGGGAGGAGAGGGGGGGGGAAAGCCCTCCCCCTCCTCACCGCTCTGGCCAATCACAGCGCTGCTCCGCCGGGAGCCGCCGCTGCCCGCTGTCTCCGTACAGACTACGCTGCCTTCAAGGGCCGTCGGAAATATCTAAAGAGAAGGGTGTGTTAGGGTGTGTGTTGTTGACTTGCCGGGTGCTGTAACATTTACTGACTATGGCTGGGTTTTCTGGGCACGAAGCAAAAATCCTTACTGAGTTTTAATTTAAAGACACAGCCTAGTTTTGATTCGATTCAATTTGCATGGCGTTTGGCGGCCCAGAAAAACTCAACGCACTGCAAATACAGAAACACAGTGCAAACAAACAGAAACCCTAATAAGTGATGAACCTGGCTCTAGTTCAATGCCTGCTTCAACTAGGCTCATCACTTTGTTTTGGTGTTGTTTCAGCTATTGGCAGCACGTTTCTGTATTAACACGTGTTGCAGTGCGTTGGGCTTCCTCGGCCACTGTCATCGCGCCGAATCACAACATACATTACATCAAGGCACTTTACATAGTGATGTTGATAAACCCAACAGTTCCTAAACATGAGAAAATAAACTAATTTAAAAGGAGGAAACCTTTGGCAGTTACATAACCTTTTAAAGGTAGGGTTGCGTCGTGGCAATTTCTACAATCCCACCTTAACAACGAGGAACGAGACACAATTGTCTTACAGTATTGTCACACTTTAATGCTCAGAGCATGGTGCATATGACAAAGGTTAGTTGGTAATATGCACCCCGATGGGAAACAGTTCTTTGTCTTTATACATTTGGCTCACCCCTCCCACTCTGGTTGGGATCTACTGATGACATGAAAACAACAATGCCTAGTTCAAAACAATCAGGCCAAGATTCCTTCAGTAGTACAGGATACAACATGATCAAGGTAACATTGTATGAGATTCAATGATGATCAATCAAAGGGGAAATAAACATGATCATATTGGGGGCTAATGTTACATTTCCCTTACAGTTGGTAATTTATTTTTGAAACAATTTTATATCTATAAATTAATAAAGTTGTCTGAAACGCATAAAAAAAACACCCCAAATAAATGGTGACTGTTGCACCTGTGGGACTATGATACATATTTAAAATGGTTAGCTAGCATACCTGCCTGCTACTAACTGACCCGCCTGGCTTCAGCCGCAAAGGGATATACCACTGAGGAGGAGAGGAAAGCAAGAAGTTAGCGAGCGAGTCACAGACAAGTCGTCTTTCAGCAGTGGTCAGTCGGGCCACCTGCATGTGTTTTGGGGGCGTAGTTTCGATGAGTGGGCTGATGGGAGGGGCCCTAATGTATCTGTTGCAAGTTTAGCCTGTTGGCTTTTTCCAGGATTATCAACCCTAGCTTTAAATGGCCTAAAGAGTCAGTGCTGGGCCCACTTTACTAATCATTTTAATAATGCAATCTTTTGGAATCTCAGATCACTCAGCTCCACTCAAACTATTGAATGATGACGCCTGCAGTTATCGTTGATATTGTTCCGGCTCAGTGAAACACAATGTAAGTTGTTGGCCATTTCTATATCCAGTTATCTGACCTGTCTCCACATGTTGGTGACGGAAGTTTCTCACCAAGTTAAAATCATTCACTCTTCACTCCAGAGTTGTGTGGCATTCTCTCTACATTATTAAAGATTTCAGTTAACAGAACATACAACTCCTGCTGTCTGTTGTATTGTCACTGTATTTGTCCGTCCAAAAATCACATACAACATCTTATCAATGACTTGAAGTTGAGATTTACAAGGCAGTTTGAATGCCTCATGAATCAAACAGAGAGGGCGTCTATGTCTCACCTCATATAAAAAGAAGAAAAAAACAAACGTCACCTGGTGCTAATCTCTGCTCTGCCACATGACTGCGGCTCCACATCACTTATCTGTATCTCTACCAAACATCGGCACGATATTAAAACTGTGGTCCTCAACACTGCAGTGACCTGATCTGACATGATGCTGTTTGTTTATCTTTTCTGTGAGGACATTCTAGTTTTCTAGTTCTATCAAATGCACTGTAAGATACTGGTTTCCACTGGAGAGCCGCTGCTCCCATTAGAAACAAGCTGTTATTTGCTCATTCAGTGTTTTCTGTGTCTCCGTGACTGCGTCTCCCCTCATGACTTATCCTTTGCAGAAAGCAGCCCTGTGGTTACAGAGACGTTGCATCACAGGGTGGAAATAGGGAGGTGCTTTCCCTGGAGGTTGTTTCTAATGTCTCCACCAGCAACCATCACATGGCAGTAATATGGCCTGATTTACAAGGATAACCATCTTATAAGGTCGACACTGAACTCTCACAGTGAGGTCCAGGGAGCACCGGGGGTCCTTAGTGATGAAAAGAAAAACAAATAATCATTTATGTTTTTGGTATCTTCCCCTCTTTGGAATATGTTTTGGTTTGTCTTGTAAGTAAAATTCAAGGAGAAAGTAAAAATGAAATAACCTGAATTACCCGACTGTTGAGATGATGTGCTCAAGAGGCCAAAAAACACATTTTCGGAGGCCATCATGACCTTGAGCTTTCCCCAGCAAGTCTTATTAGTTAATCTGTGAGTCTAAGTGAACATTTATATCTCTTTTACACCATCATTCGCAGGTATACTCAGGTTTTTTAGATGCTTGAAGACCCGAATAAAAAAGGAAATTGACTCCTTTCCTATTGCCAGAAGAGGCAATTCTGTTTTTTTCCCCCGGTTTGTCATGTTTGACATCACAAATGTGAACAACTGAGGCGTTCTCTCACCAGGCTGTCTTGACAAATTAGTGCACTCAGATGTCACGTTCATTGAAACCCACGTCTTCTGCAGCGTCATTTGACCTGGGAGTGACTGCAGATAAGAGCCAGATTCCTAGAATAATGAGAACACAAGGCAAAAAAAGGCTTTCGTAAGGTCACAGTGACCTTGGCCTTTGAACTCCAAAATCTAATCTGATTATATTTTAGTCCAAGTGAACAGTTGTACTAAGTTTGAAGAAATTCACTCAAAGTCCTGAGATGCTGCGTTCACAAAAAAACAAAAACATGTTTTGTCAGGTCACAGTCACCTTATCCCTTGAACTCCAAATTCAGATCAGATCCTCCTAAGTGAATTTTTTTGGCTAGATATAATAAAACTTATTACGGGTGTTCCTGATAAGTTCACAAGAACATGAGGTCACAGGGACCCATGACCACCAAATTCTTCTCAATATTCTAATCAAATTTTGATAAATTCCTTCAAGAAGTTCTTGAGGTATTGTGTTCACAAAACAAAACGTCACTGGCTGCCTGCGTGACAGCATAACATGGGGAGAAGGTAAAGGTTTGCATTGCAGTTATATGGTTCACTTCCTTGTCTTTGTAGAGATACTTGTATCAAAAGTGGACAACCAAAATGCGGCCTGTTCACTGTGACAGGGCAATTACCAGGAATGATGGCAGCCTGTAAGGGACCTTTCCAGTCTGCTTTGCTTCTGTTAGATTTAACTGAAGCCACAGCTATAATTGCTTCATCTTTCAGAGGTTCAGGTGACAGAGTCGGCCATCGCTAAAGATGTGTCTTTAAACTTATTGAAGACCGTGTCCATATCCAGTGTTCAGAGCCAAATACATTTGGAGTCACTGAGTTAACAAGACATCATTTATTTCAAGGAATGCTAGAGTACAAGTGAGGTAATAAAAGACGGTTAAAACATTCAGAATTTCTACTGAACACTGACTAGAAAACACAAACGTGTGCAGTTGACTGGCAATAACAACATCATTGTGGACAGAGATGAAAAAAAGGAATGTGCAAACTTTGGCTCACGACCAGCATAATAAAGAAAACCGTAGCTTGCATCGTGGCAACACTTAAAAACTAAAGTCAGTGCAGTTATGATCATGTTTAAAAGGCATATTAAACTTATCACTTACAATTTATGGTGTGTGTTATAGTGCAGAAACTGAATCTTATACAAACAGATAAAGTGCCAGATCTTTGGTGTGAAGATGCTGGGCGAGGTTCCGAATGCGACACAGTCGAGTGTTGGTGGCATCTCCCGCGCTGTAGACCCGATAGATGTGGTAGCGCTCTTTCTCTTTCAGTGCAAAGTCCAGCTCGTTGGCGGAGAGGTGGATGAACGACTTTTCCTTCTTTATAGTGGACTTCACCTCCACGTACACCACCCTCGCCTCTCCTGCGGCGCCGAAGCTCAGTTTGAAGTCGTACGGCTGGCCGCTCTCTCCGCTCTGATTGCACCACACGATGTCCGTGGGGCACCCGGGGTCGCCGCTGTCCTTCCAGTGGCACAGGAAGGAGTTGACCAGCTGCTCCCCCCACTCGCCGATCTCCGCCATGTCGATGGCTTCGTCTGATATCACCACCTGGAGAGGAAGAGCGGTTTAGAAAAAGCTCGCTAACACTCAAACCCGCTGGGAAAGCGTCAAGTGGAGTGAGGGTACTGACGGTGGTGGGTTTCTGGCAGGTGAGCGTCATGTCCTCCAGAGGCTGGCCTTTGTTCCACTGGGGGAAGTCCAGGTGCAGGGGAGGGCGATACGTGTCTGCCGTCCCCTGGAACACACTCGAGAGCACCACAGCGTCAGGGACGACCCTGACAGACAAAGGATGGATCAGGGTGGAGAGTAGAGGAGGTGGGGGGGTAAGGGGGGGGAGCAGGTGGGATTACAAAGTGTATTTAGTAAAAATCAACATTAGTTTTCTGCATGAATATTTCACATAGTGTGAGATGAGGAGGAGAGGCCTACAGGCTGTTTGGAGCGTTGTGGTCGCCGGCTGTCTCAGCGGGCTGTGCAGATGGAGGACTCTGCTGTGCTGCGGCGCCTCTCTCTCCATTCTCAGCTCTGTCAGACTCAGTCGCCTCTGCCTGCTGACGATGCTCTGTCCCTAACACACAAGACAAAATAAAATAATTAAGCATTTACAGGAGGCGCTGCACATGTAGACTTTGACGATAATGCCACTTGATATAATCATTATGTTTTTTATTATAAATGTGAAATATAGCTCGGATTAAATGCTGCCACCCCAAATATCAAATGAAAACGAAAAAAATGATAACTGTTAAGATTAATTTTGTTGAACAAGCAATGGCCCATTAGCTTCCATTTGGCTGATAACTCCCTCACCAGGTTGATAAAAAGACAAAATGTCTGCATACACATCTATAGACATGACGTTTTTTAATAAACAGTGTTTAGACCTTAGTTTTTACTTTTTGAATCTAAAATAAGTCGAGTGCTGTCCGAAGGGTCATGGTGAACATTTATTGAGGATTACCTTTGCATCACTTTCCAATACTTTGCTTCTTTTAGTCCTTCTGTCTATTTTAAGTAGTTTACCCAGTAACAGATGTTCCTTGAATGCACCGCCTGAACGGGATAGTTCACCCAAAAATGAAAATTCACTCATCATCTTCTCACCACTCGTGAGAGCTCGAGAGTATCGTGACCACTGACCTAGTTTTGTGAGAACTGCAGTAGTAATTAGGAGGATAACAGCAGTCATTTAGATTTAAAACTTGCTGTAAATGACTCATTTTCGACAGTCAGGGCTTATAGATACATGTGGAGGCATTTATATATTTTTACTATTGTTTTTATTATGTTTGATGATGTGGTCGCCAGTTACTTCAATTGTATTTGATTTGGCTGCAACGCTGAGTCTCCAGAAGTGTTTTGTGGACATCGGCATAGTGGCGATTCGATAATAAGTTTATTTAATTTTCCAGTGAACTATCTCTATAAACCATTGGTAGTTACTCAGCTTCCCTACGTTCCTTAAACGCATCACCTGCAAACTATCAGCAGGTGATGCTCAGTGGTTACACACACTCACACACACAGCTACACATGCTCCATGTGTTCTTCTGAATGAAGAGGATTATCCAGGTGAGTTGGCTGCTCAATTGAGCCCAGCAGCATGAATCATGCATTTTGGTTGATTTCAGGAATTGAAGTTGAGACGTGAACATACTGTCAGTGATGTTAGTTCATGAGTTAATCAGTGTGATTGCAGCCTTGAAGCTAAACAAAGCTAAGCTGCTACATGTAGCTGCTGCTATCGCTCGGGTAAGAACTCAAGGTGATTTGTGTTTGAAGGGATTCGAACCAAGTAAATGAAGTGATTCAAACATTGTTGTTATTAAATAAATCTAACCTCTGTAATTTTGTGCAGCAAAATGTTGTTATTTAAAAAACTATACTAGAATTATGTTTTTGCTATCAGCCGCCCTGCTCTCTGCATATTATCATCGACCAGGCTGCAGTAAGTAATGTTTGGTCACTTCTTCGTCTTGGACATAATTTTACCATATAAAGTTGTTCTGGCTAACATGTTAGCAATATGTTGTCTGTTTACATGTCCAGCAGTCATGGAGAAACATTAACATTCATTTAGAGTCATGTCTCTGGAAGTTTATCTCTGGCTTGGTCTTCAATTAAGGATTAAGCAGTTCAACTTTCTTTTCCAGCTAGACCCTAACTTAAGGTAATTGTTACTGGGGTTTATCTGTCATTTGTTATTTCACCCGAAAACCATAACAAACAACCAAATGCAGCAGGAGACAGGAGCTGGTTGAATGTGTAACCTGGTGGTCGTGGCGCGGTGCTGATGTAGGTGGTCCCAGCAGCAGGGTTAGGTTGGTCTGGATGGCCTCTCTGAAACGCGGGCTGGTCTGTTGGCCTGGTGCTGCTCCTGAGTGGCTGGTGTCCCTCACTGCTGGGACTCTGGGGGGGGACGTGGCCTCCTTCTCTGAGCACTCCTTCTCTCTCTGGGCCTCTGTCTTTAGGGCCAGGAGGAGGGGGCCACATCTTCATGATGGCATCCACTACGCCTCCATCTGACTGACCTGCTGGCACATAGAAATCGTGATGAAAAGGGATTTGTGGTTTTTAGGTGTCAGGACATTAAAACGTAAATGTGTTTTTTCTGGAATAGCTGGACAAAGTACCTGTGCGACTGCTTCCACTGCTCTGTAAGGGTGCTCGAGGAGGCCAGCAGACTAGTGTCTCTTCCCCGTCCTGTTGTGCATGCCGTGGTGGCTCCTCTAGAGAGCTGATGGAGGAGTGACTCCTTGATAGGACTGAAGTTCAAAATGTTCAAGAGTTAAAATCAACAAGGAGAAACGGAGGATAATGTAAAAGCTGTGAAACGGCCAACACATGCAGTATAGGCCTGTTTCAGTGTTGTCATGTCATAAAAGCAGATTTTGTAATGGAGAAGTCTTTTGATCATATTATTCCTTGCAGACGTATGAATGTGTGCGCACGCTGCACTGACATATCTGCCCTCCTCGGTCTTTGAGCCCTGGCAACAGCTGCTCTTTTATGTTGCCACACACAACCGTGAACAAACCCAAATTAGCATATGCGAAAAACCCACTAGTTATCTTTCCGTTTGTGTGTGTGTAGAAGGAGTGTATGTGTGCGGGGTTGAGACTGAGAAGAAATACACTTTGAATATTATGAAATGATAATGGAAGTCAGGCCGAGTGTCACATAGAGAATTGGAGAAACTGCAGATGGAAGATGTCATTTTGACAGAGACTCGGAAAAAGCTGCACTGTCTTGTTAGAATTCATCTCAGGCTCCAGTTATAGCAGCGAGTTGCTGCTGATGTTCTGCATCAAACTGTGACTATTTCACACATTAACAATGAACGTTTTTTCTTTTCAAGCTTTACACTTAGTTAGTTCAAAACTATTAGGATCTGCCCTAGTACAAGACTTATGACTCTCAGGTTTCCATCTTGACATCTTCTTCTGTGTCTTATGTTCGGCTCCTCTTTTTCATCCAGAGATACTTGTGTTGTTTTTTTCATATTTTTGTCTTTCGTCGCGTTTCAGAAACATCAACACGCCTGAACGAATCCTTTCCTGTTTTGTTTCCTGTTTTGATCACACATCTGCTTACTTGGACATTATCTGGAGTTAAAACTAAGGGGCTTATCGGAGAAACTCCAGAAAAACATCCACAGCGATTGACTCAGACATTGTCATCTCACATAGAGCCCCTCCGGATAAAGATCTGGAGTTTTGTGAATGTTTGAGCTTTATTTTCTTTTTAAAGTCCTAGATTCTCTTGAGTCTGCTAATTTAAAGATTAACAGACCTTATCAGGTTGTTATTATTGCAACATTACTTCAGAAGGTTTATCAGATTTTACATGGCTCTCTTTGGAGTAATTGAAGGCTTTATATAAAGCTTTGAAATATGCAGTTGTACTCCCCAACACCATAAACATGCTCCGATGTGTAAAATCAGTGGTTTGTCTTTTAGTGCAGTGATGCCTAGTTATTTGGGGACGTTGATGATGGATGTGTTGACAGTGTACGTGTCCTGTGCACCTCTCTCCAGTTGAAACTCTGGTTTGGGAGGCTCTGGGACCTCCCACAGCTCCTGGTCACTGGGCAGCTCTCTGATGTCCTCTTTATCCAACAGTCTCTTCAGAGCTCTTGGGTCCTGCAGACACAAACAGAGGTAATGAGTGTGATACCGATACTCTTCACAGTTACAGCAATCATATTGTTTATATGCTTTTCTCAAATGTATTTACATAACAGACACAGTACTGATGCATCCCATCCTGTGTCTAAAATGCTTATTTAAAAAAAGAGTTACATAAAAAACCTTTGAGCTGGGTACGCTTTAGGTTTCATCTCTCAGATTCTCTCGCTAACATTGGCAGACATTCTTATTAAAATCAGTCTATGCCCTAATTAACATGTGCTGCCAGTGAGTGATCACTTCCCTGGCATAATATAAAAGTGAAAGTATAAAGTGGATGTAATGAGAGGGGAGGCAGATCTGTAAGAAGCTTCCTCAGATCCTCTCACATCTGCCTCTGTCTGACTCCAGTGTATTAAGTGGCTGTTATAGTGCAGAATCACGTCATTAAAACTCTTAATCAAACAATCGCAAATTCCATTTTATTGACTTTAGCAAAACCAGACATAGAACTCAAATCAAACCATCAGTTGCGTCTTATCCCGAATTCAGTATTGATTATATAATACGGCCTAATTCTGCTGCATGTCTCAAAACAGCTTCTGCACCCAAAAAAAGCAAGATCACATATTGAATAGAGATCAAAGTTGAGGCCTTAGGGAAGATCCTCTTTGTTAATCTCTGACTTCAGAGTTCTGTGCATCTGCACTTGCTGGAGAGATGAGAGCGAGTTGCCATGTAATGTAAACATGACTCCCTCCAGGGAAACAGCCTATTAGATCTAGCTACAGTCAGCTCCATGGTGGTAGCAGTGTATCTGTGTGTGTTTGAGTGTGTGATGGAAAAGACAAGGGGATGGGATGAAAGCCCACGAGTACGCAATGACCCCCATCACTTGATATGGCTTAGTGATCAATGCTTGAAGGGATCGTATACCACTTACATCGAGTGAGGTTATGAGGGCGCTCAGGAAATGCATCAGCTCTTTCCTGTGGCTGCTCTCTGTGCAGAACAGTTTCACCAGCTCCCTGGAATACACACACACACACACAGGAATACAAGGTATTATAAGATAACTTGTAAGACACATAGCAGTAGCCAATTGTAGTTCATAATTTGACACAATTGTCCGTGTGTGTACCTGCAGATGTCCAGGTTGGCTGAGAGATGATCCTTCTGGATGTAGAACTCCTTCTCATCCTTCAGCAGACAGATGACGTCCTGCATCTCCACTACAGCTTCATCGCTGTCGGCCACATCCAGCTGGTAGCGGATGTACAGTTTACCGACCTGGAGGCAAACAACAAACGTCACTTTGAATTGTACATACTCTAGGTTCCAGGTGACACTGTGTCCAGACACATTGCTGTTTTCTACTCGTACGAAGTTGTGTGTACACAATATTTCTTTGTATAGTTGTATCAAACAGTCTAATATTCCCATCTTCTATCAAACATCCAAACAAGAAACTTCCAATTCCCAAACAACGTTAAAGTTGAAGTTGTGATCTTCTGACCTGACGAAAGCTGAGACGTTTGATTTTCCCTCCGATGTTCTTTTCGACCAGGTCTGAGTAGAGATCAGCTAGGTCCTCGTGGTGGTAGAGGAACCTCTGGATGTAGGGCATGACGGAGTGCACCATGGCCTGCATGGATGGACTGGGCCTCAGGCTCTCAGTCTGGGGCTCAGTCTTGACGCACAGGGACAGGGGACTGACACGGCAGATCTCCATGAACAAAGCCCGGTCCTTCTCGTTGAAGGTAGGAACGCTGTTGGCTCGCTCTCCTGGGATTTCAAACAGGATTATATTAGTGTAGGTCTGGCAAAAACTCCAATTGGGAATAAAAACACATATTTATGGAAACAAATATGGCAGTGCTATACCAATGTTCCCAGTATTGTTTCTGGGAGCCTTCTTCTCTGCTGGTGGCAGGTTGAGCAGGCAGACCTGATCGTGTGGTTTAAAGATCTTCTCCAGCTCCTTGTTGTCAGCAATCATAGGTTTGCGTGCCAGACTCACCCAGGTGTTATCCTTGGTGGGAAAGACCCTCTTATCAGACACCATACCTGGACACAAGTGAGAAATGAAAACCATCAGTCGGTTGTGCACATTCAGTTTTTACAGGATATATCGGTTACATATCTTTAAATTATTAACTAGAACCTTATTGAATTTGAAAATGTTAAATGATCAATTCTGGGATTGGCTTGAAAAAATGAATACCAGTCAGATGGTACAGCAAATTTCTTCATGATGTCTACAGTTTTAGCCCAATTTTGTTTTATGCAGATATATAACTGTATGAATATATATATATAAGTGTTTCAAATCAGCAGTTCTTGTTTGCGAAATACCCAGTAATGTGTAAACATGATTTTCTGGCAAGTTGTCCTTGGGAATAGTGTAAGTCACATTGAATCTAAAAATATGTCTGAATGTAGTATGATGCAAATTGCAGCAACTGGGTGCCTTACTAATTGCTTTCATGAGCTCTCTGTCACGGCAAGTGCTGCAGCATCTGCTGACAGTGTGGGGTAATGGGCCAAATCAGTGAGCTAAACCACAACAACAAAGTTCCATTGTTCTTAGAAGCATGCAACTGTGCCTTTCACCCACGTGCCACATCTTTGTCCGGCTCATCCATTAGAATTCAATTAAAAAAGAACTAAGATATCTTTGAGAATACACACGTTCAGGTTGTGTGTTTTCTAAGATCCCTGATCACGTTAGAACTGTAAGTAACTGCCCTGCTGCCACACCTCCAAACACATTCAATACAGACAGTACAGTAAGCTATGTGACTCTTCTCAGTCTCCAGTGTGGAGCAGCTCCAGTCTGCAACAACACATTTGCCCCCTGCTGCTGTCAAAACATGTGTCATACTGACAGGTGGTGGATGATGCTCATCTGCAATAAATAGATAGGGCAGAGAGTCTGACACCCAGACACAGATTGAAGAGGTAGTGACGAGTGGATTGTGTTCATGAGGCTGTGAAAGGTGTTAACTTTACTCACCCTTCAAAGTGGAGCAGTAGCTGGAATTGAGCTCGAACTGAGGGCTGTGCTCCTGCTCGCCAGACACTCGAATTTGACACTTTTGAGCTGATGAAGACACAGAGATCATCTTACATTATGACATGTAAAGCTATTCAAAAGGGAAATAGAACAGTTGTCGAGCAGAGAGATGGAGAGCTCCAGGCAGATGGGACATGAAGAATAAGGAAAAGCGTGTGACTGAAAAGTGAGAAGCGTTTGGTCTTCTTGAGACAAAATGCTCATCTTGATGTCTGGACAGCTTAAAAAAAACACATGAAATGCAATTTTTGTAAATCAGATCCAAACCACATTTTGAGTTTGTCTAAAATGTGATTCTGATCTTTACAGATGTGTACAGTATGGATGCTCTGGCTGCTCCAATAGGATTACACACTCTGCTCTGATCCCTTACGGATAACAGTCTGAACAAAGTCTATGAAACAAAAGAATGGCAATCTGTTTGTCCTCACCAAGTCTGGCGTAGAGCACTGACACATCCTGTAGCACTTCAGCAGTTGGTATGGGAGATGAAGAACAGATCAGTTCCAACAAACCGACATACTGCTTCATATTGGGGCCGGAATCCACATTCAGCAGCTGTACATAAGATAGTATAGTAGTGTAATCAGACATTGTGTGTGCTGTCAGCAATGGGGTACTTTGGGCTGAATATGGGCTTCTATCAGTAATCATCTTTTATTTCTGAAACTTGAAATTATTGTCTTGATTTGTGAATATTATATAATATATTTTGTCCTCCAGTAAGTAGTAACTGTGTCCACTCATCAATGATGTTTGTGATATAAAAATATAGTCCTGTCTGTGAGTTAGAGCTAAAATCAGCCAGTTCTGCTCTTGCTTGGATTTCTGGAAGTTTAAACTTCATTAACACTTGGCCTTTGAGATGGTGTAACATTAAGGCAAAGATGTGAATAGAATGTTAATGTTTTGGTAACTTTAAAGGGTATAAGCAACCGCTTTTTTATCATGCCACTGCTGACCGCAACACAAGAGCAATGCTGTTTCTTTACTTGCATGTCTTTGAAATGGATCATGTGGTGAAGATGCTGACTTTTGGCCTGGGACATGCAGCTTTAGCTCAGCATGATGCTACTGTACATAACCATCATCTGTATATTTACCCCTTTTCCGTATTGCAATTATAAAGGTAAACTAGTGAAGTGTTTCAGGTGAACGGTAACTAAGCAGCATACTCTGGTGAAGAAGTCTTCCATGCCTTCCAGCGGATGGTAGAACGGAGCCAGGACTTTTGGCTCCTGAACACAGCTGTCAGGTCCGCGAGTCAGCAGTTTGTAGCGCAGGAACATTGTCGTGGTGTCACTCCAGCACACCTCCTTCAGGTGGTAGAAGCGTCCTGAGCACCAGACATCGTCGTGCCTGGGGAAGCAAATTTTACTTGTGACCTCGGGGTTTAAATCTTGAAATAAACATGAGAAATTGTGCGCATATAGCTATGTACCTTTTGTACTCGATGAACACAGCAGGGGTATGCTGGAACAGCTCCTTCAGGCTGCTCTGAGGACAGTTCGTATGCAGATAGGTGTACACGTTGTGGATGTGCTGAACTGTGGATGTGAAACTGGCTCCCACTAACTCGTCTTCAGGCGGTCTCTGCTCCTGGTCATCCGCCACTGGTTTGACACACCACTCCTTCAAGTAGTTTATCAGAGCCTCCACTGTGATACTCTGTCTCATTCCTGAAGGAGTGAAAGAAAGTGTGATGACGGACCGTTGTGTGAATGACTGAAACAACCTCGTGTAAATACATGAGGCTAAAAGCAGTGTTCCTCATTAATAATCCAGACTGTGGAGTTATTTTCCCATCACAGTTTTTATCGAAGGAATCAAAAATATTTTCTCATAATAAAATAACAGATCTGTAATTTTGTGTTTTGCTCCCTTGCTGCATTGAAGAGCTATTTGCAGCACTAATTGCAATTTAGCCATATCTCTCTACCATCGATAACGTTTTGACCATCCAAGAAGACAGTCAGACCTCATAGTTTTAGCTGCAGTTGTGGCATCAGAACTCCTCTTTCATTCTTAAGTCTGTATCTGCACCCCTGCTACATTTCATACATTGAATTAATTCTGTGGGAAACACTGCATGGAATATGAAAAAGAAAATTCTGACCTCCAAATTTCAATGGGTTCTTCCTATGGCCATATATCGGCCCTACACAAAATTTAAGGGATATTGGCTCAGTGGTTTTTGCGTAATAATGCTAATTAACAAACAAACGCAGTTGAAATCATAACATCCTCTGTAATATCTAAAACTAACAAGAGATCTACACCATAGAAGACATAACTTTACCTAGAGCTCTGCTGAACTCGCTGGCGTCTATGTCCACATAATAGACATGAGTCCCAAGCAGTTTGCTGACCTCAGGTGAGGTCAGGTAAACTGAATTGGGACAGAGGTACTTTCTCTCTTGCTCTCCTCCTTCCAGCGGGCGATGGGCTGGCACCCATTCAAGACGACACAAGGAGTAATAGAAGGATGAATTGGTGTTCTTGATTGTTCGACCATCACTGTCCACCAGCTGGGCTGTGAGGTACTGAGAGTACTTGTGTCTGAAAGAATGAGAGGGGTTGTGGTCAGAAATGGTTGAGAGATTTTCAACGGTCCGTACAGTCAAGGAATAGTCAATACCACACTATGACCACTTCTTTGACAAGATACACTTAATACACTATCATACAACTTCATAGATGATTATTGTGCATCTTCAGTTTGAGCTCAGTGATCTTGATGTTATTCATCACAACTCAACAAAGTGGCAGCACTGTGTGACCTACATTCCAACTGTACACAGCAGCACTGCATGGTTAATGTTAAATGCACTGAGAGGTTCTGATCCACGCTCTGAAGAAAATCTACTCATGTCAAATTAATTACTATAATAGATGACGGTTATGCTCCACGTTTTCCTTAGGACCTCATGAAAAGTAATGTCATCATACTTTCCCTGTGATAGACACACAAAACAATTTAGTCTTTGTCTGGCTTTAATATCTCCTTATGATTTCATCCCATTTTTAAGGGTACTAGAAGCAATGCACTTGTAGAAGCTAACATCTACTTGTAGACCGTATAATGTAAATTTGACCAGGTCATTACGGTGCCATTGTTATCTTTACCTAGATTCAAGTTTAGAAATAAAAATTAAAAAAAAAGTGATATCTTATATGATATGAATCATATCTCTCAAAGCAAAGTTATCTGTCAAATTTAGAACTCCGGAGATTGTCCAAACAAATTGGTCTCGACTTTCTCCAGAGTTTGTCTTCACATATAAACAATGCAAAATGAGAATCCGCAGTCAGACGCCTTCACAACAAAATAGAAATCTCCGGATTGTTCAGATGAGGGGTGGTGCAGCACACAGGAGCCAGGACATAACGGATTCATTCAGCTGCAGAGATCACATGTTTTTGTTTACAGCACATCAACGCTGACGCCGGCCCTTATCACTAAAAGCAGTGTCTTTTACGTGTATGGCTCGTTTTTTTATTATTTGTTTTTCTATATTTAAGTTAGTGTTTTTACAGTTTTGCATCTGTCGAGTATTTGAAACGTCACCCTGCTGTTATCTCATGAGGATATTTTCCAGAGTTTTTACTAGGGGGCTGGCTGGAAAAACTTGAGAAAGTCCAGATCCTCTCACTTTGACATTTGCATTCCCACATACAGCCCCTCTGGATAATTTCCAGATTTTGGAGTTCAGTTCATGTCTGAAAGCAGTTTTCGTTGGCCAGTGGTCAGCGCGGATAATGGTAACTTTTCTCTGCTCACCCCAACTGCTCGAGGTAGATGTTCCGCCCACATTGAGTCTGGTTCTCTCTACAGTTCAAGTCCTGCTCATTGTGGGAACTGTTGGGTTCCCACAATGAGCAGCACTATAAGTTTTAAGGTCCTGACCTATCTAAAGTGCCTTGAGATAATGTATGCTGTGATCTGGCGCTATACAAATAAAATGGAATAATTCCAAAGGAATATGTAGAAATACAGAAGGCCAGTGTGCCACTGCCTTTTGTTTGATTTAAATGTCGAACAATAAATCCACTTTACTTCCTGTCATCACTTAATGGTCACAGAACAGGAATTAGAACCCGACCCTGACTAACATCAACATCAATGCCATTAACCTAACCATTACATTTCTGAAAATAACAGACACCCAGTGAATGCACCTTGTCCTCAAATGTTACAGTACCCACTGCACAGAGCATGACAGAGGAGGAGAAATATGTAAGTGAATTTGTGACAATGAATGTGCGTGTTACCCGGTGTCCCAGTTGGTCGCCAGCAGCTTCAGCAAGGCCACTCTCTGCTGCAGGAGGAGGGAGCCAGGCAACTGGGCTGTGGCCAGGGCATGGAACTCCTCGCAGGGGTAGTCATCGAGCACAAAGTCCTCCCCAGGCCTCTGGTGCCACATTTCACTTTCAGCTGACCAGGGGCTGGAGGCCTGGAGGAGGGCCAAAAGACAGAGAAGAGTCAGGATTAAACAAAAAACACACTGTTAATGAAGTGGAGTCTCTCTCTCCAACCAGAACTAAAGGATTTGATCACAATACAATGACCCTGATTCTCTGTCAGGCTCCCCATACACACCAGAGGCAGCTTCAAAGTACTTACTGTGACCTATTTAGCTAGCACCTGATTGCCTATCAGATTCTATTTCACTATTCATATTGGCACATTTCTATATGGTCTAGATTTTGTCTTGTTTTTTCCAACTTACTGCAACCCTCTCATAGGTTCAATCACTGCTCTTCAGTGCTTTGATTATGCTTTAACTGTTTCTCTGCAAAGATTATGTTGGATGACTTTTCCTTCTTCAAAACTGCAGCTCCAAATGTCAATGTTCCGGTGCATCATTGTTTTCCAGATTTGACATCTTGTGAACTGAAAACCAGTGCACGTGCATTGGATTAAACCTTTCGAAAGAGCAAATCTTTATTTTGAAACTTTGTAGAACTAAACCTACTAAGATTCTAGAAGCACCCTGATCTGGATCTGTCTCAAAATTGAATGGGTTCCCACTGGACACATTCCACACCCTTCCACTCTCTTGTTGTAATCCCTCCTGTGTTTTTTGTATAATCATACATACAAATCCACAAACAACCAGACTAGGGTGAAAACATATCCTCCTTGCCGGTGCGAAATATGAGCAATAATTAACAATGGCTTCAGTAATTTATCTCGTTATTTACTCCAGTGCTTTTCCTGCTGGGCCAAAATGGCGACTTTGAGTAAGGCCTGTTACATGAGGGCAGCACAAGTCATAAAATGAATCTCAACAAATCCACATACTGTCCCTGGTAGCTTTGGCTCGGGCTAAAACAGGCATCAGGAATGTCTGACCTGTGCAGCCTCAGCTCTGTCTGGGACATGTCCCACTGCTCACCTGCTTTTTCTGCTCATCCTAAAGGCAGCTATTCATCTCTGTAGTCCTTTTAATCTTAAGTGCCTTCATCCCTTAATCACGACCTGATTCATCATGATGAGGCAGTTACTTTGTAATGCCTCGGGTTGCCCACGCAACCGGTAAATATTGTGTCCTAACACAACAAACCCGTAGCCTTTGAGCATCTGTGCTCACAAGTGGGGCTGTCACTGCCCCCGATCGAGTCTTTTGTGCCTTTCCTAAAAAGCTGAAGCCATGTTCTCCTCACCAGATCTCTGGAAGTGAGTGTTTGTGTCTCTTTACGGATGATGAGACCGTCTCTGACTCCCAGTCTGCTGAACAGCTCCCTCCATCCTTCCACATCATGGTCAGTCTCCACATAGCAGGGACTCAGCAGGACCCAATCATAGCCTATTGGAGGGAGAAGTGGCACTAGGTTAAATTTTTACGATCAGGGTCACCTAAAGAGAACAGAGTCTTTACAACAATGAAGATATAATATGAGAATAAAGTCATATTTTTCTGCTATGTGTCAGAAATATCAGAGGATACAGCTGCAAGTCCACTTAGGCATAGTTTTCAGGTGATTTATGATGTACCAGTAATTTTTACGGATTTGGAAGTTATTCCAGAAAAGTTAGAGAAATTGTAACTTGTAAGTCTAATGTAATGTAAGAGTAATTCATAATTTACAGTATATAATATAGAGTTTTGAATAAACATCAGCAACAACCAAAAATTCCGCCAATGCAATTAGTTTGCACAATAAATAGTTTGTATAGTTTATAGTGTGACAATCTGTTTTAGTATTATATTTTTATAGTTGTCATTGTCTTTTCAGAAAATGTGTATGTATTGGACAAGAATAGATTGGGCAGCAACTCAACAGCTTACTGTCCTGATTCCACTGCCACTTACATCACTCACACACACACACACACACACGCACACGCACATGCACACGCACACGCACACACACTCCTCTGCTCAATATTCTTAGGCATTTCATGCTTTCTTTAACCATAACAATGGAGGAAAAAACCCTAACATAATCACAAAGCGTTTCTCCACAGAACATGTAAACACACACAAACACAAGCAGACACAGCTGAAAAATGTTTCCATGTGAAAAGGGAAATACAGTAGCAGGAGGGGGTTTGTGTTTGTGTGTTTGTACCAGGCAGTGTCTTTGTCAGGTTGATGTTGCCGTACTCCTCAGAGAAGTGTACTTTGTCCTGCCCTGGGCACAGCAGCCCCCTGCTTGTGAGGACAGGAACTGCAACGTCCAAGTGCTCGTGGCTGGAGGCGGAGTGCTGCTTGATGAAAACCAGGTAGCTCACCACCACTGCCTCGGGCTTTGACTGATGATGATGATGATGATGATGATGATGTTGAATCAGTCAAGGGGGGTCAGAGAAAGAAAGAAAGACATTTAAGTAAACTACAAGGGGAGAGATACTAAACCTGCTATGTGAAATTAGCATAATATAGTTTTTGATTGATGATATTTAGATGCAGATGGTAAAACTAGATTTATCCATTAAGCACACTACCTTCCATTTGTTGTTCCGTATTGTGGGGTAGATGTGCTGCTCCAGCAGCTCTTGGGGCTCCAGTTCATGAACTCCGAGTCGTTTCAGCAGCTCTCGAACCTGCTGACTCTCCAGGGGCTCCACACAGCTCAGCAGAGAGGGATGCACCACCTTTACATCCTTGTATAGTGCAGACAGAGGTCCTATAGAAAGAGGGTATGTTAAAAGAAAGCTGGTTCGCAACCATGAACCTGAATTCTTTAGAGGATACTTTGGGTTTTTAGTTTCAGTGTTAGCTTGATTTTTGATAAGAAGACATGTTTAACTTGGTCCACAGACTGAAGGCACACTGGTCCACCCCCACTAACTGCTACAGAGCGCTGATTACCTGTGATAAACAGTGTGTACGTAGAACAAGGTATGAAGGTGAAGCAGAACCAAATCCAAGTCCTACGTTCGATTTCTGAGTCGCTTACGAAGACACCAGACAGGATTATTAGAGCCAGCAAAGTGCAGTGGCAGGATGCTTACATAAGAGTGTGAAAATCAATTATTCATGTCTGTCCTTCTAAACCTCTTCTGTCTGTGAATGTGATGACGCACCTAACGTGTGTGTGTGTGTGTTTTATGTCGGCATATCTTTAGAGAGAGGTCAAGTTTGTCGTACACCTACTTCTCTGCTCTCAGCGTCTGTGAATGTGCAGACAGAGCCACATACTGCTATAAATAAAGTTTTAGTCTCAGTTACCACATCTGTTTACCAGAGTATCTTGCTTCAGATGAATCAGAATTCAATGCTGGGTTTTTTACAGTGCCGATCAGTGGGCACAGATTGTCACATGTGCCCCTCATCATCACTTAGGTGATGCATATTTATCTGTTTAAATTGAATAGCTTGTTCCATCAAAGTAAGATTTGTCTCCTTTTGTATAGCTCTATTCAGCTCTGTTCAATCAGGAGGCATATGGATCTTGGCAAATTTTACATTTCTATAAAATGATCTCACATTTAATGATGAGTGAGATCTCAGCAGTTTATTTGTTGAAACTTTATTCCAAAGTCTTGTTTTAAATGTGTGCACTCTAATGTGTTTTCTCCATTGACCTTTCAGAAAATCCTTATAAAAAGATTTTAAAGTTTAGAACCAGGCCGACCAACTAAGAGATAAAGTAGCTTGTGCTCAGTCTACCTTGGAAGGTTGCAATATTATGACTGAAAATCTAAATCTTGATTAAGAAAATAAATGGTATTTTTACTTCTTTTCCATCAGTCAATAACTAATAATGAATGCAAGACTGTGATGTAAGTGAGCTGTTGTATATGTTAACATGAAATTACCTGGCTGACTTGGAGATTTCTTTTTCTTAGTCTTGGTTTCTTCCATTGGAAAGAATACTCCCGCTCCATTTAATGCCACCACACTTCCATCAGCCAGGGGGATTATGGGTAGATCCCTCAGGCTCTGCAAGATGGCATCTGACTCTCCGTAGCCATACTCCAGAGCTCGGAAGTTGCAAACCAGCAACTTGGCCAGCTGTCGCAGACCGCCGTCTGAGAAGAGGACACAGGCACATTTCCAAAACTGACTGAGATAAACAACAGTTGCTAATAACCTTTAGTGGCTGAGTAAGTTAAGTTAAATTTCAGAGCTCATAGGCACACAGAGAGGACTCATAGAGGGACAGACAGGGACTAGAAAAATGGTATGGATAGTTTTACAGTCCATCGGAAACACTGAGGATGTAAAACATATTTTGGTTATTATAAAATATTAATGGTAAAACAATCTGTAGTATATGGACCTTCAATACTGTGATGCATTGAACTTTGGTTCTGTTAACTTTGGCCGTATTGTGTTGCTGTTCAACCTTGTGACATACCAGTATAAATGTAATATCAGCATACTAGTAATCACTGTAAACTGCACATTACACAGTGCACATGTAGTGTGTCAGCAGCTGTGGTTATTTGTGCGACATCATAATCTGACGACTCCTCCTCTTTCTCTCTTCAAACACACTCTTAAGTGCACAGACCTGAATGGATGCCTTCCTCCCTCATCAGCTCCTTGGCCATGGCTGTGGTCACCGTGGTAACATCTGATCCCCGCAGGTTTCGCACTCCCAGGTGAGTGAGCAGGGAGGTGGGTGGGGCTGGGCTCAGACCCATATGGAGATAGGACAGAGACAGATGTCTCTCAAGCTCGTCTCCGCCAATCACCTCGCGGATCACGGCATCTCGACAGACGGCCACTTGGGACGGCAGCTTGTACACAACCTTACCTTCTATGACAGAGGTTTAAAAAAAAACAACAACGATGAGCTCTGTATTTTTTACTCTTGTCAATACTGTTTTTGTGTGTTTGTTTCATTTGTGAGTAGCACCTGAGCTGAGTGTTGGCAGGAAAGCCTTTCCCTTAAGCAGTTGGATAATCTGCCCAGCAACAGGCTTGAAGAAGTCCATCACTTCATCAGGCAGGGGGATGAACTGTAGGAACTGGCAGAGGCCATTCAGGCCCCTGAACTCTGGGTGTTCCTGGAGAGAGGGACAAACGGGACACTAGTTAAAAGACAAACAATACTCAATGGTTAATGACTACTAAGTACTAATGGGTATTATCCCTGCATCATGTTTTAGACATCCTGTAATCCTTTATCTATTTTATTAAATGCATAATTTCTCAGGTAGTGGAGTTTTCGTGGACCGAATCTGTCAAGAACCTCAGGTCTGTATATTTTTAACAGTGATTCTAACACTGTCAGGTTAGAACCCAGATCCAGATCGAGGGACAGATCCAGTGTAAATAATGGATCTTGATAAGAATATCAGACACATTTAAAGGACTTATATTTATGTGTGTGTCTGAGTGACATTCAAGTTACTTAGGAAAGGTGTATAAAACTGAATTAACAAAGTAACTTATTTTTCACAATGTCTTCGGTTTTATACTAAGAGCCAAATCTATGTATTGTATTATATGATCAAATTTCCTTGAAGGGATCGTCAGAGTAAAATCTTCCCTTATTTCAAATTTCAGTGAATTAATCTCATGATACAATTCTGTCTTACAGTGAAGACGTCCATGGCCTGAAGGAAAAGTTGCGGTATCTCAGATCGAAGCCACTGGTTCCAGAAGCTGTCTCTGTCCACGTCTTCACGAGAGGAAGGGATGTCAAAGTCACCTGGAGAACAGTGTCAAGTGAGTGTCAAATTCCTTCTTTCAAAACTGGATTGCTCTAAAAATTACTTTAAAAATTCTTCTCACCTTGGACGATGAATCGGAAGCCGAAACTGCGAAGCGGCAGGTAGGCAAACACAGGCTGTTTCTGAGGCTGACACACAATGCCGTCTCCAGTGTTGTCGCTTCCAAGCTGGAACGCCAGGGCAAGTTCAGTCGCCTCAACGTCCTCTTTGATCTGAAGGGGAAACGGATCAGTTTCAACATAGATGCATCAGCTCAAAATAGACAGACTCACAAAAAACAGGACTAGGTTCCTGTTAAATGAGAACAAATGTCTCAACATATGTTTACTTGTCAGATTCAAATCTTCTCCTACAGAACCTAACTACAGGTGATAGGCGACTGCCACTGGGAAACTGTGGAGGGAAAAACATTTTTTGATGAGCAAAGTCAAAGGGATTCCATTGAGAAATTATTAGGCCAGATGTTGTAGCCAAGACCTTATTTGTGAGATTTCACTGAGGCTGGCAAGAAGCAGAAAGCCAGACTTTTGTGAAGCAGGACAAAGAACATTTATGAGGAATAAACACAGGAGCATGTCAGCGAAACCCGAAGCTAAGGTGAATTTTACTGCTCAGGACTGATGTGAATGTAAAAACTCAAATCTACATTGACCATGAGGCTTGCGTGTTTATTACCTTCTTGGGCTGCAGTGTAGTTTTGACCACCAGCCAGCGCTCTGTGCCCTCTGTGTGCTCCACCTCTACTACGTCATGACTCAGATCTTTTCGAGTCATGGTAACGAGACGGTTCTCACTCTGAAGAAAGACAGCAGCAGCAGGAGGAAATAGATTAAGACTTCTTTTAGCTTTGAAAGAATGGTTTTAGCTTGGAGTGTGTTAGAATGTTTGAGTGCGAGTACAAGAGCTACCTGATTGTATATGCTGATAGAGCGCAGGCGGTGCAGGAAGAGCAGCAGGGAGGGGTGCACATCATGAAACAGGTTCCTGGTCTGATGGCTCTCGGAGCGCAGAGGAAGGCAGATCTTGGTGGTCCAACTGATGAGCAATCAAATTCCATAATGCGGTTAGAAAACTGGTGGATCAAATATGCGGGTTTAATGATGAATAAATGCCTTTTTTTATTGTTCCACTCAAAACATCAGGACAAAGATGTTATACCTAATAGGCTGCATAGCATATTAATAATCTATGTAATGTGGGGCTCAGTATCTCGCCCTCCAACCCGCTAGTTAGTGGACAACTGGTTCTACATCCTGAGCCACAGCCGCAACGTGATAAACTAAGAAAGCTCAACTAGCTATGGATTGAAGTGTTACTTCTTTCAGCTTTTCATTAATGATTGATTTCTAATTTTAGTTGACATGTTTGAGGTACCACATTTACTGATGTGATTAAAAACCGGAGTTGCTGATGATATAGAGCTGAATTATGGTGTGCATCTTTTTGAATTAACCATCCATTTTGCTGCTTCAGTTTTGGGGTCGTGGTGTTTATAAATACTGGCTCACTGCCAAATTGTCATGGCTTATTGGGAGACATGAATCTTACATCATCAATTTGTGTTTTACCTTTTGTAAAGAAAAAGACAATCGAATTTATTTTCTTCCAACCTGATCTGGTTTGCGTTCCTCAGCGCTGCATCCAGAGGCCTCTCATCTTCAGTCCAGTGGGGGAGGATGTATCCCATGGATAAGCCACAAGTCTTGTCGAAGCACAAGTGGAAGCCATTGGAGTGAATCTCAGGGCAGTCTGTGATCTTAAACACTGATTTGAAGCCGATGCCCTTTTGTCCTGTAAGGAGCAGTATCAGGATTATTAAAATTTCTGTTATGAGACTAACATCACGTTTTAAAACACTACCGGTATTTGCAAATTCAAGCAGTGTTCAAGACACCATGGACATGCTAACCAATGTATCCGTATTTGTGTTTTCCCTTGGTGCTGCGACCCACATCACAGATGGCCCGGATGTTCTTCTCCTGGAAGCCGATCTCATTGTTGAGGACAGTGATGCAGTTCTTTTCCACCACAAAGGCCACAGATGGAATGAGGCCCGCATCTGATGGGTAACTGTTGTCATCAGCATTCTGAAATAATATTAGAGTAAGTTATAGTTACATTTAAACAAGACATGTAACTCTTAATAATTATCATCCCAGTACATCTGTCTGTCATCCCTCCCTCCTTCCATTTGTTTATTTTTTTCTCCAGTTGGCATGTCCCTGGACCCACCTAGGCGACTTTTCCCCCTGGCTGCTACCATGATTAAAACCATGTATAAAAGCATTTGTGAGGGTGTGAATGTATTTGAAGCCACCTGAATGAGTTCCAGGACAAAGTGTGTATCTTTGCTGTAGAGTTCCGTGGAGAGGCGTTCCAAGCTGCGGCCCAGCCTGTCCTGCTGAATCTGCATGAGCTTCTTGCCTTCAGCAGTCAATTCCACACCAATACCAAACTCGTTCTTCCTGTCAGCGATTGAGAAGAGACACAAGAGGTAAGCAAAGATCTGCTTTACTTTAAGGGGCCACATGGGGTCAAACAAACCATGATACCTATATGGACAGAGTGAATATATCTGCAGATGGTAAATATGAATAAACCTGATGTCGTCAATGATGGTTCTTTGGGGAGATAACGTGGTCTCTGATTGGCAGCCGTCCGCATCATTTTCATTAGAATCAGACATTTCTGAGTTGTCTTTGTCCTGGACTCTTTCTGCTTCAGCACTGACATCGGATGTCTCCCCATTAGAGACTGAGGCAAACTCAAACAGCTCCTCTTCATCCTCATCCTCCTCAACCTCTACGTCTTGCTCGCCATTAACTGTAAAAACAGTTAGCCATTAAACACTAAACAAAAGGGAAAATTGGTTCCGTGCTTCACTCGCAATTCCTGTGCTAGAGTTAAAGCCACCTTGATGTAGGCTCTGGTTGAGCTGGGAGGAGTCGAAGCTGCTGTCCGTGGGGTTATCCTCCAAATAATCGTCTTCACTCGTGTTCAGCGCCGACAGACTGCTGCTCTCAGAGTCTATCAAATTGGACTGAAGTGAAAAATGAGAGGGAAAGAAAAGGAAAAGCACATTACAAGCCTAGAATTAGAGACCTGCCAGAGGAACATGACATTGAATTTACCACATGTGTTGTACTGTATGGTTGTGGCCTTATGGTACACAGAGATCATCATTACAATGGGACTAATTCTGAGACATTTTTCCTTGATTTTACAGAGAAACTTGCTCCTTGTTTAGTCAAAATGTAACGTGAGCAACCTTTGTTTATTCCACTCTTTACAATGGCACATGATTCACACACTTGAGTAGTGAGAGTGCACTTGTGTTGTTTTTTGCATTTGAATTATGACTCATCCAATTCAATGAGAACAGATTTTCAATTTTTCTGACCTTGGCCTGCTCCAAAGGTGCTGTGTGCATGTTGTAGCTGTGGCTCTGTGGTGGGTTCAGTTTCTTCTCGTAGTCTTTGGCCCAGTCTGTGATCCCCAGGAGAATGCCCAGACGATGCAGACAGTTCATGTGCCTTGGGTCGGACTGGGCCACGGTGATTAGGACCTGTTTAGACTTGGCCTGGCCCAAGACACGGGAGAAAGGCTCCAAAAAGACCTGGAGGCCACATTTATACAAGAACAGACAAGTCACTTCTTAGTCATCGTAACAACAGAAGCGTATTGCCCAACCCTTAAGCCTTTTGCTATGGAAGCTATGTTGTAATACCTGCTGCAAAAAAAAACGAGTGAACATGAGTTGCACAAATTGTACAAGAAATTAAATCAATACTCATACCTTCCCTGATGTACTTATAGCAAATTATAATATACATATACTTGTCAGATTATTAAATTTCATGATTAGACTTTGAGGTCCTAGGAATATCAGGACACAATAACTACACTTATCGGGATTACCCTCATTCCATTTATCCACCCACCCAAATGAACCCTGGAATGAATTAAACACCTTCAATGTGGAATACCTGTTCTCACTATTTCTTCTCTCAAATCCAAACAGAGCTTCAATTTAACATCTCACCAGAAATTTAAAAAAAAATTTGATCCTGTGATCTGAATGTGCAACGCAGTGAGACTGACCTGCTGCAGAAGAGCCTGGCAGGTTCTGGTGGGGATTCGCATCAAACAGGCCAAAAGGAACTCGGCCACTCTGCTGTAACATGCCACGTTCTCTTCATCCTGAGACATGTCTAAACAAACCAAAACTTTATTTTAGAAACTTTGAAAGATTTAGGCAGCATTTGGTCCCTCCTGTTGTGAAGCAGTTTGAAAGTGTAAGGAAAGAAAAAGCTTCAAACTCAGAACCCTCATGCATCACTACCTTCTTTAGCCAACGCTGCTGCAAGGGAGCTCTGCATGTAGTTGGCCAGGAGGGCAGTGGGAGCATTGACGATCCCATCAGCGACCACCATGGACACCAGATGGCCGGCTGTGCCAGTTGGGTCAAGTGTCATGGCGGAACTGGAGAAGTACTTGTCTCCTGTGTGTGTGGTGATCCTGAGAAGCAGACCTGGTCTAACCTCCAATGCTGCAAGGCCTGTGTTAGCTGTGGGAAAATCAATAAAAAGGAGTTTGTAATTGCGATATTAACTACACATATGATTAATTGGCAATATTAACAATATTAATCTATCATACGTTTCATTAACATTTTAATTTACTCATTATTCAGCCATTCAAAATGAACCATGTCTGACTTGTACCTGCATTTCTTTCGATGAAATCTTTGAGGGAGCCATGAAGGGGTTTAAAGATCAGCTCCCACTGGCTCCACTCACTTAAATCCTCCAGCAGGGGGCAGGAGAGCAAGCTAGCCATGGCTTTGGTCTTGGACATTTCACCAAGAAGCCCAACTGCCTCAAAGCCAACTTCAGCACTGTTCCTGGGAGGGAAGAGTAATATAGACAGAGACAAGGATGAAATAGGAACTGTAAAGTCTACTGACAGGGGAGGTTTCTGATATATCTGATTCAGTAGTTGGCTCCTTTAAAAGAGGATTGCACTTATTTCAATCATATTTAAACACAATGGAGTGCGCAGCCAGGACATCAGGCTTAAAGTGACCAGAGCGTTCCAGATAGATGATCCGACACATCAATTAATAACTAAGCAAATGTATGAATAGCGACGGAGATACACACAAAAATGCATGTTCTCCTGCGAACGGGGGAGAGAAGTTCTGTGAATAACAAGCACCAGCCCAGTGTAGCCTTGGTTTAAGAACTCTTCCTTTTTTATTTTACCCATTGTGACATTTTCAAACCGTTTATGTGCTTACTTAGCGTGAGTAATATCTGTGTGGTAAAAGAGCGCTCACATTGATTTGCCTTGTTTGGCAAAGAGGGCAGACTCATAGAAGACCTGGCTCACTCCTCCTCCAGCCAGTCCTCTCTGGAGTTTGACCAGTCCAACCAGAGTTTGCAGATTTCCGTAGCCGAGGTCACGACTGTCCCGGACACTGTAGTGAGACCTCAGTGCTGATTCAATATGGGAAAGCTGGAAAAAGGAACTCATTGGATTTAATTAACCTATAAACAAGTTTAGTATTATTGCAAATGCACAGTTTGAGCACATGCACAGCAGATCAACGCACAAGTAGGAGCTATTTGAATGTGAGTGGTGGATTTTGAGTACAAATTCTAGGATGAAATCAAATAAATCTTCATCTCAAACAGAAACGCCATGCTTTTGAATTAAGATAGGGAAAAAAAGTTATATAATAAACATTATAACCGGATGATGAGGAGCTTTCCAAGTGCATGAATTTGTATGTTTAGGCAACCAAATTTGAATGTGCCTGGAAATAACTTACTTCATCTGGGTCAGTAGAGGTTATGTTGCCACACTGCTGGATGAACTCAAACACATCTTGCTTGGTGGGTCGGAGACCAGTACCCACAAGTTCCACACTGCAACTGCCCACAATCAAAGTGGAGCCAAGTGTATCCTGCAGCAACTGCAAACAGCCAGAGTGACACAGGATGAAGACAATCTAAGTGTTTTGTATACGCTTATATTTAGATTTTTTATTTAAAAACACAAAAAAGACAGTTGGCTGCAAAATAAAAAGATGAAAAAACAACTTGTACCTGATTGTTTTTAACCAGAAACTCCAAGAAGTTGCCTTGCTCTAAAGAAAGGAAATCTTTGACCTTGAAGTTTTTGATCAACTTCCTCTCCAGAGAGGCGATGTGAGCCAGAGTTATGGCTGAGTTCTGAGAGGACAGACTGTCTTTAAGAAACTGCTTCACTTTGGCTGAGAGACACAGAGCAGAAATGTCAATCATTACAAAAATGCATTATTATACACAATCATGTTAGTTAGTATATGTGGCAAAAACCCTATGTTGTCGTTTAATACCTTCACTGGGGAGGGGTGTGCTGAGTTTGTCCCCTTTTGTATTTTTTTCAGTGGTCTGGGGCGCCTTGTCTTTGGGCACCAGGTCGTGTGGGACAGCCAGCGAGCCACCACAGATGGCCAGCTGAAACAGGGCCGTTGCCAGACGGTCACCTGACACCTGCAGCAGAAAGGTCTGGACGTGCTGGATTGGAATTCAGACAAAGCTCTATATCAGATATGTGGTCATTTGACACTCACATGACACCACACATGACCATACTGAAGAGGGCTGATTTAGGTACCAATTGATTTTAAATATCGATTAGAAACAACATATCAGAGTTAACACTTGAACAAACATCAGTGTGACTGAGAAAATATATTTAACATGTATTTCGACTTTTCATTTTGTCCCAAGTCCAATATGCTAACATGGAGGAGACAGGGGTTATACTGAGTTATACTGCAGCAAGCCACAAGGGGGTAATCAAGATGATTTGGATTAAATTAAAGAAAGCTGTCGCTACCATCTTAATTTTACTTTATACTTCCAAGTTTTTATCTCCAGATGTTACAAAGTGGTTTGGGTAATAAGTAACCGGAGGTGTCCGTGATGTGACGTCATTCTTAACACATTGTCATAAATATTTCAAATGGTGATGAAAAATATCTGCGATTTCACAGAATACGATGAGTTTAAACCTGAACCAGTTGAGTTTCATTTTATAAAAAACATTAACTATAAAATCTTGACTGTAAATAAACCAGGTAGGATGAATGCATAAGTTTTATATTTCAAGCTGCCCCGTAGACCATTATAAAAAGCATAATGCAAACAGTAAAAAGTGACAAGCAAACAGTACATCCCAAACGGGCAGGTGTAAAACAGGCTCTGCACTTCTAAGGTAAATTCAAAGAACACATTCGTCAGCGTCTAGCACCCACCTGGGTCATCCTGGGACTGAAGACCCCCACTGCATTTGAGAATACGGCCAGCACAACCTCAGCTGCTGTCAGGGATGCATACTTTTTCCTGAGGTCCAAGCTGCCTGGGGAAGTGAAGGAACCTGCTCCTTGCAATGGCTCCAACACGCTCTTCTTCCTCTTTCTCAGCTGCTCTTGAGTCTCCTCCTCCAGCTCCTTTTGGATGACATCCGTGGCTAGTGCCAAGTTGGCATGCTCAGAACGACTCACCTTGATCAGTGTCTGGAGATGAGAGGCAGGATTAAGAAAAATATAAGTAAGTAGGTTCATTTGAGTAACCTTCCTTCAACACTGAACTGATTTTATGTAAACAAGGTTTCAGCAGTGCTATCATCAGCCCACTGCAAAGGATACATATTCACATCGGGGTTGATCATACGTAATAAATATTCTACTAAAGTACATAGAAAGATAGGAAAGAGCTGTTAGGGCCCTTTAAGGGGCCCAAAAAACGTTGTGATTCAGAGAAAAGTAAGAAAAGTACCTTCACATGGCGTGTTTTAATAAAGAAAGGAAAACAGCAAAAAACTGTTTTAATCGAAACCAGAAAGACTTTCAGATAAAAAAGTGAGGGTGGGATATAAGACGAAAACAAAGTGAAGATAAAGGCAGGTTTTAACGCCATTCAGTTAAGAGGTTTTTTTTAAAGTTTCAAAAATTTGTTGAAATTAATAGGTCAAAAAGAGTTAAGCATTTTGTTAAGATGCACACTTTAAATACATTTTCTTTTAATATCACAGTACTTATATATATTTCCTCCAGTTCAATGTGGAAAAGATTTTATTTGAATACCCCTGATGTATTGTCTGTTATTGCTTTAGGAAGGTCGAGTCTCTTACCGCTATGGGCAGCCCAATGCTGTGTATTCTAATGCCAAGCTCATAGGGAGAGTCACAGTTGTAGTGGTCAGCCAAATACTTCATAAACTCAGCCAGGTCTACTCTTGCCTTGGTCTGCTTTTTCCGAAATAAGCGAAGTTGCTAAACAAATGAAACAGAGTGGACACATTTAGGGAAAAGTTAAGGGCACGTTAAAAAGTAAAACAGAAAGCATATGTACTCAATACAGCAAACTCCATCATGTATTTTCTGTTAAATAGGGCTTTTCATGAGTCACTATTCATGACAGAAAGAAAGATTTGGACTGATTAAAAGAATTCGGTGCATGTGACACTTAAATCATTCTCTAAAAGTTTCACGTCTCATAGTCTTTTATCTTTAAGCTGCACGCAACTATTCACATTTTGCCACAATAACCAAAGTCACATAGATTTATTATGACTTGCCATGAGGTGATTTAATACCTTTCCTGATTTCATTTGCATACAACAGAAAAACTTTCTCTAGAAACTGACGTTAATTTAGTAAATCTGACATTTTGAGTTCTCCAGGTAATTATCCAAACACTACTGTGTAATATAAAACTTTCAAACTTACATGCAAATCAACAGTGAACAAGAATAAGAGCCAGTCAAAAATTTGAGTCATACCTTCAAGATGTCTATTGTCTTAATCTGGTGTATATCATCATCCTTAGTGTTACTGTCAATCTTAAACATGCGGTGGACGAGTGGCTGTTTGCAGAGAGGCCCCAGGTTCAGCTCTTCGAAGCACTTCTTGTCCTTCAGCGCAGCCAGTGACTGACCCAGCTCATACAGGGTGCAAATGGATGTCACTGCTTCAGTGGACTGACAGAAAGAGGGGAAAAAAAATGTTAAGCTACCATGCATCCAGATAAACAAGGGTCAGAAGGGAATGTAAATGTTTGCTAACCTCTATGAACATGTTGATTTCTCTTATGATGTACAGGAGGTCTTTTAGAGCTGGAACATTCCCGGGCCTGATGTTAAGGTTCCTCAAAGAGGAAATCTGCATCAGCACGCATGCCTTGGATATCACCTGGACAGAGGTAAAGTTAAACATGATATTTAATGATAATTAGTTCATCTGTTTGAGGTGGTGGAGGCCTTTGACCTTTGGACAGAAGCATTCAGCCTCAATGATTTCCCTTTCTTATAGACTTTATGTCGTGCTAAGCTACTTGCCTGCTGGCTTTAGCCTCATAGTTAGCGATGATTTTTATCAAAAGCGAGTAAGTGTATTTCCCAAAATGTTGATCTATTCCTCGAAGCTTCAGTGTGCTCCTCACCTTCTCTTCGGTGACCAGCTCTCCCTCTGCAGCGATGTCTCGGATCACACCCTCCATCAGGCTGTTGACTGTATCCAGATCCATGACCCTTTTGCTACTCCGCCTTGTGAGCTCCTCCCCAGCCACCTCCATGGCCTCTACTGCCCGCATATTAGCTCCATGGACCTCTCTGAGCTGTGCACGATAAGCTTCATTGAACACAGGGAACGTGTCCCCTCTCAGTGTCGCATCTTTCACTTTGTTCTTCTGGGCTTTGGTCAAGTTCACATCTGACCCCAGTTTTGGAAATTCAGACCCGGAGAGGAAATCAAGTGTACCGGCTGGTTGCTGCTGCTTTTTTTCAGGCTCTCTCGGAAGATTACCTGTTGCTGAGGAAGGACATGATGACATTTGTTTGTTTCATAAGCATGGATATGTGACAGTCTTTGCTTTTTACACAAGAAGGGGGATGTTGTAATGGAGTGTTGCCATCCTACCTGCAGTTGTCGGCAATACGGCAGGGTTGGGACTTGCTGTTGCTTCCTCTTGAGATAACAGATTCTTCGAGTCAGAGCCTTGCCAGCTGTCGTACAGGGACATGTACTGTGCCAGAGGAAGCCCCTGACCAAACTGCCGAAAATAGCAGGTTTGGAGCTGGCCGATTGTTGGAGCACTCAGCTGGTAGTTCTTCATCACCTGGAACACATCAATAAACTGTTACTGACTAGGTGGTTCAAAAGTAAGATGAGGTGAAAGGCATGATTCAATATCCAAATGTAAACTACGTTCAAGGAAATGGCTGATTTATGTAACACACACACATATATATATATACATGTATGTGTATTTATAAACTTAAATGTCCTCTGTAGTGCTTGACTGAAAGGACATATAGCTTGTGTTATTCATTTTTCTAAATTTCAGAAAACCCATGAGTTTGTGATTCCGTCCCACATTAGCTGTGCTCCTGCCAAAGTGAACTCATTGGGACAAGTGAGTATTAATCCTCAACTAAAAAGTAGTGGACTACACTATAAAGTGTTTAGAAGTGCAGCACCAGATTTTGACATTACTGGGCACTTTAAAAAAAGACTATATATTCTGTATTTGTAACCACTTTTCATACATTGCAATCTATAGGATCCAATAAGCTTGTGTATGATTAACATATATGAAGTCAACTATAGAGGTTGGAAAGTATTAAGTTTATGTTTTATACATTTCACAAGACACAGCAACTTGGTTTAGGTTACTGCAGCAAACAAAATATGAGCTAATGATAGAGTAATTGTACTCAAAGATATAAATGCTGTATGCTTAATGAATAAATGCTAGAAATAAACATAAGCACAATAATGGAAATGTGGAAATAACTGACCTCTAAGACTCTCTGGTACAGCTGCTGTTGGGTCAGTTGTTCAGCTGGTTTGGATGCAGCAAAGAGTAGGTTATCAGGAAGACAGTGGGTTGTGAATAAAGATGCAGTGGAATGCAAAGGAGGATCCGGGGGGCTGATTCCTGCTTGAGCGAGGGGCAGGTGGTGAGGGTTGACATCTGCCTTGGGCATGGTAAATGTCGGGGTAGCGGCTGTATCTCCACTAAGTGATTTAGTTTCTTGTGGAGTTGCAGACCTAATGTCTCTCTTCGTAGCATTCGTTGAATTCCCACTTTCCGGTTGACTTTGAGGCTGGTGAATCTTATGGAACACCAGTTGCTCTTTCAAAACTAGATCTCCTTTCAAAAATACTACCAGGGCGGAAATACTTTTGAAGCCCAAGAGGGCTAATGCTATATGTCTGCCATATTTCTGACGGTAGACTTTAGCCAACGATTTCAGAGGAATTCCCTGTGGATGTTCTTTAATCAGAGCCAAAACATTTTCTAGGACAATCTCAATCATCTCAGTGTCTTCTGTAGTTTCTGATGATGTCCCAGATCCAGCACCAGCTTCAGCTACCCCCTGACTTCCAAGCAGATGGTCCTTGTGCAACACCAGTTCACCCTTCCACAACCAGATGCCCTTGCAGTGAGGCGACAAGGCTTGCCATGGTGTCAAAGCCCAAAGGTAATAAAAGCAGCTTCTTGTGGTATGTGCGGTTGTAAAGTACGGCCAGTTTTTTAATGGGGATTCCATCTTTTTGCTGCTTCACTAGGGACACTACATTTTCCAAAACCATCTTGATATCCTTGTTCTCTGTTGGTGGTGTGTATACCCCAACTGCAAATCCAGCCTTCCTCGCATGGTAGTGGGTTTTGTGAAACACCTTTTTCCCCTCAACAATCAGATCCCTATCCAGAGAAGCTATTAGGCTATCTGTTGAGTTGAAACCCAGAGATGATAGACACAGATTGCTGTGGTAAGCCAGCTGGTAGTATTGGGTCAGTTTTTTCACGGGGATCCCATCTTTGTGCTGTTCCGCCATAGCCACTACATTTTCCAGAACCTCCTCCATCTTGAGTTACACTGTCAGAGGAAGAAGACACCACCGTTAATGGGAAAACACAATGTACTGCAATGTATTTTAGCAAAGGTTATTGCTCTCACTACAATGCTACCTTTGCTGTTTAAGTAATGTGCTTTAAAACAGCCTGAAGTATCAATTAAAAAAGAACTCTAAATGGAAAATATACTTTAAAATATAAACTGTCAATATTAATAATCAAATGCTTTCTTATTGGTGCTAATTAAAGAATGACCGATTCGCTGGGCAAGTATAGAGTTGCAGGAAAACTTAAGTAAACTCGCTGGATTCATCAGAATTATAGATTTGTCTTATGATATGGTCATAACTTCATCTGTTACCATTTTGAACAAGCACCATTTATTTTAACTAGGAACAAAGAAATCATTATTTTGCTCTTGTCCACACCATAACAGAAATATTCAAACACAGTGAGTCGGAACATGTATTTTAACACCTTGGCTACTGACATTAACAAAATCTAACTGCAGTGAAGAGTTGGCAAACCTGGAGTCAAATAAGTGACACAAGATTGGATATTAGTCAGCCTACACTTAGATAGACGTCTATAGATGGAAACAATTTAGTTCTGTGGATACTCTCCCTGGAAGTTGACTTACAATGATAAGAGGTGTTTTGTGGACCCATTCAAAAAGTAACGTTGTTTGTACTTAGTATGTATTTGCATTTTCCAGCAGCACTGTGAAAGTCTTGTGTGTTCAAATGAAAGGTTAAAATAGCTTGTGTCTTATTAGCTTAGGCACTTTGTGCTTTTCTGTACATTTGATTTAGGTGAAGATCTCATCAAGATTATGATTGTATTGGAAATGTTAACTGTCTGTGAAACCATGTATTTAATGTACCTCTACTCCACAAACTTTCCTTCACCTTGTGGATGGTGCAGACTCTGTAATGTTCTCTGCTGTATTTCCTGCTTGATTCATGAAGACAGCTTTGTCTTAAGGATATACCACAACAATTTAGAATTAATGCAAAATAATCCCCATAAATTTCCAAATTCATAGAATACTGTGACATATTATTTCACTTTTACGGTCGACATTTTTACTGCTTTGGCCCCCTCATTGATTCAAAAAGCTGGACATCTTACACTTAAGCTTTGTTGAAGGAGCTTTGATATGAGCAGTATGGGGGAGGCAGCCCTCACAAATTATGCCAAGGGATTGAAGAAAATCCACCATGAGATGACAAGGAGACAGCCCACCAATCCAGCATGCAAAAGTGTGTGTTTATTAACCTTTGAGAATTCTTATTTAACTTCTCTCACAAATAATTGCCTATATTCAGCTGAATAGGACCGAGTTCTCAACACCACACTGTGATGCAGAGGTCTAACAAGGAGGAGGTCACATTGATATTTATGATATTCTAGTCAAACAACTATCGTCAGATAGAGGAAACACTTTGAACAATGATACTTCCGTTAACGCAGTCAGTTTGATGAGCATTTGATAAGAAGAACACTGTCAACTGTGTCACCTGTTCAGCAATTTGAGAAGACTCTGGTTATCAATGCCCTGCATGCCATAAGTAAAACAAAGGTAAAACTCTTGTTCTTGCCCCAACTACTTTTTAAACAAATTTGAAGTAAGACACATTATTAATGTCTGTTTGCTACAGAGGTTCAATTTGCAAGTATGTTTTTCACTTCAACAATCAAAAAACTTAGAATTTTCCCAAGGGAGTCTAAATCTATGCATGAAACTACATTCAAATGTAACAGCACAAACTGACAGTATTAACATCGATATGGTCTAAGATCCTGTGTCCTGTGACACTACATCTTCTCAAAACTAAAATCTATATACTGAATTTTTATTTTGTCAAACCATATCTTTTACATAACAGAATTAACTATTGATTAAGTATTTTTAAATCGGTTTGTGTTTAGTCATAATATCAGCAGCATATATTGAGGCACAAAGATAAACAAGAGTCTAATTTGCATGAAGATTAAGCAGAAAGCAGAGGCAGGTTGTTCTTACCTATTCCTTCGTATGACAAGTCCTGCTGTTCATCTCCCTCTGAGTTTCAACTATCATATGAACCCTTAACAACCTCATCTATTTTATAATCCCACCCCCTCCCCTGCGGTTTCCTTCTCACAATAATGGCAGAGAAACGAAACCGAAAGCAACCAGCAGGCTCATTCAAGTCTATTGTGTCAAACACACTCCCTCATTCCTGAAAATGGTTATGCCACAACACACAGACATGGCAATAAAAGGAAGCAATCAAAAAACAGCTGGGTGCAGTCACGCAACATCCACTCAGTCTTTCATAACCTGCAGTGCAGTAACCAAACTTTACTGAAGCACTAATTCATCTAAATGTCCGGGCTTTTAATGTTCAAATGATATTTGCTGGGACTTAATGTTACAGTACTCAGCATAGGTGTTGATGAAAGTAAGCAAAGCTGCAATTTAAGTGTGATGAAGACAGAAGGGAAAACAAAACAGAAGGAGAGTGAGGGTGAAGCTTTGAGTTTCACATTCCTGGCCAGTACCCGCCCATTTCCTTCAGCTGAGTAATAAACCATGTGATCTGATTTCAGCCACAGCCCATGCAATGTGTCACTGATAGGGGCAAACCTAATCCTAAGTAAACGAAAAAGCCTAGAAAATGTACTAAGTAAGAATTGTATATTAATGTAAAAGACACATGTTAGCACACTTCCTGCCCCTATACTTTGCTGTTGCCTCGCTCCTGTGCATCGCTTTGCACATTTTGCTGTTTCATGTCCTCCTTGCATTACTCAGCTAATGATGACTTCACAACCTGATCCTGAACAGGACACTGTACCCTTCGCTGCACAGATCTATTAGTTACAATGACATGATGGCTACCACACGATATTGGGAGGATGACAATTAAAGGAGCACTCTACTGCTGTGTCTTCAATGCAATTTTGACTTGAACGATTGAACAGTGTTTGCATGTTCTCTATGAACCTCTGGCCACAGTTTTCACAATGTATTATTTAAGGGTTTATGACAAACCAAGCCACAGCAACATACCTTGTATTGGTCAGCTTGGAACTATGTTGTCAGTGCTTCATGTTTTCTCTCTCCTCGCTGTTAGGGCCATACCTTACAACATGGGGAGATCAATATAGATGATGAAGAGGAGGAGGAATGTAAGAGGGGATGATGACGATGACAACAATAGAAGGAATTAAAGGAATCTGTAATATGTCGAGTCATGACAAGTGGATCATAACCCTTTTCAACCAAGGTGAACCTGGTGGTAGTACTGGACCGATGTTATAGGCCTGGTTCAGAGTTAGTTTGACTTGACTGAAACTAGGTTAGGTTTGAGCCACCATAGAGCCACATCATTACTTCGCTGTACATATCACTCACACATACATCACTCTACAACGGTAGATCTGACTTCAAGCACAGCAACGATGGTGGTGACGTTTTCAGTGGTCAGGATAGTCTCAACAGAGGCCCTGATGTAAGTGATTATTTTCGCAGACAAGCAAAGTGCTGGTGTCCAAGTCAAACCAGGTTTTCTGGCCAAGAGACAGTTCTTTGACTGTTAAAACTCAAACAACTGGTTAAAGTTTACAGGCACTGGCTCTGAAGCTGCACTTTGAGTGTGTAGGTGGAAAAGGAGCTATGGATGTGCTTCAGTGTTTATACATATTAGATTAGATTAGATTCAACTTTATTGTCATTGCACAGTACAAGTACATATACAACGAAATGTGGTTTAGCATCTAACCAGAAGTGCAAGAAAGTGGCTGTTAAAGTCCAGAGATGGAATATGTAAATAAATATGTAGTACAGTTAGAAATATACATGGAATATAAATGGAAATATAAATGGAATATGAACAGTATTAAGAGGTAAGATATGATGTAAGAACGATGAATACACTAAGAGCAAGATAAATATATAAAAATATGAATACACTATAGGTGGGATAATACAGTAGGAATAGGTTTAGTGCAAATGGTCGAAAAGGGTGAAATGAAACACTTGGCTAGACAGACTTCTTTACATAGACGACAATATATATATACCTAAGATTAACATATTCCCTTATTAGTCCCACAATAGGGGAATATGCAGTATTACAGCAGCAAGAGTCAAAAAGGCATCAGTAAGTAATAGGGTTCATGCAAATAAACATTTACAGACACACATATGGCTATACATGAATTTAAGTATAGGATATGATCTACTTTCCATACATTTGTTTTTCACTATCGCCTAAAGTGCATTCTCCACTTCTGATATGAAGTCAAATGAACAACAACCTACAGGCTGACAGACAGTAACTGTAACGGTTCTTTTTTTTAACCTAGTTAGTATAGCCTGTGTTCTTATGGATCTATCTTAGCTCATGTCTTTGGTTTTTATGTAAAGCACTTGGCGCTGCAGTTAATGCACGAAAGGTGCTGTATAAATAACATGTATTAATATTATGGCTGTGACAGCCAATCGTAGCCGCCGGTAAAGTACCGGTGAACTGCGTGATCTCCCAATACCCTGACACCGAGTTGAACCACTGATTTGAACCCCAGTTAAATGTGGCGGACTCCCTCCATCTACCTGTTACTGAGCCAGGCATTCCCCCATGCGTTGCAGTTGTCGCCTGACTTCTCTCCGCACTGAAGGGATCACAACACGGAAGCGCGTTAAACGGACTGACCGTGCTAGCACGCGTTAGCGACCGTTAGCAAACAATACCAGGCGTGGTGCGGTTTAACTTTACATTAATCGCAATAACCGTCAACAGCGGGATTTTGAATAACCGCTGTCACCGTATCTGAGTTGTATAATCTTAGCACCACTGAGATTAAGCGCCATATGATAGGGAAGAAGCGAAACTCGATAACATAACTCTATTGTTTGCTAATGCTAGCCGACTGCCAAGCTAACCGTTTGCTGCATTCAAGTCACATGGCGCAAATAGGAAAAACGAACACTACTCTGAATTGTCCTTACAAAATAAAGATGTAATCAATATTATTATTACAATCACACAGAATATATCATCTCATCTTCATGTCGACGCCTGCTTCATGAGGATTTGAGTTTAGTTTTGTCCCCTATGTTTGGTGGATGTTTAAAGCGGTTTTCTTCCTGGTAAATTAGGAATGATTGGTTCAGTTTAGCCAGTCCATATCCACACTTTTATGTTTTTATTATGAGTGTAAAACAGTTGGGGACCCCACACGAAAAACTATGTAGAGTTCACAGGTTCCCGAGTAACTCTAATTTAAGATGGATGACAGAGACATTTTCTCACAGGTACCTTGAATGCAGCATTGTGTTGAAAACAAAGTGACATCATTTTCTAGAGAATCGAAACTGTACCACGCGAGTACTAAAGCTCAGATGGCAGAATACAAATCCAACACAGACATCATCTTATTTTGAGTTCCTAAAGCAAACCGCCTTAAATCGTGTTACCAAAAAGTAATCTGTCAACAACACGATGCCTTAATGCACCAGAAATTATTAAGTAATAAAGTAGAAATAATTATTACCATACATTTCCACTTTCTCTTTTTAATTCTTAACATTTTATAATTCAATATTAAGAGACAGTGTCAGTAAACATACAGTTAAATTCAAACAAACAATTGGATCTTAAATGTTTGCCCAACCAGCATGTTCCACAATTCAGACAGGGCATTTAAAAGACAGGATGTCATGTAGTGAATGAGGAAGCATATACAAATAGAATAAGAAAACATTTAGGAACACAAGGTGGAAGTGTTATATCACAGTTAGCTTTGAGTTTGCTTCAAGGCATTATCTGGCCTGCCTTGGTCATATTGGCAACACATAGGATAAGCTGTCAATGCTGAAAGCCTAAGTTATATGTGAGAAAGCCTTTTATTTATATATATATATCAACACAAAGGATTTGAAATAAAGTCAAGAAGATTAGACTGCACCTTTCTAATTCAGATAAATAATTAGAAAGTAATGCTGGTAAAGGCAGTAATACTAATGATCTGCCTCTAAAGAAGATGTATATCTTGTCGATTATTGTATGGTGGAGTGATTATCATTGAGTGCTCATCAAATTTATTTTGATCCCATACAAATTTATATTTGAAATCATTCATTTTGTCTGTGTAAACAGCATCAAAGTACTCGGCCTCTGCCACTGTCAGTTGGTTTTTCCAGTCTCCAGTTATTCCTGAAACACAACATCCAACAATCATTTGATGTAAAACTTTGGGAAAATATGTCCTTATTTGAATGAAGAGTGGACCACATCTACTAACAGTCCTGTATGTACTATTTAAAGAAACACACACCTTTCCTGAGAAATTCTGACTTTGTCCTGTCCATTATTTCACAAGGAACAGCAGAGTAGTTTGACATGTTGTTCTGCTTCATATTCTTGAACAAACATCGGTCTGTTATCCTCTCTATCACCCTTGTGGTCAGAGGTTTTTCCAAGTACTGAGCAATTCGGGCTACAGAGTCCTTCAGGTCCTACACCAATGAAAAGAAAAACAACTTGGCAATCATTCCTACAATAATTCATAAATTATCACGTATTCTGAGGTCAGAATTGTTCAAAAACAATTGTACAGAGATTATGGTCGTACGTGTCAGGAGTACTGCTAAATCTCACCATTATCATCTCTTCATAGGAGATGTACATGATGCGCTCTTTATCTTCAGCATTCAGCCAACCCTTTATATGATCAAACCATGAACCATGACAAACTAGAAAGGACAGAAAAATCACACTAAGTATTTAACATATATTACGATGATGTATTATCAGTTGAAGGTTTCTGTCACTTAGCGTATTTTGTTATGAATACTGTATTGCATAGGTGTAACGCTGAGACTGACCTTCTCCATCAAGGAACTTGTGGAGGAACTCTCCCTGTGGGCCTGGGTTCACCAGGAACGAGGCCACTTCAGAATAGTGTAAGAAAGATGTAAACACATCTTTGGGATTCCTCATGACATAGATGACCTGTAGTGAAAATGACATTGCTTAATCAGTTATGGTACCTGGAGCTTTTCAACTATGCCTGTGGTATATCAAAATTACACTTCAATCCACTCTGTTCTAATTTCTCACAAATAATTTTCTGTAATTGTGTTGGCATTTTGAGTGGCAGAAATTACAAATGCCTGTGATATAGTTGAGTTTAGAGGATTTGACATGTTCAGAAAAGTAGAATCCTGAAACCGAGGAGGTTGACCTCCGGACCATGTGGACTTCAGTGGCGCGACCACCTACCCTGTAATTCTTACTGGTACATACACAGAGTTATAAAGTATGAAATAGTTTCTAGAATAGCTGGGACTTCAATCAGGCAAATGAAAGCACTCCAATGATGAACAAATAAAGAAGCTGCATAAAGGCTAGAGTGGGTATTGTGCCTTTTCATGCCAGCTATTTCGACATCCGAAGTCATTTCAATGAGAGAGAAATGGTACATGCGTAAGGCAAGGCAAATTTATTTGCTAAGCACATTTCCACAGCAGCCCAATTCTAGTGCTTCACATAAGATAAAAAAGGCATCATGTCAAAATTTCAAAGCAACATTAGACAATACGGAGATCATATAGACTGAGGAGTAAAATAAACAGAATAATATGAAATACATGGGTAGAAAGTTAATTTGCATTGTGAGAAATGAGGAACAATTTGATTTCAAACTGCAAACAGTTAAGTCTTCACCCTTGATTTAATAGAAGTGAGAGTTGCAGCTGACCTGTAGTTCTCTCTATAAGCCAGATTTACCTTTGGCTTTACTTCAAAGAAGCCCGGAGGCATCATGTTGTAGTGGAAGTGAGTCGTGAACATGCGAGGAGACGGCCTTTTTTCTAGGTTAAGGTCCCAGGACCGATGCATCTCCAACCAGGGCACTCGGTCCCAGTTGTGGAGAGACTCAACGGGGGCCGGATCGCCTCCACTCATGATCAGTGGAACAATCTCCTGCGACCAAGTTGTGCCTAAATAAAGAAAACAGGTTTCAGAGGGCACGCTAAGCAAACAGCCCATTCCAAAAGGGTGTGTTTAGAATGGACACTGTATTAGTATGTGTAAATTAATGTTATCATATAATCATCTGGAAAGAAGATAATTCACTCTTTTGGATTTGAGAAAGTTGTTACAGAGTGGAGGTTCTTCTCTCACTGATTATCTGTGATAAGTACTGACAGCAGCATACACAGACACAAACCGACTGCAGCTAAGCCGCTTTGAGAAGTGACTGCTGATAACATCAATCACCCACAATGTTTGCTTTATTAACTGGTGAGAACTGTTTAAGTACACTGATTTGCTAAGGATTGCTCGTCTTGTTTGCAAAGAATATTCCACATTCACAAATGGTGCTCACTGCAGGATAGGAACAATGTGGGCCGTGGACCTGCAGTAAAGTAGTTCTTAGTTGTTTCTCGAGCTGCTTCTGTAAGCATACGGTACATTCATCAACCTTTTTGTTGAGGACAACAGAAAGACGCAGTATGGTCTGAGTTTGATTCACCCTCAGTTGTGCTCCTATAAAATAATTAGCAAAGAGACCAAGGTATATAATTTGTCCTGTTTGCAGATGACACATATTTTTTTGTTCTGGCCTGAATATTATTTAGTTAAACAGTTCAAAGTTACAGATAGTGTTTGTGAAACAGTAAAACTTAAAATTGGGTTTGATGAAAATGTATTATTTTTAAATTGAAGTAACACCAAATTCATGACTTTTGATAATTGAAAAGGTTTTTTGGGTGTTGTAATAGACAACAACCAGAACTTGGAAACCACTTACAGTATAAATTATAGAAAGTGGGCAAAAGTATTGTAGTCCTATATACAAAGCGAAGGGCAGTTAAGATTTACATTGTTCACTTATTCCTCTATGTTTTGGTTATAGCACATGGATGTTGGGCAACACATATAAAACTATATATATTAGACCCTTGTGTGTATTACAGAAAAGAGCATTAAGACCTAAAATCAAAGTCAATGTAAGATAACATAGCAGTTAACTGTTTAAGAAGTCACATGGGTTAAAGGTTAAAGATGTGGTTGACTTAAAAATATTATTGGTTATATTCAAAGCTGCTCCCTTAACCCTATAAAAACTGTTTACATTAATATCAAATGATGAGGATTATAGAAGGTGGTATTATATCAGACATCCATATCCACCCACTACATTAAATAGGAAAAAAATAATGAAAATGACCCATTTAAGTAATATTTATATTGTGAGGATTGCTACTGATTATTGTATAACTGATTTGTTATGTGATTTGGGGAAAGAAAGGAAAATCAATAAAAGGGAGGACCTTTTTGATATATTATTTATATGAAAGGAGCATTTGATCGGAGACTTTTCTTCAAGTGTATTGTGCATAAAATCCAAGATGTCTCTGTGGCTACTATGGGGTGTTGCGAGTTAAAGAGCTGGTCTCAACTTTGACACAATTTGTCGACATAACTTGCGCAACTGATGCAAACAATACAGAGGTGTGAACTTACCTGACTTGGGATATGTTACAATGACAATATCATCGGGGCGAAACGTGAAGTCCTCGAAGTATTTCAGGCTGTGTGGAGTGTGCAGCCCTGCAGGCAGATACACCCCTTTGTACAGCGTGTACAAGTCCGCCTCAGTCATCCTGTCGTTCAAGGAGAAAAACAACGAGTCGTGTGCAACAGCTTTAGCAAACAGGTCGCTTCTACTGAGGCTGCACACTTGAATTGCTTTATTTTGACTAACTTACGGTCGCAGGGGTTGTGGTGGACTGATCTGACCTCATCTCAGCCCCGCCCTCTTCAAATATCATATAACACTTGATTTTGTTGGAGCACGTCTCTCTCTGTCCCCCCATGTATTATTGCCAGTCTCGCGTATTTTGCTCTCTCTCTCTCTCTCTCTCCCCCTCCCCCCTCTCTCACTCCCCCCCCTCACTCTCTCTCTCTCTCCCTTTTATTTTACTCCATGTTACTAACTTCTTGCCCTCCAATAGTTCTGTCTGTCTCTCTCTCTCTCTCTCTCTCTCTCTCTCTCTCTCTCTCTGTCTCTCTCTCTCTCTCTCTCTCTCTCCCCCTCTCTCTCTCTGTGTTGAAATCATTCAACAAAAGGTAGCCCAAGGCCTGGAGTAAAAAACAATATCTACCTGGTGTCTCAGCTTGTCAGACAAGCCTGCACAGTTATTAAAGACTCGACCCGGGTTTTTATTATGCCTACTTATTTGACAAATAGTCACCCATCAGTTGGTTGAATGACCTCGCACCAGGTTACACCCTGGACCAATGTTCAATTTTAGTGTGACTAAGTAACTTGCATGTCTTTGGACTGTGTGGGGAAATAGTACCCAGAGAGAAAACGCACATAGACACAGGGAGAACATGGAAACCCAGGGCCTCTCACGAAAAAGGCTCTGGTCGGCCATCCGGTTTGAACCCAGAACTATCACTAGCTGTGAGCAACAGCATTAAGCAGTACAGGAAGTCCTAACATTAATGTTGGCTGTTATGAAGTGTATCAAAAGATACTCAGAAAGTTACTTGTTGGCATTATCATTGTAAAACACAGCTGTAAGCATTCATATAGTACATGTAAACCTAAAATTACACAACAAAACGCAATACTATGACTACAAATTTTTTCGGGTTAAATGAGAAGTCTTGATATCTTAGAAGAGATACTGTGGCTCAGCATGGAATGGATAGATATTAGGTGCGGTCGGTGTGAAGTATTCTAGGCTTATGGATGTGATATTTGCCGACAAGACAGACAGGTTTGAGAATATTGTTAGATTTAGAGCCTGGATTACAATTTAGTAGTACGATTTTTCTTTTACCTTTGGTGGCAATCTAATGAAATGAGCTTCTTCAACACAGAACAATTTAAAGGAGTACATTCATAGAATAATTAAGAAAAAGATTAACTTTGGTCTATAAAGTACATATTGAGAGATATCTGCTTTAAATGAGCAGAATTTTTCTGTGTTATGCATACATGTGGAGAAATAAATATTTTTGAAAGCAGATTCAAGAGCTATTTTGACATTTGGTGAACTTGAGGGGTAGGAATATTGCAATTATGTTTTAGAGTACATCGTTTTACATGATCTCCTTTATCTAAACACCTAGTTAAAATCGAATTATTCTTGTCAACCTGTCTGTGATTATCTTTCTGTTGCATTGGAACTAACAGTATAGTCAAGTATGCCCTCTGCTGTAATGCTTGTGAATTACAATGCTCCCAAAAACTTATCGTCAGCACAATATGTTGTGGGATAGAGATGTTGTGGGATAGAGAGGGCCTCCTCCACTGACCATGACCCAAATAGGCCCCAGGATGCTAGGGACATGCACCCAGGTCTGATTTGATCAGCAGAAACACTTACAGCAAGGTACACAACTGAAGAGATATCCCTAACATCCGCTGGTGATCACTTAAATCAGCAGAGTGGAGGAGGACACAGAAACTGCAGCTTGCACCTTCTGCTCTGATCACTGAGCAGCTGTGACCAGAGAAACTCAGTGTTTTTTTATTGTTTCCACGGCTTCATTGAAGTTAACACTGTACACAGAGCCACTGCAGAGGGCTGAAGAGCCACATGCTGCTCCGGAGATGCAGGTCTCCGACCCCTGGGTTAGAAGGATGAAGACAGAGGAGAGAGAAGGCCTGCGCAGGGTTATGCCACTGCAACTGCAGCTTTTCATGCAGTTGTGTCGATGGACTCATGTTAATTTATGGCTCTCCAAGGGTTGCGCGGTTTGCAAAGCAATTCACCGACAGAACACTAGGTGGAGTAACGTTTTTTGTCGAAGGCGACCTTTGAGACGCATTCTTTGTGTGTGGCAGTCGTCATCGACTGTTTATTTACATCGCCACTGCTAATCCTCATAGCCTTTTTCTGGCGGACAAATTTGTCTCTGATCTTTCTCCACAGCTTCGTACACTCAATCGAACTGCAAACCGACGTTAGCTGAGATCTCCTTCCAGGAATTGCAGGCCATCTGCAATTCCTCTTTGCAGATGACGGGTTATACAAGGTGTCATACTTTCGGATCTCTTCTGCCAAACGTTCTTCTATTTGGTCCATATTCATTCTTCTAAATCTTTATTGGTTCCTGCGGGTATTATGGGGCATGAAATCGTTAATATGACTCAGGAAAGTATGTGGTTAGCAGGCCAATCACAGCCTTGCGGGCTGCATGAGACTTGAGTAGCTTTGTCGTATGGTAACAAAAATTGGGCGACGCACTCAAGCATGCAAGAATTGGGAAACAATTATGCAAGGGGCTCTTGTGCTTGCGTGTCCTTGTGTGTCTCTGAAAACGCAGAACCATAAGCTGGCCTAGAGGCTGCTCTGGCAGTGTGAAGAATCTCAGCGACTGCAAGGAGGGCAGTATCACTTGAGTGGCCTACAGAGTTATGGAAACAGCAAGTTGACAGGGAAGGGTTGATCAAATGGATGAGAAAAGGATGAAGGTCTCGAGCTTGGGACTGGGCTCGGCCCATGAACACGCGGCAACAGATAAAGGCCGAAAAGGAGGCCCGTGGTTTGCACAAAAAACATTTCCCAACATCCAACTTATATTATCTTGTCTGTTTGATGTGATGAAACCAAAATTATTCTGTCTGTAAAATTGTTTATTCAACAGCATCCTACTGAATGATGTGATTTTAATATTGTGATACAAAATAAAACAGAAACAGAGTTTTGACCTTTTTAAGTTGAAATGTAAATTTAACACTAGGGCTGCGAAGATGAGTTATCTTCATTGTTGTAGCATTTCGATGAATTTGCACTTGTTATGGAAACAGGTCGACAGCTACAATTGGAGCAAATGTATGTATATAATTATTTAGTTATTATTCAAAACATTATTATTTCAAATGTAAATCAAATATAGTCATCAAAATATCTTAGTAAGAAAAAAAGTTTTTACTAGATTTAAATGATCGCAAAACCTCATCAGTAGGTGGTTCTATCACAATAGCAACCAGATGCTAGTATAATTTAACAGCTTTAATTACATTATATCATATTAAATTATTATTAGTAACATTATGATTTCAAATGTAAATCAAATATAGTCATCAAAATATCTTAGTAACAAGAAAAGTTTTTACTAGATTTAAATGATCGCAAAACCTCCTCATCAGGAGGTGGTTCTATCACCATAGCAACCAGATGCTAAGATTTGAAATAACTGATTATTTTGATTGACAGGGACACTCTCTCATTACCTCCTTTGATGCTGTGATGAACAGAATCGAAGGAGCTATTTTGATGGGGAGATCTCTGATTGGCTGTTGATTGCCTTAAATACTGTTCAAGTTTAAAACAGTTGCCATTGCACTCTGACCTTGACTGAGGTTAGTCATGTCTCACACTCTCTCTGCATTTACCCAGCATGCTAACCAATGCAATTCAGGCTCATTATTTAAGTTTGAAATTAAACCACTGTATAATATGAAGCTGTTTTAAATGATCGAAAAACTTCCTCATCAGGAGGTGGTTCTATCACCATAGCAACCAGATACTAGTATAATTTAACAGCTTTAATTACATTATATCATGTTAAATTATTATTCATAACATTATTCTTTCAAATGTAAATCAAATATAGTCATCGAAATATCTTAGTAAGAAAAAAAGTTTTTACTGGATTTAAATGATCGCAAAACTTCCTCATCAGGAGGTGGTTCTATCACCATAGCAACCAGATGCTAATATAATTTAATAGCTTTAATTACATTATATCATATTTAGTTATTATTCATAACATTATTATTTCTAATTTAAATCAAATATAGTCATCAAAATATCTTAGTAACAAGAAAGTTTTTACTAAATTTAAATGATCGCAAAACCTCCTCATCAGGAGGTGGTTCTATCACCATAGCAACCAGATGCTAAGATTTGAAATAAGGGATTATTTTGATTGACAGGGACACTCTCTCATTACCTCCTTTGATGCTCTGATGAACAGAATCGAAGGAGCTATTTTGATGGGGAGACCTCTGATTGGCTGTTGATTACCTTAAATACTGTTAAAGTTTAAAACAGTTGCTATTGCACTCTGACCTTGACTGAGGTTAGTCATGTCTCACACTCTCTCTGCAGTTTACCCAGCATGCTAACCAATGCAATTCAGGCCCATTATTTAAGTTTGAAATTAAACCACTGTATAATATGAAGCTGTTTTAAATGATCGCAAAACTTCCTCATCAGGAGGTGGTTCTATCACCATAGCAACCAGATGCTAATATAATTTAATAGCTTTAATTACATTATATCATATTCATTTATTATTCATAACATTATTATTTCTCATGTAAATCAAATATAGTCATCAAAATATCTTAGTAACAAGAAAGTTTTTACTAAATTTAAATGATCGCAAAACCTCATCAGGAGGTGGTTATATCACCATAGCAACCAGATGCTAAGATTTGAAATAAGGGATTATTTTGATTGACAGGGACACTCTCTCATTACCTCCTTTGATGCTGTGATGAACAGAATCGAAGGAGCTATTTTGATGGGGAGATCTCTGATTGGCTGTTGATTGCCTTAAATACTGTTAAAGTTTAAAACAGATGCTATTGCACTCTGACCTTGACTGAGGTTAGTCATGTCTCACACTCTCTCTGCATTTACCAAGCATGCTAACCAATGCAATTCAGGCTCATTATTGAAGTTTGAAATTAAACCACTGTATAATATGAAGCTGTTTTAAATGATCGCAAAACTTCCTCATCAGGAGGTGGTTCTATCACGATAGCAACCAGATGCTAATATAATTAAATAGCTTTAATTACATTATATCATATTTAGTTATTATTCATAACATTATTATTTCAAATGTAAATCAAATATAGTCATCAAAATATCTTAGTAAGAAAAAAAGTTTTTACTAGATTTAAATGATCGCAAAACCTCCTCATCAGGAGGTGGTTCTATCACCATAGCAACCAGATGCTAAGATTTGAAATAAGGGATTATTTTGATTGACAGGGACACTCTCTCATTACCTCCTTTGATGCTGTGATGAACAGAATCGAAGGAGCTATTTTGATGGGGAGACCTCTGATTGGCTGTTGATTGCCTTAAATACTGTTCAAGTTTAAAACAGTTGCCATTGCACTCTGACCTTGACTGAGGTTAGTCATGTCTCACACTCTCTCTGCATTTACCCAGCATGCTAACCAATGCAATTCAGGCTCATTATTTAAGTTAGAAATTAAACCACTGTATAATATGAAGCTGTTTTAAATGATCGCAAAAACTTCCTCATCAGGAGGTGGTTCTATCACCATAGCAACCAGATGCTAGTATAATTTAACAGCTTTAATTAAATTATATCATATTTATTTATTATTCATAACGTTATAATTTCAAATGTAAATCAAATATAGTCATCCAAATATCTTAGTAAGAAGAAAGTTTTTACTAGATTTAAATGATCGCAAAACTTCCTCATCAGTAGGTGGTTCTATCACCATAGCAACCAGATGCTAATAAAGTTAATAGCTTTAATTACATTATATCATATTAAATTATTATTCATAACATTATTCTTTCAAATGTAAATCAAATATAGTCATCGAAATATCTTAGTAAGAAAAAAAGTTTTTACTAGATTTAAATGATCGCAAAACTTCCTCATCAGGAGGTGGTTCTATCACCATAGCAACCAGATGCTAATATAATTTAACAGCTTTAATTACATTATATCATATTAAATTATTATTAGTAACATTATTATTTCAAATGTAAATCAAATATAGTCATCAAAATATCTTAGTAAGAAAAAAAGTTTTTACTAGATTTAAATGATCGCAAAACCTCCTCATCAGGAGGTGGTTCTATCACCATAGCAACCAGATGCTAAGATTTGAAATAAGGGATTATTTTGATTGACAGGGACACTCTCTCATTACCTCCTTTGATGCTGTGATGAACAGAATCGAAATAGCTATTTTGATGGGGAGACCTCTGATTGGCTGTTGATTGCCTTAAATACTGTTAAAGTTTAAAACAGTTGCTATTGCACTCTGACCTTGACTGAGGTTAGTCATGTCTCACACTCTCTCTGCATTTACCCAGCATGCTAACCAATGCAATTCAGGCTCATTATTTAAGTTTGAAATTAAACCACTGTATAATATGAAGCTGTTTTAAATGATCGCAAAACTTCCTCATCAGGAGGTGGTTCTATCACGATAGCAACCAGATGCTAATATAATTAAATAGCTTTAATTACATTATATCATATTTAGTTATTATTCATAACATTATTATTTCAAATGTAAATCAAATATAGTCATCAAAATATCTTAGTAAGAAAAAAAGTTTTTACTAGATTTAAATGATCGCAAAACCTCCTCATCAGGAGGTGGTTCTATCACCATAGCAACCAGATGCTAAGATTTGAAATAAGGGATTATTTTGATTGACAGGGACACTCTCTCATTACCTCCTTTGATACTGTGATGAACAGAATCGAAGGAGCTATTTTGATGGGGACACCTCTGATTGGCTGTTGATTGCCTTAAATACTGTTAAAGTTTAATAATCAATCTGAAATGATGACGATCTTCTTTCTCTATGTTAAAAGAACACACAATGCAACAACCAAATATGATATTTATTGACTAATATCTACTAGAAATCGAATATTTACAAGGATGATACTTCAGGGATTATGCGAAATGGAATAAATGAACTATATACTATACTATAAATTGATAGCAATGAAATTGAAAGGTGAACATTTGGATGAGATGGATTTGAATAATTTACATTATGCTTTCGACAAGTCTTCTGTAGACAGTTTCTGAAATGTTCTTTCAGCAAATGATCCACTTCCTGATGAGATTAAAGCGCTGTATTTGAATTTTTTTTACAACTGTATTCTGTTTAGATGTTGTTAAACTTTATCTGCCATCAAATATGAAGGCTACTAAATTCTTTAGTGTAGTGTAGAGGAGTTCTGGCATTCAGGCTTACTCTATCATAGGTCCTGTATCTCACTCAGTGGTTGATCTGCTATAAACTATATGATCCACTGTATAGCTGAATATATTTAGCCAATTATTCTCCATAAAACCTTCACAATGGTCCTTTAATCATGAATTATGTCTACCCCAGCTTAGCTTATGAGGTTAACTGTTTAACATTTGAAAACTGATGATAATGTTGAAAAGTTAAAAACCTGTTCCCTAGACCCCCTCCTCCTACACCTTTTAAATGTCTAATAAAATGTCAGTTGGGATTCCTTAATTTATTTCTTTATTAAACTGGTGATTATTTCAGTTCAAATTTGAACAGCTGATTCTCAGTGAATTACAAAAGTCTACTGACTGGACACATTCCTCCCCCTCGCTATGCCTCAAAATCCTGTTCATGTCCCTATGGAACAATTTGTTTTTACAGTCAGCAATGAGTGCATTACAACAACAGACAGACAATCACGGAATACAGTGTAGTTTGGTTACACAAGGATTACGTAGCTTTTAACAACAACCCATATTCATGCAGTACACCCAACTGAACCGAGAGCGCTTGGCACCCACATCTACAATGGAGGCTTTTTAACCTTGCCACTCCGATTCCATGTTCCAAGGCTCCTCTGAGATGCAAAGTGGGGGGGAGGTGGGAGTTAAACATCCCATGGACGAAGGCCTCAATTCGATGTTCCCAGTTTACCCTCGCTATTCCCCTGCAATGCAAAACTAACTCCCCATAAGGTGGTGATCAGTTGAGAGCTGTATCATTAAGGACAAAACATCTGATGGGCCAATAAGACAACAAAATAAAGACAACTACCTCAGCCTAATAGGCACGTCGGCCCACCAGGAAAGTGGCCAGTCCAGCCTTGTATGTAAAGTTCAGTTTGTGACCTCAAGCTCAAGCGCAATTGAACTTTTTCACAAAGGACCAGGTAGGTTTGGATAGCTTTTTTCCCTTAATAAATTAAATCATGATTTAAAAAACTGCATTTTGTATTTACTGGGGTTATCTTTGTCTAATATTAAAATTTGTTTGATGATCTGAATCATTTAAGTGTGACAAATATGCCAAAAAAATCAAAAAACTGGTGTTGTACTAGACACCACTAATTACAGAAATTGTCAAGATAGTCAAGGAAAATATGTGTTTTGAAAGGCTTGGAGCAACTATAATGTAAACCAACAAAGCTATTATAGAGGCTTGTGATGGAAGAACATTTTAACGATCTCAATGCAGATTTTTTCTAAATTTGTCACCTAACTGAGGTTATTAATCTCAGTGGAGCAGCGGAGATCTGGTCAAGCAGGATGATGGTCATTTCATAGTGCGCTGACAATTCTACAAGCTCTCCTTGACAGATTTAAGTGTGCTTCAGATGCTTCATCAGTCTCTTGGTAAGAAAATTGCGTTGTGAAAAATGTGGTCAGCATCCGGTATTAATAGCCTCAGCCATCCAACCACATCTGGTCACCAATAATCTCAGTTTGTCCCCCGATAACTGGATCAGCTCTTTTCCACTGACAGACACAAAACAGAGACAAAGAAGCAGAAGACATATTTAAGAAAGTGATATCTTCATTTCATGTTTAAATATATGTTTGTTTAGATCTGGACTTTATCATTACCTCTTGTGGTCCAGCCCAAGCAGACTGACTCCATTTACAGCCAGGATCCTGTCTCCTGGTAGCAGCTTGTTACACCGAGCTGCAGGAGAGTCTGGAACCACTGAGCGGATGAAGATGCCTTTCACCCTCAAGGATGTTTCCTGGAGGATCAGGTCAAAATGTTCCTAATGAAAAAATGTTTGTAGTTGACTGCTACACTCCCACAAGTGTCATCCCCCTTTGAGTTAAATGCATTAGCCGTGTGTTATGCTCACAATGACAGTGCTAACATGCTAATGATGTTCCTTAATCATCTCAACTAAGTGTATTAGTTTGCTAACGTTTGTGGTAACATTTGTCAATTAGTGGCAACACAAAGAACAAATCCTACACAATGATAGTGATTTGCCTTGAATAAGTAAGTGTCATGACTTTGGACTGTTTGGGGTTTGGGGTTTTGGCTTGACACCTTTCTTAGTTGACATTTTGCTTCTGTTTTGTTTATTGACTATTATCTGTGTTTCCTTGTGTTTAGTTTTGTGTTCAGTCACTTTCCCTTCAGTTCTGTTTACTGTTTTGTTTTGAAAATTTGCTCTTTAGTCTCTTTGACTTCTTTCTCTTTTAACATTCACCTGTTCGTCTATTTTGTTACATTATTTTCCACATCTTTAATTATTATTATCTTAAATATACTAATATAAAATTCATCATACTTTCAAAATAAAACCCAAAACCCCTAAACAATCTTACTACATAACCTAAAATTATAAACACATCTTAAAAAACAATTTTCTTCTCACATCAATATAAAAAAATTACCCAAATATTTCCCAATACACACATTACATTAATAACCAACAATAAAAAAACATATCACACCCCTAATATTAACACTATCCTTATACTATAACCAAAAACTAACCCTATCCCCACAACAATACAACAACTTAAATAAAAAAACCAAAATATAACAACAAAACTAACCAACAAAACACAATTTTTCTACATACATTGACTACAAATACTCTTTTTATAACCATTAATCTCTACACACTACACCATACTACTCTCATATAAAACTTTCTCCTACACATTAATCACAACCTACTAACTCACTTCTTCCCTCTATTAAATCCTCCACACCCCCTTCAAAATTCACAACCCAAACACCTCGCCCCCTCTCCCACCACTTAAACACACTCATTATGACTACTATAACAAACAACTTTTACATCCACAAAACACACAACAACAAACATTACATAATATAAATTTCAATAATTATCATATATGTTATTACCCCCCCCCCCCCCCCCCCCCCCAACAACAAAAACTCAAACTTCTATAATGCACTACTCCTCCCCCTACAATACAATACTTTATTATTATATACTTAATCTCTTTTATTATTATAATATCCCTCATTAATTTCTTCTTTCCATAGAATTTCTGTGTCTATTGGTGGTGTTTTATCTCGATTTGATAAAAAATATATTCCCCCCACCCCCCCCGCCCCCTTGCGCAGGGTGGGGGCTGACCTCCTCATCTCACTTGTCATCTTTGTCTCTCGGATTTGCTGCTCCAGATTTCTTAGCTTCTGCGACAAAAGGAAGGCTCCACATGAACTGAACTCATCCAGGTAGTGGGTGCAGAGAGGAGAGGATGGTGATGGGGGTGATTGAGGTGAGGCATCAGAGGTAGCAGATGGGAATGGGAGGTTCTGAACTATACCACTCTGGGTGATAAATGGCATCAAAACGAGAGGGATAAATTAGAAAAACACACTTAATAATGGATATATTAGTATCAATTAGTTTGATATTGTGGAGAAGGTGGTTTTAAGCTGACTTGCAGAATCAGTCTCAATGCCTTCCTGTGGGCCCTCCATGAAACTGAAGTTGCAGAATCGATGCTCTCCACACATCTACCCAGTAGAGTGTCCCTACTCTCTCACCACATGTCAGGACAGCCCCCAACAGCGCCACCAGCTGAAATGCTCCTCAATGTCTACATGGACATCTTCGCTGCTAGAGATGAAGACTACAGTCCATCTGGGCTTGTCCAGCACAGCATTGACAACTCATCTGCCCACGCTCCCATCGGCTGGGACACCGCCTGTGCTGCAGCTTTCGCCCGACTAATACACGGGTGAAGGGCTTGTTGGAGGCAGGGCGCACCCTAAGTGGAAAGAGGCGTCAGCACTGGGGCCCAAGGTTTAAGCCTATCATTCCCAATGGACCAACTTCGAGCTCTGTAATGGGTTGATGTACCAGAGGTACGCTTTGTCTTTGTGGCCCTGAATTAGTGGCCTGAGGCATATTCTGGTGGAGGAGGTTTTTGTCTGCCTAGGGGTCCCTGACAGGCTCAACAAACGACCAGGGGTAGAATTTTGAGTACCAGGTGTTTGGTGAGATCTGCCGATGGTTAGGGCAGACCTCGCTCTACCCTCAAAATGATGGACTGGTGGAGCAGTTTAACCGGACCATGGCCTGATTTTATGGAATACAAAAGTATATATTGGGTATAAAAAGTATTTGTTAGAAATAATGGCTTAGTAGATGTGAACTCAGGAATGCGACACGATAATACATCTCTTATTTTCAAGTTGTGTCACCATCCACATTGGGGAATGTAAGTCCAACAATTACTCTCCTCTCTCCTAAGAGAATGCTTCATTATGTCAATTACCTAATCTCTAACTTTGTGAGTCTGCTGTTTGGTGCTGGGCTGGTTTTGAACAGTGAGTGCGGGCAAAAAAGAAAATGTTTTCTAACGCATTCAGCAGTGCTTACATAACATAACAGCTTTGGCTGACTAAAACAATAATTCAGGCCGGTCATAGGGTAAGACATACTAATTCAACATGAAGGGGCTGTGGGAGCAGGACAGAGCTCTCTAAATGGTCTTAATCTATATATACGCTATTGTACACTTGCTATTGTATTGTTCCCTCTCTTGGAGTGATTATAAAAAAAATTATAAAAGTAGTAACACCACATGTTACATCTCAAGCTAGATATGAAAAAGTAGCCTCAGATAACAAACACCACCACTACTGTTTCAGAACTTAACAACAGTTAGCCAATGGAAAAGCTCCAAATGCTAAGTACTGAATCTCCCCACGTTAACATCTGTGAGGTAGTCGACAGACCACCAGAGGTTGTATCTAGATCGAGCTAGCGGCTGCAGCAACCATACACTGTTACGTAATGTCCTCCAAGCGGGCAACAGCCAGTCACTCCAGTGCTACAGAGATAACAATACATCAGTGTCTGATTGATTCTAGTCATTAACCATCTAGGTTGTGTAAATGCAAATATGTAATTTGTCTACAATCTGTCTATAATGCTGCATCAGACACGGTGGGAACACCTGTGCGCCGCAGCAGTTCAGTGAGGCAGTGGTCATGCATTTGAAGTGATCACATTTATATATTTATATTGTTTAGCTGCCATACTTCAATATCATTTTAAAATATAAAAGTATGAATTTAATTTTTGTACCTGATGCTCCACAGTTGTTGAGTCTTCAGTAGACTTTGGTTTAGGGAGTAAGGAAATAAACCCTTTGAGCTTGTCCAGTTGTTCACTTAGGGCTAAATCTGTTACTGCCCTTCTTAGTTGGAACTGGTAACCCCCGCCTGGCAGCTCCAGAGGATGCTGGGTGTCAAAACTTTCCAGGATATCAGCTGAGGAAGGAAAGGACATGTTACATTCTACGTAAATGACATAATTTTCATATCCATGATTACTATAAGACACTGACGCAGAATTAACAGGCCACCAGTATGATCATCACTCACCAGTTTGAAGTACTGCTGCTTCATCCTGCACTGATGGGATCCACTTGTGTCTGTAGGAAGACCCTTGGCTGTATAGACTCAGTAGATGGCTCAGCTGGGCTGGACTCAGGGTAGGGTAGTGAGACCGAAAAGATATCCAAGATGTCTAAATATCCACACACACACACATACACACCAGATCAACAAAGGGACAACCAAATGAAATTTTTTTGGTCGTACTTTTCCTCATAGCGCACACACTCCACCCCTGACTCTGGCGAACACCCAGGGAATGGACATTGGGATAGTGACTCTTTGTAGGCTACATGATTGGCATATCGTGTGTTATGTTGATTTTGTCGATTCTGGCTTCAGTTTCCACTACACGGTCCTATCAGAGAGCACCTGATGGAGTTCAGCTTCTTCACTTTGAGGTGATCGGTCATTGCGTCTTTGTGACCATTGGAGGTGTCATTGCCAAGGACCGTTATCATCCCCCGATATGCTTGACAAGCTGCTTCAGACGGCTTCCATGTGGGCTACTTAGCAGCATTCGCCCAGACACACACACGCACACACACCCACGGCCGCTCCTTGTATTTCAAAATAGACTGATACGATGATGATTTAAAAAATGAACGTGACGTTCACTCACGTTCATCGTTACGTTCACGTTAATAATATGAAAACTGATTCGTTAAGTTCAGCGAAATGCAAAACATATGCACAACACTGTACTGTACAGCCACAACAGAAGGGCAGAGGAGCCGCATTCGGCTCCAGAGCCGCGGGTAGCCGACCACTGTGCGGTACCGAATTTGTATGATGTATTGGACGTTTTCGTGTCTCCTGTGGCAGCAGTGTCCATCCCGTTTAGCTGTCCTCTGGAAACACTTCCGTTGTGTTGTCGCCTCTCTTTACTGTGCGTTTGTCTATTTGCAGCGCGTTTGACAATTGTCTATCTATTCCCTCAGGGTGGTGACCCGAGGTAACTTTCACCAACTAAATTTATGATTAAATATTAATATATTAAATATTAATGTTTTTATATTTTATTTTGATAACCAAATTTATTGAATGCCGAAAGGCACACCATTTTATGCAATCACTTTTAACGCATTATTGCATAACAACATCTAGATCTTAGGTTCTTAGGTTCACTAAGCTGTGCAAACATTAGCAGCAGCTTGGCTCTCTGTCCAACATATACATCATGTGTCTGTTGTACACAATGGGGCAAACAATGACTCTTAATGTAACAAAGCTTGTATGTTTCGGAGAGGAGGAGACCGGTGTGTGTGTGTGTGTGTGTATGTGTATGTGTGTGTGAGCGCCAGTGTGTTTGTGCGTGGGTGCGCACCTGCATTAAATTCTTTCTTGGTGTGGCAAGAAGATTGATAGCTGACGAGAGAGTGTTTGTGTGATCCAAGGCCAGTTCTCCCTGTCCAACTGCATGGGCCCAGTCCAGGAGCAAGTCAAGATTGGCCCGCATTTGCACACCTCTGGACCACTGGTAGAAACCCGGTTCTGAGCCTGTGTACAAATAAGGACAGAGTCATCTTCAAAAGTAGTCAAACATTATTTTACTTGGATTTCTGACCCTGACAGGGTGATGTTTTGTATAAAATGTTGCAAAGGAATGTTGTGTTATGTCATGTTGCTTCTGCTTTACAGTTTTCTATCATTACAGGGAATCTCTGCGTCAATAAACGCAGTGAAGTAACTGATGAATTTATTATAAATTCTTATATTTAATTGATTCCCACATACACAGCTATTTTGCTGTTAATACTCGAATGAGCATCAAATGTGGATAAACTGCTGCTGAAATTGGCCCCCATATCTGCATTGTATAGTGTGTAGAAATTCTGTACAGCTCATGTACACACGAGGCCAATGCACACTTATAATTAAAAGAGTTTATAGCTTTTTTAGTTATTTATAATCTATAATGGTTGATGGGTTTGGTTTTTATTTACCAATTTAGTTTAGGTTCTACAGCAGCACTACTCATGTTTTATTATGCACTCTTAATGCATATGTTACAAAGGAGGAAGGTGAGTAGGTCTTTCAAGAATTGTCATGGCTCTTGGTGGCCACTAGAGAGCATAACTGTCACATTTCTCTCCCTCACTCCTATTATCTCTGTGCTACTGGTTACAGATAGAGGCATAATAATAAACTGACACAATCTGTATATTAAGTCTCTCATACACTGGTACCTCTCTCCATTAGTGAGTTGACGAGTGATGCATTGATGAAGTAGAAGAGGTAGCCAATGAGCTGAGAGGAAATCTCTGGATGGAGCTGACAGTCTGCGAGTAGCATCCACGTCTCATTGAGGACTTCCACAACTTGCTGGATCTCAACAGGGACCTGCAGTCCACTGCTACCCAGGACTCGAGCACTCTCAGAAGTCACCTGCCGGTGAAGACTCTTTCTGAATGGGTTGCGGTCCAGAAGTCCAGGTAGGATGGGGTACAGGACCTGATAAGACAGATATGATGTCGTCAAGAGAACCGTTCAGCTAAGGGTGACTCACTCGTCAATGTAGAACCGCAAAATGTTGACAATTCTTGTGGACCAGTTTGAGGTCGGAAAAGTTAACATTGTTTGCTGGATGCTCTGATCACTGGGATAAAAACAACACCCTCAAACCCAGATTTTAGACCACCCATATTGCCTCGACATCTGTCTGTCTCCACCCCTCACACTGCGACTTATGGTGATATAAGATTATTTTGACAGACCCAGCAATCATAGGAATAAAAGGAGATAACATTTCCTGTCTTTCAGTCAAAGGTCCTCTCTGGTCTTTCGAGCAAGCCCATACAACGATGGCTTTGTTCAGCCTAATTGTACGCAGACATCCCCTCTCCGTTCCATTCTCCCTCTTACACCCACCGAACTTCCTAAGCCAGCGCCAGCCTTAGATCCACATTCCTAAAAAGCTGAATATGGCTCATGTGGGCTTGGCATGGCTCTGCAACAGGACTGCTGAGTGAAGAGTTCTGGAGGAATCCACCCTGAGCTGCTCAGTTTACATTTACTGTAAGGCCCCACAGCCAGGGGCAGGCTGAACATGAACAGTACAACTTAACAGCCACAGCTCCCGTCACACATGAGACAATGGAAATGGGTGAACATTGAGCGAAAATTAACCAGTTTTCCTGGTTGGAAAATGTCACTCAGCAGGGCTGTTCAATAATGCCGGATTCTGGGATCACCACATGTATCCACAGCATTTATTATCCCAGAATCAAAAAGGAAATGGTGTACTCTGCTTTGTCTGTTTATTTGTGCTCTCATTGTGATGGACAAGTAAACACGCAGTCTGACCACAAATGTGTTTAAGTGCATCTGTATTCATCCCAACGTGTCTACGGATGGAATAGCTGCTCACCAGTGGCGCCTTTTGTTTTCCATCCTCCAGCAATTACACTCACGTTGAATGGACGAACATAAAACCCCCAAAATAAACAGATATTTTAAAAAACGTTACCACTTCACTTTCAATTTAGATCCATATTTCATCTGTAAATGGGTAAGTATTTTCACTCCCTATTGTTGGATTGTGAAAGATAAGTTGGAGAACAAAATATACTTAGCCTCAGGTTTACGCTCGGGTAACATTTGTTGAAGAATGTCCGCGGAACGGCTTGCTTTTTTTTGCTTGCGACCCCCATGATGAAAGATAAGAGGGGCCACGGTTCAGTGGTGGATAGAACGCTGCTCTTCACGAGATTCAACCTCTCACCTCATTTGTACGCCATCAATTTGGTAGGTGAAAGATCTTTTACCACAATTTCAATATTCATCTGCAAATGAATGCAGAACCGCAGCAGACATGCTGCCAGTGTGAACAACAGACAACCGCGACACACAGCAGGAGAACTGTGCAGTGTGGCCAAGGCAGTAGCTAGGCTACCCCCTAGCTTGAGACTGGCAATTTTATCACATTCCTTACAAATTCTGTTCTGTCAGTCCAGGATAGATGTGAGTCTGAGGTTCCTCTGAAGTGACAGACATGATAGATGACACAGCAGGTCTGGATTAACTGGCATGACCCAGAGAAACTGAACTATGTCAGCACCATGGTGCACACAATGATTAATGCTACATGTGAAAATGCTTTTTAAATGTTGAAATGTGCAGACAGCAAATTGAGTTTTGATTTGTTTCGGTTTGTAATCTAAGGAAATGTATAATTTTCCAAAAAACTGTAAAAATGTAAGGATCCAATAGGATTGATTGAAATTTTTTTTTAATTCTTCAATTTACTAGCTAAGTTTGTTACATCACATGAATAGGGAAGGAGTTAAATGACGATGAAAGAATATTCATACATATGAACTAGTCAAGCTATAGCCTAGATTGGACTCTTAGATTTTTCAAACAAGTAGTGTATGTTTACAAAGAGTATGTAATGGGCCGCACAGTTCTAGAATGACTCTGGTTCAGGAGGTTTATTTCCCAGTCATTTTCTACATTGACATTTCATAAAAGTTTTAAGCTTGGAACCAGGCTGACCAGCTAAGATAAACCGTGGCCATAACATAACATTTGATTCTAAGCAAAACAAATATTGGATAACGTAAAAAAGGCAAAGGTACAAGACTGTTCACATACTTATAAAGGAAAAGGAACTACACATCCCATTAACCATTGTGAAGTATCCCATTCCAACAACTTCCAGCACTTTTTCCTGACTTTAAACTTGTTAACATTGTGTTGCATTTTATTGTCTTGTATGTTTGTATATAGTGTTTCACGTCGTGTATAGTGTCATAACCTAATTAGGTTTAGCTGATCGGTAAGATCATTGCTAATTGAAGCGAAAATGAAATTTCCAATGTAATAGTGAGCTTCACCAATAAGAGACACCGGAGGATTGTGGTTAATGTAGTAGGTTACATCACAAAGAAAATGCAATTTATATAAACCTGTGGCTTCTACAGGAGCATATAACATCTCATATCATGTGCTAAGACTACATGGACGGTTCAAATATGGCTGATAATCTTTTAGAAAATGAATTGGATTTTTACTTCTGGAACCACACTGTTGAGCTCTATTTAAGAATTACAACTAAAGCAAGACACTATTAATTATAGTTTTACAACTACAGTAATAGCAAAACTACTAGTAGCTAGTAGCTAAACAGCCACTGTGCTGAAGCAGCTCAATACTTGACATGGTTTCCCTTTGCTCTGGCCCTGTGCTCATTAATTGGGCCCTGTTGGTTTGGAGCATGCTGGTCAGTAGAGAATCTGAGTGGACACCCACCTCAGCTATCAATACTGATTTGTAGTTCACTTCAGCTACTGGTAGAGAAGGACATGTTTGACAGAGAGTAGATACGATGTCATTGTATGAACTTAAACAGATTAGTCTCTCTAAACAGCCCTCAACTTCAAACTGTCATTTTTTCTGTTCCATCCTGCACTCCATTACCTCAAGTTATTTGAGTGATTCACTAATCATCTGGTCAAAATGTCCATCTTGTAATAACCTTTTCATTTTCAGTTCACTTTGGAATTTGACACAGAATTGATCATGCCTCCTTCTTCAGGAATACGAGTCAAAGTTTATAAACTATGCACAAGAGGGTATTCAATTATTATATCAAAATTATTAATTAAATGTATTCACAGAGCAAACAGATTCTTAGAGAGGCTAATCACATAAAATGACATATTTAAATTCCCATCGTACTGACCCTGGTTGTCAGCCGACACCTCCCTAAATTACTGGTGGGGGAGCCAATCTGTGAACTCCTTTGTTGCCCGTACCGGGGAATTCAGATTTTTTAATGCAACATGTCCAATTGAACATAAAATTCAAATTGGATCCCGCAAGTTAAAACCTCATGGCCATACTTTTATTATGTTTCTGGATTATTTATGGATTTACAGACCAACCACATCTGGAAGACATTAGGTTCAACTGGCAGAAATGTTGAGTGAAACATATGCTGTCTGAGAGCAGGTAGTTAGATAACCACATCCTTCTGCGCTGAACAAAAAAAAAGGGCTGTCTTAACTATTTGGGAATTCATAAAGTTTCCTCTTTGGAGTTACAACGTTGTATCGCTGACTTTCTTCCTGCATGGGGAAAGTCACATCTGAATTTCAGGACATGTGAGACCTTGGCTTGGCTGCTGCTCCTGTCAAACAAGTGCTGTGTTAATGGTATCTCTGATGCGGCGCAATACTTGACATGGTTTCCCTTTGCTCTGCCCCTCTGCTTATTAATTGGGCCCTGTTGATTTGGAGCATGCTGGTCAGTAGAGAATCTTAGTGGACACCCACCTCAGCTATCAATAATGATTTGATGCCTACGGAGAAGGAGGACATGCTCGACAGAGAGTAAATATGATACATAAACGGATAAGTCTCCTCTGATTTGTATTTTCTGACAGTTTCTTTACCCACAGCCACTGGAAATTTGTTAGAAACTTTCCGAGCACAATTCCATACAGTGGGTGTGGTGCTTCTGCGAAACTGCACACAACTGGAATCTGTGGTTGCAATGGTGAAATACCATTTTCTCCTCTTCCAAGTATGGTCTGTGAGAAAACATTGTAAAATGTGCACAATCAAATTCCGCTTTTTAAGCTTTGCTATTTGCCTCCACAGATCGTTTATATACAGTAAACCTCTCCTTAAACCCCTAGAATGAGTTTTTAACTGGTTATGAATGGGTCTTATTTTAATATTGCTGCCTCTTTATGACCTACAACAACAAATGAGACAAAGAGACAATTAAGGCATTTTCAATATAAACTATTCTCAATGTCTGTACAGGCTAAAGACCAACTCCAGCTCTCTTACAAACAAGACAAATAAGATCAGATTGAGAATTACGCCTCATAACTGTTGCATGATTGGAAATGTTGAGGCATCATACCAGAAGCTTAAAATTGTCATTTTTGGGTGAACTATCCCTTTAACAATCCACAATAGACTATACAGTGAGAGGTCTAGGAGATAAATGGTTCACGAGATATACTTTCTACATGTAGACAGACATTTGTGAAATAGTAGTAGGTAGAGCTGAAACACAAAAAAATACCTGAACTTAGGAGGTGCAAGGTAAGTCATAAACTCCCTGTTAGTATTAGTGGAGCTCTGAGATAGTTCCTTGTGCAGCCTTGTACTGGTTGGGAACCGTTTGCTTGAATTTACCCTTCTTAAGATCTTTTAGTATCTTGTGTGACAGAGTTCTAAAGTAAAACACGTCTTGTACTTCATTCATACAACTAATGTCTCGTCACGGCGGAGCAACCAAAACAGTTGAGGTTGCTATGCAAGTCTTCCTTCGCAATACTCGATTCCTTCATCATCCTTCAAAACACACACACACACACACACACAAACACACACACACACACTCTCACACACACACACACACACACACACACACACACACACAAAGGACCTTAGTGTCCTGTCTCTCCCATGTTATAAAGCCCCCAGTGTGGTCTGGCAGTGTGGCTGGTCCTTCTATTAGAAAGCTGCCAGAGCAGCTAACTAGGCTCTTTATTCTCAGCCTGTCTCTAATTATTTTCCTTTCTTAAAAGACATCATAATCAGTGAGTGGACTAGATGGAGCCTGGCTACATGCTTCTCCTTTAGCCAGTAAGTGTTGGAGAAAAATCCTGGGAAATCCTCTTCAGTACTCTAACAAATACTTTGTTACTGTAATCAGAACCTGTATTTTTATACACTACTTTTAGTCAAGTAAAGAGGTTGAATCAGCTGCTCTTCTACATGAGTATGGACTGTGTGTTCCTTTTCCACCTCTATTAAAATATACACAATATTACTCTGAAAACCATGTTATCACCATATAACAGTGGTTTACCACAAACGTCTCATGTTGCAAATTACTCTAATTAATGAACACACATACACACACCTCCATAGAGGACTTCATCCTCTCACCTTTGTAATGTAGTAAACACATTGCTGGAAGGCAAGCATGATGACCTCCTCCAGAACAGCCATTGTTTCCTCACTGGCTGAGCGGACACAGGACAGATGAAGCTCCAACAAGGCTGAAAAGCACACACACACACACACACAAGCACGCACACAAATACATACATATGTCTATGAATGATGTAGGTGTATTTTAAAATATTTCGCATATCTTTATAAACCATGTACAGTATGTATATTTCAAAATAATATTTGGAGGAAGATAGCGAACTAAATGTTATTTGTCTGTCTTGAATCCTCAGCAATACAAAAAAAGTGAAAAATGGGTAAAAAAGCAATTCTTCCTCACAACTATTTTACAGCTGGAACCAAGTACCGGTATGCTTGTTTGCAGCTTGTTTGTTCATATGGTAACACAATCATTGTTTCACATATCAAGATCAGCAGGTGACCAACCTGTGATCTCCCCCTCATGGGTTTTATCACCGTCCCTCTCCTCGCTCTCCTCCCGTCCCTGATCCTTTCTGGCTCTCCACTCCAGAATAAGAGGCAGCTGATATTGGACGAACTGCAGCAGCTCCAGACTGTTGGACATCCATACCACAAGGGGGCGCAGTCCTGAGATGACTCGCAAAAGGCGGAGCGGGTGAAGGTCCTCTGAGGTTGAGCCGTCACCGTTGAGACTGAAAGTCAAGATAAAAGAATGTAGTGTTGTCTGAGAGCTGTAAGTGAAAAAGAGTTAGGTGTACTTACACTTCAGGTTGATCTGCAGCTAGATCCTTAGTGTGCTCCTGCAGGACATAAAATCAAGGCACAGTCAGAGCAGAGGTGGGTGATAAGCCATCAAAAATATTATTTTGATAAAGATTATAAGAAGAGGGAAGTTGAGACGAAAGATATACAGAGTGCTATAAAGAGTAGGCCACAAAAGGGAGGGCGCCAAGAATAAAAAACATACCATTATACTTTAATGTCCATAACAATTTTTTTTACACGACAAGCCACAATTCTGTGCCTGTAGCACTTGTAGGGCTGTAACAAACATGCTAGCCTGATGATAGCCAGAAGATAGCAGACAAGTCACAGAAAAGGTTTAGCAGTTGTCAGTCAGAACATGTTCATGCATTTTGTGGGCGTAACTTTGGTAAGAGGGTCGATGGGAGGGGGTGGGATGTATTGGTGCAGCCTGCACATGCTAGATCTTGGAAGATTACCGACCCTATCTTTAAATAACGCTGTGTTATTTTTTTTCATCTGTCTTGGGGTATTTCAAAAAGCTCTCAACCCAACAAATCATCACCTCAACAACAGCTTGTTGTGGCCAATGTGTTTGTAGCCCAGCTAGTTAACTCACCCACCAGCATCCACTGGGCGAGCTGAAGTGTACAGTGTGTTCATCAGAGATTTTATATGAAATGTTAAAACATCAAGCTAAAAAACACTAGAATTATTAAATCTGAATGAAATGCAGGATGAGGTGATAATTGTATGGGTTGAGCCCAAGTGATTGTATTGTATTGATGATTGTATGATTGCAGTATCAATGTGAATACATTGACAATGCACTTATATAGGTTTTTTTAGCTGTGAACTAAATTATATGACTATTCTTTAATGGAATACATTAGTGCTGAAAATCCCACTTATGATCAAATTAATTAAGAAATCTAAATGTATGGATTCCCAGTGTTTCAAACCCTCTATATCATGACATGTATGTATATTTGAAAAAGTGAACACCCTCTAATCAAAAGCAGGTGGTCCCACATGCACCACCAGCTAACGTTAAATATTATTTATATAATAATAATTGCTCGTATCATCACTTTAACCACAACTCACCCACATGGCACTCTGAACTTCACTGGCAATGAGCAGCAGGAGCCTGCGGAGGTCTGAGTTATGAAGACATGTTGTTGAGTGTTGAATGCACATGCACAGCAGAAACGCTGCAGTCAGCGGCGGTCTGTCTTCCACTCCAGCCCCGCCCATCGCAACTATCTCCATGACAATGCAATCCTCGTCCTCAGTCTCGTAGTTCAGAGTCAGGCTGTGGCCTTCAGGTGATTTTAAAAATGGAGGACCTATGCTCAGGGCCAGTTTACTGCTCGTGCTGTGGGGGTCGGTACAGGTTGAGGTGCAGATATTGCAGAGGTTAATTTCTGTAGTATGGTTTGTTGAGGTGTGGTGAGTCACTATCCAGGGGGAAGCAGACAAGCTGGGCTCCGGTGCAGCCCCGTTCACTTCCTTCATTTTAAACAGAGAAAAGATATTTGAACAACATCTCGTTCAAAATACAAACATCAGCAGCTTTAGGACAGAAACAAATCTGTCAGATTTTGATATAAAGATACAGAGGATACTTTTCATTGTACAACCTACGCTCATTGGCGGTTCAGACTGGGGTTTTACCTTGTGCAGCGAAGCTGAGGGATCTTTGAAAAGAAACAGGTAGCATTGTCCCAGCCCGATGACATCACCAGGACTAAGCTGTACTTCCTCTTTGAGCACTTCACCATTCCAGGTGACCACAGCATCCTGACAAGGGCAGAGCACAGTGGGTCCCCCAACGCTTTGGCGGCATAAATAGCAGTGTCTGGAAAGGATATCGGTGGCAAAGAGGAGGATGTCATGCTTTGACCCATCTTCCTGATCACTTTGCCGTCCAATTAAAATGTTTGTCCCCGCTAGTAGGTAGATGACAAAGTCCTGAGTGGGGTAAAAAAATGACAAGTTATCATACCATCTGAAAATATCTGAGTGAAATGGGCGGACAACCATTTTCACTTTCTTTTCCAATGTATTGTTAATAAGGTAACATTCGCTACTCAGCAGTGATACTTGCACATGTTTTTTTATATGAATTCGCTGCATCAACTTTCTGTCTTTACAGTTTGCCTCCTATTGCAAATTGTTTGGTAGATTGCAGTGGCGGATCTACGATTTAGCTAAATCAGGGGCCACAATTTACACAAGGGGGGCCACAAGCAAAAGCTGAACATTGTAACTCAGTTCAATACAGACACTGCAGGTTCATTACTTATTAAATAGATCTTAATTTTAAGTTATTTAAATTTCTATGAAATCACAAGGTAATCTCATTACTATTGTATGCTTTACAGGCAAAGTGTAGTTGTGTTATGGTTTTCGTTTACAGTTTAATGGTATTACATATTTCCTATATTCGAATGCCCATTTAATAGTTATGTTAATTACTACTATTACTACTTCAACCTGAATTTGCTATCCGGGTTGATGTGACATCATGTGAACATTTAGTGTGAGTGAGACTGAATCAATATTTTGTGACATAAGAGTAAGAGTAAGAAAGAAGAGATTAAATATGGTTCTGACATTTATTACTTCAAAAAGCGGCTACATAACAACAGAACCTCAGTGAAAGCTAAGCGGTCTGATAACATTGAGGTCTTAGAATTATAGTCTTGATCCAAGCCTGATTAGACAAACAATGTTTTATTAATCGCAGTGAGTGGCGAGCACAATGGGGAGGGATTCGGGATTATTGTGTTTAACCTTCTCCTTGTGACCTCTCTTTTCCTACAGGAAAGATTTAACCAATTGAATTTATTCACCTTTTTTTAGGGAAAATTAATTTCAGGCACAGTCCTACATGAGACTTAACCTCTGGGTATGTCCCCATGTGTATTAAACTTGGCTGGTTTACTCGCCATTAAATCCTTTGAGATGTGAAGCCAAAGCTCACGATTTATGTGCTCACACTGTGCAATTCAATTGTCTGACAATACCTGAATGCTCACTGTACGTTCGACGGCTTCACCGGATCCGCTTTGACTGTGTTTTTTTGTCAAAGAAGAAGATGAAGACTGTTAACAATGCTAACAAAGGGAAAACATGCTTCCTTGCTCATAAAAGCCATTCTGTGATGGCTTGACATTTTGGTTTGGCTATTTTGCCGCGAGAACCACTTCATCTCCTTCTTTTTCTTTCTTGCTGTGCGATGGCCCCATGCCATAAAATACATTTCTTTGGGTTTTGCCATTTCGCACAGTTGAGTGAGGAAGAAAGTGCAGAATTTAGGGAATCGGCTCTTGTATATGCCTCAACACTGCAAGAACCTGAAAACAGCCGTCCAAAATTTATGACATATCGGAAATTCATCCGACCATCTGATCGCTCCTTACACTAAGATTACCTCTGTGTCTCATAAATCTTTTCAAATCTGGCTCCAATCACGCAGCCTTTTTTAAAGAGGAATAAAAGTGGGCCTATAAGGTTTGTGCTGATGATTGTCAAACTTCCTGTTGAAACGGTAGCTTAGATTGTTAGCTCTAATTAAGCTACGTAAACTGTAAACTTGCTCACTGTTGATGATCCATATAAAGACAAAAGATAGCATGAGAAGATTAAATGTATAATAATTTTGCTAACAATTTAAATGAATAGACAAATGTTTCAAATGCTATGTTTGTTTTTTCAGTTGCTTGCTAGCCTAAACTCTGGATGTACTGGTTGTTAATGGATCTTAATGCAACCTGTAAACACGCAAAGTTAAAGGTGGGGTTGCTCATTATTTTCTGAAACACAAAACTCATCTTATTTGTTGAAATCAGATAAAGACATCTGAAATGTATTTTTAGAAAGATGTTGTCTGTGGCCATCTCATTCAGACCAAATGAAATGACTGGTTGTGGTACGGTCACTGATGTAGCTGCCTGCCTGCATACACCCTGCATGTGTTGATTTTCCATGATTAGCAACCCTAGCTTAAAGATATAGTTAGTTAATGATGTGCTACCTGGCTTTGAAATAAATGGTTACTACTGCAGACAGAAAGCTTAAAAACATTTAATCTATTCCTATTAGTTTTACTGTTGAGTTTGTGGCTCCGGAGAAGCACCACCCCCTATAGACTATTGCTCTCACTACAGCCTCATGTACAACAATTCAACATATAGAGAAAGTCAGAACTTGAGAGTCGTGATATGTTTTCTAAGTTATGAAAATCAGGGTTTGGGGGGGATGGGTTTGGTAAACAGTGGATTGTGGAGTGTGTCTGAATGAGCTACCTGGGCGGGGCTGCAGCCCTGCAGCAGCAGCAGGTATGGACAGTCGTGAGGAGGGTGAATGGAGTACTGTGTAGTGTTATCGTCGCTGCTCTCAGTCTCCTCCCTCTCTGACTCCTCTCCTTCCCGCTCGCCTCTCGGCCTCGGCGGACAGAGGGTCTCTGTTGTTGCCTGCGACCCCTCGGAGGGATCTGCGAGGCTGGGAGTGTGATTCTGTTCCTTGCTTGTTTTGGGGTGCTCATAGCCTTGCAGTAAGGCTTGGTTCAGGCTTTCGCTTCGATCCTTCACACATTCATCATGATCTTTGTCCCGTTTCGTCTTGGTATCAGAATCTAAAAGATCCATTTCGCTCTTGCTCCGCCACAGCGTGTGACTTCGACCCATAGTCCTGTCTATGATGGTGGAGGTCACTCGGGAGCGGCTCTTCTGCAGCTTTCGAGCCTGGGCGTTTATACCTAACAGGGAGAGGGATAAACACATGGGACTGGTGTTGCAACTATGTGCTAATTGAACTGCTATATAAATACATTAATCACGGGGGTAATGGATTTGGCGATAGGGCAACACCCGTTTTTTGTTCCTGAAGTAAGGTGAGGTCTGTTTTTTGTGAGTCTGTGTGTGTTCGCTCGTTTGTACATCATGTGTTTATGCCAGAGTCAACACAGAGAAGCCCCACACAGGAAACAGACCTCAGTGGAAAGAAAGACAGAGCTCGTGGAAAAAGAAGAAAAAAATCACCCACACAGCAGGAATTCACAAGCTGGCACCGATAGACGACTATCGCAAGTTGCGTCATTCATAAAATCAGAGCACAAAACAGGACACACACTTACACCGTGACCACAGCTGTGTCAACCACAGCCAGGGTCTGCAGCGGAGACGATAGCTGAAATGACAGAAAGTGGTCTCCGCCCTGCACATTTGCATTTGCAGTGCCATGCAGTGTTTGTTTCAAGCGTCTATGGAAAATAGATGGGGTCACTTTTCTGTTGCATCATGCTAGGTAAACATCAGTGGACAGGATATTTTCCCATGTAAAGCGTTTATAGTATTAAAGATAGGGTGTGTAGCTGGAACAACACTATTTAAATCCTAGGGTGCCTCACGTAAAAGTTTCTTTGACATTGTTATGGCAGTAAGAATGAAATATAAGTCCAACTTTGTAACAGAAATTGAAAAGAGTGAATAAAAAGGAACTGCAGACTTATTAAAATGTAGTTTGGTCTGTGCGGCTTGGCAGATTAAGTGTGTGCCAAAAAAACACATTTTGACTGTGAGAGCTGGATTTTTCATACTGTGTGGTAGTTAATGGTACAAGCCCATTTTCAAGGACTACAGACAACCTGAATCAGGATGTGGTGTGCTGTGAAATGATCCGTCCCTAGACCACCTTAACGCTAAAGTCAGACACTGTACCAGCAGTGATGGTGTCTTTGTCTTTGGATGTCTTTTCCTCTACCAGGCTCCTCCTCTGGATTTCAAACCGTCTTGCCAGGCCTTCTCTTGGTTTCCACAGTGACTGCAGGAGGAGGGGCTTCTCGTGGTCGCCGACGACTCTAAACCCTTCGGTCCTCCACTGGTTCCCTCCAATGGAGCCAATGGTGTCACAGAGAACGTACGACTCAGCCTCCTCCTTGCTCTGGCCATACCTGTGACATAGTTGGGTTGGATATAGTCATCAAAATGAAAAATTTGTTTTGATATATTTAAGTTAGTGAACACCAATTGTCTCAACTTTCAGTTTCTTCCATTTGAAATCACTGTTAAAAAACTAACTCTACTCTACATTGTATTGAGAACTACAGACTCCTGGTGGTGCCATCAACAAAGATAGACAGCGATCTACATATACGCCAAAAGCTTCAAACCCAGGGATACTGAGCAGAATCACTTAAAAGCTACATAAACTTCAGCATTTCTATATGACTTAAAATCATATGCTGACATTTTTGAATCATTTTAAGGCTGCCATAATTACATACAGTTCAAAACAACACGCATATCTGGTACACCGGTATCTTATCAGCTTTGTACTTTGCATATGTATTGTTAATGGCCTGAGAAAGTTTGACAACTGGGCAAAACCGTGGGTCATGATCGACGCCAGATCGTTTTGATGAATAGATTATTTATATTTCATCACATCCGACTGACAGAGAGAGACACACATAGCCCATATGTGGATCTCTGATCACTACCTGTTTGTCATTTGTCTTCATTGTGAATTAGCTCCAGAGCATCCACACAGGACAAGAGAACAGGCAGGTTTAGCATGGCTACTGCTCTCGTGAAACAAAAGTTGCTTAGCTCGCTACATGCAAACCAATACATTGTATATTATTTCATTTATTGATTGCATATTTAATATCCCCTCCTGTAAATGAATACAGTGAACATAGTAAAGCTATTTGCACATTGAGCAACATTAGCATTCATTTTGGTGTTGTGTTTGGCCCCCATAGACTGAAAGTCCAGTTCTTTATGCTCTAGTTTGGTCCCCACCTCCTTAAAGAAAAATTCAGTAAATTTGTAATGTATTCAAATAAAATTCGGATTCCACATGCTCCCAAACTTTTTTTTAAATAGAGATAATAATCCAGTTAACAATGGGTTTGGCACAATGCTTGTTTATTCCCTATCAATCGACAAACATTGATTATGCACCTTTAATGTTAAACACTTTAATATGCAAATATTAAATCTGCAGGTTCCTCTACACAAAGTTTGTTTCCAGTTGTTTCTTCATACTTATCAAAGTTAAATCTTATCATGATATTCCATTACACCCCCACACAAGTGTCACAGTGTCACCATGCGCTTAATGTGTTTGCTTATCCGTGAGTTCTCTAATATTTATACAGCTGAATGCCACTGTTACAGTTCAAATTTTCACTGGGGGGAAAGAAGAAATGATTTGCTCTTTCCTCTACAAGCTGAATACCACTTGTATTAATCATTCCATTATGTTGTTGGCCGAAATATCAGCTCAGCCTTCCAGAGGGGCCGTCTCCGAGCTGTGCCCGACTAGCTGTCTTTCACTCAGATCTGTGGTTTGCTCTCGACCTTTCTGGAGCTACCAAATGAACAATTTGGCAAAGACACACGCTGCGTGCACTGTACTGCAGCTACAACAAACGGGTCAACTCGACCTTGTTCGACTCAAATATAATCACCACAACATGAACATGCTTTTACCTTTCATCAACAGCCAAACCTTAGTGCATCAAAGACCTTTTGATCACTTCATTTTGCACACAAATGATGTAATACACAAGTGTGTTGCAGCAAAGGAAGCATGTGGACATGCACATAACTCATCCTGAGTACACACACAGAAGGACAAACGTACAAAAAAGACCCATATGGCAGACAGACGCACACACACACGTACATGTAGTCTTACCGTTCAAGGGCCTCTTTGACTAGCTCCTTTGCACTGGAGTGTGTGGTGGCCAGGACGCTCTTATAGTGAGCTCCTTCACAGAGTTCATTCCCAAAGATCTTCAGGATTCCTGGAGCAGTGATCTGATTGGACAGCTCTGACGGGTCATCCGCAATTAGAGCGTCCTCACGAATCACTGCAACACATGACATGGCCACAAAGGACAGTGTTAATGCAGGGGGTTTAGATGTGGTTCATGGGCACAATGACAGAAGGACATCCGCCATCAATCCACATGAAACTACTATCAGTTTACCAATACAACTAAATCCACTAAGCATCAGTTGTCACAGTATTGTTGCAGATAAACACAATAAATTTTAGGATACAACAATTTGTGACATTATACAGTGACAGTTGTGTACATACTGCTACACAGATATGTATTTACCACACAGACCATGGAATATATGAGTCTCCCCCTTTACCATAACACAATATGAAATGCAGTATTACAGAAATCAAATCACACGCAGTCGTGTTTCCATGATTTCAGAGGACCTTAAAATTGATTTATTGGAGACTTACTCTAACCTTAACCATAGTTACTACTTGCCTGAAGCTTATACTAACCTTAACTTTAACCTTAACTTTAACCTTAACTTTAACCTTAATTAAACCGTAAAGCATTTCTTCACCCAAAATGTTGTGACTGTGTAAACTGATTTAGGTCCCCACAACATGAGTACTTTCTAGACCACACACACACACCTCCAGTTTGGGGGTCTCATAAAGGACAGTTGAAAAAAACCCTAATAATTATTATGTCTTTTGGTCTCACAAGGCAACTCATGAGATAATCTGGTCAGAAACTGTCAAATGCCCACATCTCCTCTGCTCCACTTTGTAATGGAGAAGTTTCTGTTATAAATTTCTAGTCTCTAAAGTGAAAGTTTAGGGGATAACACCCTGATGACATCATCTGGGTTTCCAGAGTCACAAAGGATGTGTTTGTTTTCTCCTTCGTAATTGGTAAACTGACCTTTAAGAGTTAAATTGGTATATCCTTTGAAAGTAAATCGGGAAAATGAATATTACGTTGATGATCTATTGATTGAAAAATACCACACATAGCACCAACAATCATACAAGGAGAAAAAGTATAGTCATTGGGACGTACTGCTGCCTTTCCTGGCCTGGGTGGACAGTGATGACCTGAGACCCGCCGTCAGCAACATGGAGTCTGAGCTGGAGGTGGGGGCACGAAGGAAGACGCCTGACAGACGGTTGGTATGGCGACGGATGCGGCTCTTGCTGGGCTGTCTGACGACCACGCCCTCAGCTGACCTGCTGGTGGATGAACTGCCGGTGGATGAAGCAGATCTGATCAAAGACAGAAGAAGAGACCTCCATTAAGATCTTGAGCAAGAGACTGATTTCAACCCAGCTGATCATATATATTTGACTCTGACATTGTTATGAAGAGGAGATGATAGAGGTGGAGATAAACGTGAATTGGATAACTTTTTCTTTCCATCAAGTTAAGAACAGGGAGGGGGAGAAAATGAATGACTTGAATGGTATCGAAGAGAACAAAAGACTTCTATTCATCCGTTGATGCAAATCAATAGATCTGCTGTTAATGTATTTAAACTATTAGACTTAAGTTTTCATGTTATTTTACCTATTTTGAAAATAAGTTTAACTTGGAAAGTGAGAGAACAGTTTTTTACTTACCTCTTTAACAAACATAACAGAAATATACCAGTCTTAGAAATCACAAAGTTCTAACACCATGCTACAACGCAGTTAATACTGAGCATACATACATGTTTGTCCCCAACACAACAATGTCCAGTCTCCTTCACAATGCCTCCACCAGCTTCCCAAAGAACATTGAGGAAAGAATGAAGTCTTGTTAGCTCAAACCAATCTTATAAGCTTCTTAACACTGTGGTTCAATGGTTCGCTGCATTTATGCAACAACTTGGGTGTTAAACAAATTGAATAAAATTCTTACAAATAATGATATTAGTTAAACTATTGTTCTTTAATGACAGACTGATGATGAGTGTGATGGAGTGGTGGCACATGAGCAGATCTTCAGAGGTTAAGTAGTTCTAAGTAAAAATGTGTTGTTGTGTATTTTGACGTACTTTAGAATTAAAGTACTTTGTTGTATTTTTTATTGGTATAGGGTTGAAAAATTAAAATGAAATATGTGGCTTCAGCTGTATGTTTTTGTTTTGTGGTTTTCTTTTTTAATTTTAAACTTGGATATAGTATATCTTTATGATTGGCATGATGCTTATGATGGAGTAATGGTACATGTACAGACTGTCAGTGGTTTAAAAGCTTTAGTTGAGGCTTAAAAGCACTTAAGTACCTTGTGGTATTTTTCTAATGTGTAGGGTTGACAATGACATTCAAACTATGACATGACATTCAGTTGTATTTTTATAAGTTTTGTATTTTTTTAGTGAAACTATTGTTCCCTTATTACTGACATGATGATTATGATGGAGTGGTGGTACACATTGTCAGTAGTTCAGAAGTTTTAGTTGAGGCTTAAAATAATTACTTTGTGGTATTTTATTATTGTGTGGGATATAAAACAAAATTAAAAACATGTGGCTTCGTTTGTATTTTTATGAGAATAGTGGGTTCTTCATTTATTTCCTCTTCTCTTTAAAAATAAATAAATCCTATACTTTATCCACCTTTCTAACCAATTAAAACACTGGACTCTCTACAGTAGTGGAGATGAAGAGAATACCTCTTTCTCTGCAGAAGAAAATTTAAAAGTGAAAATGCGTGTATTTATATCATCTAAAACAGTCCCCTGGAAAAACACGTGTATAAGTGTAGAGTACTTCATACTCACTGCTCGGACCCATCACTTGTCTTCCTGCCCAGCTTGACGAACCGTCTCTTTGCAGAAGCTGCAGGCAAACTCGTCGGTCTTGGTGGAAGAGAACTCAGCTCCTCCATCTGATTCATCCCTGTCTGATCCACTTGGGTGTTTCAGTTCAAACCGTTGCTGTTCTCTTTAAGTCAAAGATATAGAGCTATCTTGTCGAACAAGTCCGTGATGTACCCGAGCTGCTGACTCTCATTCCTGGGATGTTCCATCCAGGGCAGGCGGCACAAAGCCATCCAGCTGTCCCTTCATTGTACGCACTCCGGAACAGACGCTGCAGATGTTTCTCGCCCTCATCCAGCTGTTGGAGCTGCTGTAGCCAGGCTGTTCAGTCCGGGTCAGGTTACAGCTCACAGCCTCATGTGTCACGCTGGCGAATGAGATGGTAGAAACACAGATGAATGACAGGAGTTTGGGAAAAAGAGATCTGATCACGCCCGATGACATGTACTACGTGACAGTCTATGCAGGCAGTCTGTTTCAAATTCACAACGAACCCGCTCTCCAGATGTATGTCCACGGCGCAACTGCCTGGAGGTGCCAAGTGCGCACACGCCCGCCCGCCCACCCACACTAGAACTTTCAAAATAAAACCCCTCACAGAGATGCGATGTTCATCTTTTTAACCCAATCACCCGCTCAATGAATAAAGCTCTGATTGAAAAATACTCTGCAGTCTGTATAAAATGTGCGAAAATGCGCATCAGCCCCGTGACAGAGAAACGGTCCTCCTGTGCGCCATCATCCCAACACTACTGCGTCCGCTGGTCTGATTTCCTCAGACCAGCTCTTATTCAAACAACATGCAAGTGGTGGAATTATGTGATCACACATGGCTGACCTCAGTGTGTGTAAATATGGGTGTATTTAATTGCTGGTAATACAATGTTTGTTTCCATGTATCTTGGGGCTAAGCCTTATTCAGTATGAGTGTGAACCTTTTCATTTCGATAACATTAAAAATGTTAATGCCTTAATCTGAAGGTAGCCAGTACTATGTTGACATTTCAGGACATGTTTCACTGCCAAGAGGCAAAGAAGAGAAACAAACTATAACAGTGGCAATTATCATGATAAAGTCATTGTGACTTTAAGTCCATATGGACCACGGCCACTGTACACAACCACTGGATCCTACATGTCCCATAATGCAACCAGTGGCCTCATTAGAATGTACCGCTTCCTTTCAAATGTGTGAGCCCAGATAACCCTGATTATTTAATCAGTTTTTAATGATCTATTGAGATCTCCTGAGTTTTATCACATTTCAGTTGTAACACATACATGAATTGAGTTTGTCCAAATAAAACTTAGCAAGTTCTAGAAACAAAACAATAACTTTAATTTAAAACACGTTAATCATTCATTCATTCACCAATATTTTATTAAACTGGCATACTATCTCAATCAATACTTACACACATGCAAATATACTATAATCCATAAACAAATACATGAATAAATCCGCTAATGCGACAAAATATATTTATATAACATCAGTCGAGGTAATCAATATCAATATTGAACGAAATCCTGATCCAAACGCGAGTAGTGTGTCACATGTGTCTGCAATTAACCACTAGAGGGCGTGCTTAGTCCCTTTTATGAACCAACTGAACATGTTTGCATTCACTAAAATGCTGTTCTTGTTCAGAAGGAGATTGAATGAGTATTGAAGCAATAAACACATGCAAAACATATCCCAATGCAGCAGCAATATAGTCTCAGTGCACTATTATTTCCATAATGTCATAATGAAAATTGAGCTGATTTTCCCTTTAATTTTCTTAAAAGTTTCTACAGTGAGCTCAGTTGAAATTTGACGTGCAGATAGTGCAGGTTGTCTTGAACAAGAGTGAGATGAACATTGTTTGCCACTCACAATACTGGAGCGAATGTTGGTTGTGTTTTAGTTCATCTCTAAACAGTTTTCTGGTGGTAATGCTATTTCACGCCACAAGGGGGCGGTAACATGTTGGTGATTGGTCACGTAGCACCACTGGTGTGTGGGCTCTCAGTGTTTGGATCGATGAAATGGTTCTTAACGCAAATATAGAGTGACAATCAAATCCAATTTTCCCTCTAATTTTCTCCAAACTTCTAAAGTAAAATTACTTGAAACTTGACATGCAGACAGTGAAGGTTACCATGAATAAGAGTGAGCTGGAGTTATGAATGCCATAATGAAGAGTGAGCAGATATATATATATGTATATTTTATTTTTTTAATTATATAAGCAAAATTTGAATGTTACATTGAAAACTCAAGAGCGAAGCGCAAATTATTTTTCACTTATTAAGGATTTTTTAAATAATATTTAATAGGAGCGAGATATGAATGCCACCATAATCCTAATAAAAACAACATGCAACTTCATTTCTTGAGTGTAAATCAAAACCAGCCGGTGAGCCATGGGGAAATCTGTCCTGGCCCAGCATTTAGAGGTCAATGGGCTTACAAAACCAGGGTGGGCGGAGCTGCTCTGTATAGGACCTTATTGGCATCATGTGGCCCTGCTGATTGGTGGGGACTTGGTACAGCCCCTGCAGTTTAAATACAGCACAGGTTTTCCTCCACATGTCACAGTAAGTTCACTCGTTTAAAGTCCTCCTCTGGGGTGGTTTCCTTGACCTGGAAAGCATGTCCAGTCAATCGTGGCCACAGTAGCGTCTGACCGGGGGTCAAGGTCAGCTCTTCTTGGAAGGCAGGTATAGAACAGAAGGGCTTAATGTGTGGTAATCAGATCCCATTGCAGCAGGAGGCCTGGAGACTTAACAAAGCCTGCTGAGTGCCTTTAGAGTGTTTACAGCAAGGAGGCCAGGTCTCTGCAAGTCAGTGCTGCTTTCACAGAAGTGCTCTCTCTCCACTGTTCTCTTGTCTTTATAATGAACCCCAAACAATGCACACCATTAATTTCTTCACACCCTGTCTTCATGGATACTTGACTTTCAATGCAGTACAGTGTGGGGCATTGGTACCTTCAGCCTTGTATGACTGAAAGATTACTGAGCTCTACTGAGACTCTTTATCTCTGGCAGATATGACCTTATCATGGTATCAGACTGCCGAGACACAACATATATTGGGAGTTTTTACTTTTGAGCTACTGATGCATGAGTCAGTAATTTGTACCTGTAAAACAAGTATAGGACTTTATGTCGGTATGCTCAAGAAGTGTGTTCGTATGTTGTTTGACCTCATCTGTATGCACATGCAACACTAGATTATCACTCAGCATAGCAAATACCTGCGCCAATGCCCAGAGTGTTAAAGTAAGTGAACGATTTTCTTGGATTCACCACTTGATTCACCACTTGATCTGAATCTGCACCAAAGTGTAATGGGTCTTCCCTGATCCATTACACGTCATTTCCCCAAGTTTCATGAAGATCTGTTCAGGTGCAGTTTTTGTCTAATCTTGCTTCCTATCAAACCAACCAAAATACAGACCCAGGTGAAAACATAACCTCCTTGGCAGAGGTAAATATGAGGACCCTTGTCCGTCATGAACGAAAAGACCCAATCAGCAAGCGGATCACAAAAACCACATGTTAATACCAGGTGATTATGAGGCCTTAAACTCAGAGCTTACAGTCATTCGGCTTCCAGCTGTTCCATATTTGCATCTGAAAAAGTGTGATATCCCCCGAGGGCCAGTGCTTATGTACTTAAATCCGTCTTCAGAGAAGTGTTATCCCTGACCTTATGTGATGGTCCTTGTTAGGGAAGAGTTGAGATAACGACGGGGTAGCAAGGTGTAAATGTTTTTTTTCAATACCGATTCCTATTGCGACATCTGCCGTCTCCATTCCATCCTCTTCAGACAGGGCCTGCAGCAACAGAGCGCCAAAGTCTTTCTTTAAAGGTAATGTGAAATGCGATTAACTTGCTTCAGGTCCATTTCCCCTGAGCACACTTATACATCTCGGCCATGAATGGTGGGATACCAGATTGAAAATTATTCAATATTCAGGGGTTGATTCCTTCTTTGTATGGTAAAGTGCATAGTAACTGAATCCTCTGCTCTCAAATTTGGCGTGTACATGAGGGATGTCTAAAGTTAAGTAGTTACTGGTCATTGTGCTGTATGTACTAGTTTTAAATGGGGAGAGATTTAAGGTCATTTGGAAGTTTTAACAACAGGGCTTTGTAGATGAATAGCACAAGATTTCTGTCTCTTCTCATTTATAAAGAAGTTCAACCGAATGAGCAAGGATACGTGCTGCAATGTGATATACTTGCTTTAACTGCTGGAGATGTGTAGGGGCTGCGGGACAGTAAAGAATGTCTCCGGAATCAAGGTTTGACATAAAGGTCGCAATAGTTTTCGGGATTGATGGAGACGGAAAATGTTTTATCCTGTAGTTAGCTATCCTGGATTAGTTGTTAAATATGTGTTCTGAATATGAGTATGAGTATCACCAGTATTGGAGGTAGAAAATATTATGAATTCTGTTTTATCTGCATTTAAAAAACACTTTATGATTATACAGTGAATATTCGAATGAATCAAAGGCAGTCATGAGCCAGGGCCTGAGCAAGGGGAGCACCTGCAGCATGTCAAATAGTATTGTCAGCAAAGAAAGTTACACTAGATCTGAGTTGGAGTAACTAGGTATTTATGTTTATTGTAAACAGCAATGGACCGAGGATAGACCCCTGTGTCAACCCAGTTCTAATGGTCAGGTGGAATGAGTCGAACCAATTTAGTGTCGGATTGTCTAAGCCTATGGATTTTGTGATCAACGGTGTGAAATGCTTTTGACAGGTCAATGAAGAGGGCAGCACAGGATGGTTTGTTATCTAGAGAGGTGACAATGTTATTACTGACTGAAGCTGTTATTGTGCTGGGACTGGGGAGAAAATCAGGAATGCCTAATATGTAACCAGCTCTATACAAGCTATCACACGGACAGTTATGCACTCTGCACCTTTTAGGGGTTAAGAGTTCGCCAGCTCTACTCACTCATGCATAAAAAAGCAGGTCTGACAGAGAAGTCTTAGATACTGTGAGGTCCCTCGGTGCCTTGCTGGTTGTGTGTATCAACCGCGAGGCAGTTATTCCCTGTGTCCAGGAAGGAATGCTGCAGCTGTAGGAAGCGATCTACCTCGCTGAGGGAGTTCATCACCGTCACAGATGGCTGCTCTGGTCTGTGTTTATGTCACACACAGGCCATGACAACCACAACACACCGTAACTCTGCTGCTCGAGTACATTCGGCATATTCCCTGTGTACAGCACATACAGTGTATGCAGTGTATACGTTGAATTCAATACACGCAGGGCATTCAGTTTATACAATATATTCCGTTTATGCAATATATTCAGTACATTCAGTGTGTTTAGAACATGCAGTATGTTAAGTATATTGAGTACATGCAATACATTTTGTATATTCAGAGGCATATTATCAGTGCATGCAGTATATCAGTACATTCAATATTAAGTTTGTTGAGAATGTTTAGTAAATGCAGTATATTTATTATATTCAGTAGCATATATTCAGTACAAACAGTATGTTCAGTATACTCAGTACATTTAGTATGTTAAGTATATTCAGTACATTTAGTATGTTCAGTATACTCAGTACATTTAGTATGTTAAGTATATTCAGTACATTTAGTATGTTCAGTATAGTCGGTTGACCAAAGTGCAACAAGAAGCAGCCACGCGCAAAATAGCAATAGTATAATTAAGATAAAACAAAATTGAATCAGATTAAATTAAATCTGCTGAGATAAAAATGTTTGACATAAGTTTGGGGCAGCTACCTCAAAGGCTCATCACCTCTGGTTATGAGGTCCAGGAGCAGCTAGGTGGGTGACTTCAGCTCTTTAACTGGAGTGTGACCATGAAGGAGTTCAGCCAGGTAAGGCGTTGCTAGTCCATTAAATGATTTAAAAATGAACAATACAATTTTAAAATTGATTCCTTTGACAAACAAGAAGACAGTGGACGGAGTGTAACACAGGTGTTATATGGTCCCTCTTTTTCTTTCTAGTCAGGAGGCGAGTGGCAGCATTTTGTACAAGCTGCAGGCGTTGAATGGATGACCTAAGCCCACATACAGAAAATAACAGTAATCAAGTTAAGAAGTAATGAAGGCACTGGGATAATCAAAGCAATTCAATGGGATTTACTCTAATAAAAAAAACATCTATATACATTTATATTGTGTTTGCTTAGAATGAAAACACAAATTAGACAGAAATTGTGTACAGGACAAAAGCCAAATAGTGCTTTTTACAATATACTGATACAAAACTATCCAATCTTTCAGTTACAGTTCCTGCAGGATTGCATGTCAAACAGGTATTTGCCCCCTTCAGGTCTGGCTGATATATAATATGGGCGAGGTGATGCAGATACAAAAATCGTCTTTCTAATTGTTGATAATCGCTCCTAGTCTGGAGCCAATTGGCCTCGGGAGACCCTACTAATGCCACAACAACACAACTCCCAGGATCCCTGAAACACACAAACCTTCCACTCTAGGTCTTCTGGCACGTCTAACATGGTAGGAGGCCCTGGGGTGGACCCGGAACACGGTGGAGAGAACATTCATCTCCGCTGAGAGTACCTTGTGATCACCGTAGAAGGAACTGTAAAACACTGCTGGGGAGAGGACCGTCGGGAGGACTTGTATTTGTATATGTGAATACATAGTTTATACATCATCACAATCATTTCAGTGTAATCCAAAAACAAATAATACATGTATACACTTATACATAATCCATAAAGGAAAGGGGAGCATGAAGAAGAAAATTATTCTTCTTTGTTCGGTTTAGTAGTGGGTGGCCACCAATGTCAAGGTGCCTACATGTAATAAGAATATGAATGCAACAACCCCCCGCCAATAACCAGAACAAAGAAGAAGAAGAATCATCATAAAGTAAATGATATTAAACACGTTATTATTCATAATAATATAAATAACTTAGCTTAAGCTGCACCTTTCAAAACAGTCACTTCAAAAACAGGACAACTTCAAACAATGAAAACAAAATATTCTATACTAGAAGAAAAATCAAGTAAAAGCTATTTGGTAAAAGTTTAATTGTTTTTTTTAATAATATTCTTGCACCATTTGAAATCATTCTATGATAGTTATTATATGATGTTAATGTAAGCAACGTTTTTCAGATAGCAGTGGGTGTGAACTGTGTGTGTCATGAATGCCACATTCTGTTTCCTTTTGCCTTACTTAGCCAAGGGAAGTTACACAATGTTCTTCATGAGCCACACATCCTCCTTGTACACCTTATTATGCATATTTACGCTGGGAGTTTGCCCAACACAACCACCCACCTGTAACCTGAAAAGTAAATTTTACACGTATAAGTAGATGTATCGACTTTTGATAGTTATAGATATTTTATTAACCACATGCCGCAATATTTCCTACGGTGCTGTATTGACCCGCTGTCATAATCACCTCAGGAGGCACATGAGCCGTCTTCAGACATGAACACACAAGTTCACCTTTCACTCGTGAACAATGCAGCAGGAGATTCTCGGCTCAGATGCTTTCACAACAACATAGAAACCTTTGTTTGCCGTGAGGGGTATCGCAGCACGCAGGTGGTAGGAGGCAGGAGTCAGAACATAACATATCAATTCTGCTGGGGAGATCACATGGTTTTGTCAACAGCAAATCAGGCACCTCTTTTTTTCCTCCTGAGATATTTTTTTTCTTTGGGAATTGTTTTCATTTGTGCATCTGTCGGTGTCAGAAGGTGTCATATTTGTATGGTTTTATTTTAAATTTTGTCTTTAGTTTTTAGCACATTTGTGGCTTAAATATGATGTCAAGAGTTTGAAAATTGTATTTGATTTCTGGAAATCATCTCTCTACCCTCCGTCTGTGTCTCACAACTCGCCAGGAGGGCCGGACCCCTAGTTTGGGAATAGGCTTCACTCTGCAAGAACTTGAATAATGAAATGTAATGGTTATGAAACAGTCTAATTTGTATATGGCTGCCTCTTTATAACTTACAACAGCAGAGGAGACAATCAGGGTTGAAAAATGTCTTTTCCTCTAAACTATTCTTAATGTTTGTGGTCAAGTCGCACTACCAGCGAGGTCAGAAGAAACGATTAACAGCAGGGTTAGGGTTGGTGTGTGATTTACAGTTATCAACCATGCAGCAACAAAAAAACACAAGACTGCATCGTGAATGCATTCTTTATTCCTAATCTTTATCAAACACGGACATGGCTCAAAAACATTCATCTCAAATGAGAAGAGAGGATCTATGCAAGATTTATCTATCAGCTAATTTACATCTGCTGGTGCACAAAAAATCGAAACACACCAAATAAAAAAATCTAATTCACAGTCTGATTAATGTTGAAACAGTCATGCACGTTTTAAACTGAGCTGGAAGCTGATCCAATGTTTTCAGGACATAAATCAAAAAGCAGGTTGCGCCACGCCTTTTTTCACTACCTCCAAACAGGAAGAGAACTACCGCTATTGTCCACAGAGGCGCCATCATCAGTGAAAATGAAATTTTAGGGGCTTGTGAGCGTATTTAAAAGGAAGCGCTTACTTACTTTTAGTAGAGAAAAATGTATTTAAATGAGTTATATGTTTAATATTTCACTGAGCAATGGTTATATATACTTAAAATATTCAATATTGATTCATTTGAGTGACGGCGACCCCCCCACATGTTTACCTGGTATGTCCCACTTCTCCTCACCTCCGGGCCCCGGGGACGTGACTCAGCATGACTGGGTTGCTGAATCACGCTGTGGGGTGGGCGGGAGGAGGGCGTGGCCTGGTGAGCACACGCCCGGCCTCCTCCCTCCTCCGGGACTAATTCGTCTCCGGCTCCGGATGCCTCCTCTCTTTCTTCTGTCGGCGGGGCGGAAGGAGCGGAACGATTTGTCCACGCTGTCCGGCGGGTAGAACGCAGAAGCCGAGGCGCCTCCGCAGCAGCAGCGGTACATACCTGCCGGGTTGGCATGTGATAGGCAGCGAGCGTCCGCCCTCTTTCTTTTAACTGTACGCGAAGGAAGGAACCGGGAAGCGGCTCGACTTTCACCGGGGATAAGGAGCGCTCCGGTTGTTGCCGGTCTTCCAACGAGCCGTCGAGATGGAGGCACTATGCGGACCAGGGAGCCCCTTTTGGGTGAGTACGCCACCATTCGCCGGCGCCGGTGGTTTGTGTCACAAGACACGGTTCCTCCATCGGCCGTGTGTGCACTTCACGTTCCGTCCGACTTTCGGCTCGTTCCGGGCAGAAGCACAGTGACGGACGCGGCTAACTAAAAATAACCCTCTTAATAGCATTTACTGCCTTTACTGCCTCCCGTTTAATGTGGTGGTGATTCCTGGATGGCTGTTTTGAAATGGATAAAAAGAGCCATGTTGTTGTTGCTAAGTCTCACCGGTTTGGCTGCATGGTATGATGTATTCCGACGGGAGATGCGGGAGATAAACTTATCTCAGTCCCAGGAGCCCGGTCCCTCCAGGACTAGCAAAGGAGCACAGTGGGAATAACAGTTCATGCTAATGGTTAGCATGTTCGTGACAAAGTGGCCCCACTGTGAATGTCTCTGAGGGGTGAGGTAACAGTCATCGGAACAAATATCACACTGCATTGATATCACTGTTTAACACCACACACACCCACTATCAATGAGCAGTCGATGTAGTAGCGCAGCGCCGGTTCTCTTCTGCTACGGAGCTACTTCAGAATTATTCCTTGTCTTCTTAAACACTTCTACAATATACTGTCACTTTTTAATGTTTGTGTGCCGGACGTTGAGTGTAGATCCCTTTTACAGACTTTGTGTTCATCCTCCCAGGTTTGTCTGCAGTGTTCTTCATAAAATGAAACTGAAGCTTGTATTTCAGTTTGACTGATTTACTGAACAGGTGTTATTTTGTTATACAATGCATGTAGGCTATTTCAGGGATCTGTGGAGTAATCGACACAGTCTTCAGACCCACGTTTACAGCATTTCGAAGTAAAGGGATCAGCTCGATGCATTGCAGCAATACAATAAGCGTTGTCCTTTTACCTCAAAGACAAATTGCCAAGCAGAAAGTGATTCCATGACTGTTGTTGCCGTGGCAGATGTCGGCCTCTGTGCCGTGGGAATGTGCCTCAGTCCGATATAATGAAATGAAAATAATCAAATTAACAAAATGATCTTGCGGTGACTTTGACCCACAATTTGACCCAGTTGCAGTCTGCTGCTCGAGTTAATCTGAGGACGCAGAGGGAGACAGAAGAAGGCAGTCCCCACTCACTGCTACAGAGGGCTGGTCACCCGTATACATATTTATATTGAAAATAGAACATGCCCAAATCTCCCTAAGAGTAGCATTTCCTTGACCCTTAAGGCTGACTCATTGTAATAATGTGCTTTTAATGTTGTTATGATACAAACATTGCTAACGCTTGTTGTGCCTGTCTGTTGAGAGCGTGTATTCCATAAACTGTAATAGGAGTACCCTATTGTACGTGTACAGATCTTCTTGGACTTTTATCTAGAACAAGCCACTGTTGCGCAGCCAAATGCTTCCTTGAGAGGTCATTGGTAATTCCTTGAAGCTGATTTTTGTGTTTATGAAAGAGCTTGTGTGATAAATCAGGGTTCATCAAAAAAAGGTTGAGAGAGAAAGATAATTCATGAAACGGAAAACGTGACCTAACCAAAGATGTGATTGTGCATTTCACAATTGTTTTTGTTCTCTTCTCGTTGATTTGTTTGTGACCACTGCCACGATATCAACACTGATAACCACACAATGATCGGTCCTTTCCTTAAATTGGTGAAAGCTTCATCACAGCTGCACTAGATTCATATGGACTGACTCTCCTGACCCCTCTGTCTACCTTTTCTCGGATATTCAGGCACACAAACACACACACCCGCACAAACATGCGTGTCCCTCTATTGTTCTGAGGACACTCATTGACATAATGCATTCCCTAGACCCTTATCCCTAACAGTCACAACTAGTTGCAGTTGCCAATTTCACACTAAACAGTAATTTGGATCTATAATTATGAACATTTTGATTAGTACATCTTTCAACATGTCATAATAAATCCTGAGAATATGGGAGTGGTGAGCCCACTGCAGGTGCTCAGAGCCATGTCTATGTGACCCCTCTCCACCCAGTAACACCAGCAGTCGAGTTTGTTAGGCTTCAGCCATGCTACTTCATTTTCGTTTCCTAAACATGTAAGCAGTTGTACAATTGTAAAATGCAGAATTGAACTGCACAACAGCTGTTTGCAGAGACAACAGGGTCAGCAACGCTTGTACTAGATTATACATGTTGCGTCTTTCGTAGCCGAGGCTAATGCCAGTTCTTTTCTTCCAGAAGGGTGGGTCATGTGATGGCAGCTTTATGTATCAGCAGGGCCATTCGAATGAAAAGCAGCACCTGCATTTTCAAAGTCAAATGAGACAGCTGTATTTTTAAACTTCAAGTCAAAATGTACTAGTTTGTTCTTAGCCTTATAGAACCCAGTGAAAGCCAAAGTACCGCTGCTGCACTGTTTTGCGTCTATGCCATGCATTTTCGTCCGTGTCATCGTGTTTCTATTAGTGGCGGGTTCCGTGTGACGAGAGGATGATTTGAAAGCTTTTGGCCCATTCTGCTATGAAGAAACCCCTCTCTGCATTAATCTCAAAAGCTTTGAATCACTTCGTTATTTTTAAAAAGGATTAAGACGGTTCTCCTGATTTCCCTCTGACTGGATATCACACTAAGGGCCGGCACTTAACAGTGCGTGTTCACTGCAAGTAAGGTTAAATACCAAGGCCCGGCCAGGGACTTAATTTGCAATCTCATTGTTTGCAAAAGCTGTTATTTGTAACCTGCATATTTATCTCAAGCTGATAGATCTAACCTTGTTTACATGAACGGGATCAGCAAAGAAATGTAATTGAGAATTTATATTTGACACTTTAACCATTAACCTCAATGAATAAAGGCGGACCTTCAAAAATATATAGAAAACAAATGCAACCGAACATAAATAACTTTAATGTACTTAAAAATGTAAGCGGCAATGCGTTATTTCAATGTGTTTTAAATATGTGTCTCATTAATCCGAGAGCGAATCCAACAGACTCAAAGTAAACTTCAGTACTGTTCAGGTCCTAACAACCCCTCGACAGGGATCAGTGTTTATTGTTAATGTTTAAAGTTAGCGGTGGAGTGAGGAGGGAGGACATACAGCTATGTAATACAGCACGGTACAACATGTAATGTGTGGCTGCCCTGCTGTCATAAGTGGTGAAAATAGTTTTGCAGGGGTGGGGCAGGCAAGCAGTCAGGCTAGTCAGTAGTGGTGCTAAACAACATTAATTTGCGTTTTTCTGCATAAATTCACAGGGCAAGGTAATTATTGCAGCACAACATCACTATGGTGTGAAGAGAAAAAATGCTGGAGCAATGTTCTTTTTCATCCTTCTTTTGAATTACTGGTTTAAGGTAAACAACCTACGGTTAAGATGGCAGGGATGTTGCTCTGCTGTGTCTTGTGAAATCAGCTTTAAACAGGTTCTCTTTGAAGCTTTAATGAAAGATTTCACACACCTTTTACGAAGCAACAGGACAGGGCAGCGGCGATCGATAGACCTAAATAAAGAGTGCGCTGAGAGCAAACACAAAATTAAATTTTCTGATGGTTTCACAGTGGTTATGTATTAACGCACAAAAGCGACCTGTGGGAAGATTTTACATTGATACGTTTTGTATAAATACAGACATGAATTCAGCCCAATGCTGCAATTCTGTAGTGAGTGAGAGAGAGACTAGAAGCATCATCAACCCTCCATTCAAACTCACAATGAATCCCCGGCTGTTTTCACATATAGACCTGTCCTGGATTTCTACGGACTTTATACAAGGAGCCCAGACGGATAATGTCCGTAGAGACTACAGAGCGTCTCACTCTGACATTTGTCTTCACACATGCACCCCCTCAGAAGAGAATATGGAGGATTCCGCGGACTCCGTAGTGTAATAGGAAACTTCTACAATTCTCTGGAAACTGTGCAACCCTCCTCTAATTCACTATGCAAACTATTTTAATTGGACTGTATGGAGATTTCCAAAATATGGTGACGCTAAATTCAATATGGGAAAACTCTCTACTCTCCAATTACACATAGAAAGCACCTTCAAGCAGGGGTATGGCTCAAATGTTCTGCCTGATCATAAATCCAATATTGTGGCAAATGTGACCGTTATTCATTAAAGTCTGGTGAAATGAATCCTTGAATTTATTAGGAGCTATGTGATTTAGATATTCTCTGCCAGGGGTCTTAAATAGTTTAAAACCATTTCTTTCAACTATTTGGTTTGGCACTGTGTCTTTTGCCATGTAACTGTTTGAAATGTTTATGTCCTGTTAAGTGTTGGTTTTGTAGTGTGGCACTTCGCTCACAGCTTTTCAATGCTAGCTGTTTTCTGACATAGTTTGCACATTTTTGAAACCCCAATAAAGACATTTGATACATATGCAATGGTGATTCAATGTTCACTCTGATGTGGACAGTAACACTCATGTATTGACCGGTGCTCTCCAATTACAAAAAGCTGAGGTGTAGCAGAGGCAGATATTAGGGCCCACATTAACAGGCTGATCTAAAGCCTGTTTATCATCAGCATTAGATAAGAACAATTCAGTCTGTCAACGGCAGCTTGGATTACACTTGTGTGTTGAAAGAAGGCACAGCAAGGCAGGAAGAAGAGTTTTTTCAAAGACTGAGTCATCGATACACTGTTGCCCATGTCTGCATAGTTTTTGTTCCTCAGTTTGGGTTAGGATACCGTAGGGGGGGAGTTCAAGCTTAAATGAAAGAAGTCAAATAATGGTGACAAGGCATTTTTGGTGGGAAGGTCCAGAATTTCACACCAGTTCGTTTATGATTGTCAAGGTTTGCTATCTGTAACCAGATTGAATTGGTTTAATGCAGCGATATGCTGCTACAAGGCTTTTCATAGCATAAATGACAAATCTTACTACTGGTCACTGATAATGACTGTATAATATAGTGTAGTGATACAATTGACATTTTGTTGACTGATGTATTGATGATAATATATAGTTTAGTTTTATAATGAGATATGAGTGAATTTTATGAGTTTAATGATAATGACTGAATTAGAATTTTTTCTGCGAACTGCCTTACTAATTAGCCTGGGTGACAGGACGAACTTACGCACCCGCCAAAAACATTTGTTGTTCGGGATGTTCGGTCTTGGTGTAGCTCCGTTGGGGAGAAAATGATGCTCACGACAGAAAGCTGTTCGATCCAATCAAAATCTTAGGCGGGCTTTATACGATGATGGGACAGGTGATCAAGAGTAACGTATTCAACCCACATCACTCAAAGTAGGCTTGGATAGAATGCCTGCCGCTGCGAGCTGAGTGTGTTGATGCTGCATTTGAGTCTGTTTTAGAGACATCGACAGCGCATTTCATTTTTGAAAGAGGAAACAGAGAAACGCGGAGCGGACGCCAAAGTGGCGCGTCGCGTAATCCCTATCGCGCGGAGATTGGCATGTTAAACACCAGGACGCTGAAGGGCGACGCTGGACACCGCCGGGCAGCGCTATAATTTCACCGTTGATACGTAGTATTCAAGCATACGGTATATTACTTGTTGCCTCCAACATTAAGCACAGCGTCCAAACATTTGTCTATCTTGGTGTTGTCTTTCATATCCGAGGATATCTACTCCTGCATTCTCCACTCTTCAATTATTTAATTTAATGTCATCCATGTGAAGAACTTCTCCGGCTGTTTGCTACGTTAAATGTCGGGTGTGGAGGGTAAGACATTTTAATAATGTCATTGGTAAAACTCCAGGAAAACAGAAGGGACTTCCAAAGTATTTAAATTAATTTCAGTGTGTTTTCCTGTCGCCGATACGCTCGCGTAAAGCGGAAAAAAATAGACTCGACGCCGAAACGATCGCCTGCACGGTGCGAGGAAGCTTGGCAAGAGCGGCAGCTTCCGCCTCCGGTGTGACCGCACAAGAGGTTTAACATGGGAGTGGATGGAGCCAGCTGTTATTTAAGGCTTGGCGGCTGCGACTTCAAGAGTCTAGTGTGAACCCGGATTAGTAAATAACTCACAAGATTCGACTTAAACATACGTCACATACTCCGTTGCATATGATTGGGTTGTAGGTTCTATCCAAATTGAGCGAGAGGAAATTATATTTCCTGGTTCGGTTGAAACACGCCCATATTCACATGCCCAATGGAGCGGTCTCAGATCAACATTCGGATTAGATTTGTGAGTATGACAAGTCAGGCTACCTTCTAATGCAATGTCTTTTACTAATCACTGCTTCCTGGTGGCTGGGATGGGACCAAACTAAAAAGTCAAAGAAGTGGAATAAATGGTTCCCAAAGAAGGTTTTTTAGATAACACTGAAGTGAACTTAAGGTTAAAATGTGGTAACTATACTTGTTATAGTATTGTGTAAATTATTTAATTGTATTTTAGGGCTGGGGCGAAATATCACTTACTAATCATGAATGCACCTCGTCAGAAAAGATATCAGTGGATATTTAGGCTTAAAACTCTTAAAGGTGTAAATGACCTTGTTTCGAGTGGAATATAAATGTCGGGGCTTGCCTTCTGATCTTTGAGCGGCTGTGGATCATAGACAAAAATCTGTGCTTTCACTGTTTGTTTCCTCAATTCTTCAACCAAGTCACTGACCAGATGCTTCATGCGAACGCGGCTCTCATCTTTAACGCACGCACGTCCAATCCCGCTCACGTTCATCATTTGTAAACTGATTAGTTCGGTTCAGCGTTCACAAAGAATATGAACAAACTGTCAATAAGTTCCTTCCGTCCTCCTTTGATAAAAACATGCACACAGGAGAGTCTTTTGGATGGGCGGGGGAGTGAGGATTCTGCTGTGAGAGGGGGATGAGGAGAGAGAAGAGAAACTCAAAGAGAATTTCATGATGACGGCTTAAAACATTCACGTGACAATTTATACTCTATGGTACCGATATACTAATTTCGTACGTGGTACAAGCCGTGATACATAGAATGTATTTGATAAGCCCCTATTGTTTTATATATTGTTTATTGCCTTCCTTTGATAGAGTATAGTAGATAGAGAAGTAATAATGGGTGCATTTTTAACTATCGTCAGCTAATCCTACTTCAAACACTCCACTACAATGCGACATTTCACAGGAAATCCCCATTTGTTTTGGGTTATATCCTGATTTGAAAGACTGCTGAACCAGCAAAAAAGCACAAATTGAGTGTCAGGACCTCAGCCTTGTAATCAAATGTTTCTTTAAAAGTTCAGTTGGCCAACAAAATGTCAATTCGATTTTAGGAATGTGTAAGTTCAAACCTTTTGAATATGTGTGTAGTTACTTTATGGGTAGTCTGTGTTTTATTATCAAAGCAATTTACCCTAAATCATCATTCCTATATGTAGAATCTCTTTCCTTCACTCTGCATAAGGAAATTGGTTGTATCAGGTAATCTATGGAGAACCTGGATCCATTTACAGCATATTAGGCAGATGTTTTCTATGTCAGAGTGTAGGCAAACATAGCTAGCAGCAATTCCTTTCCTCTTGCACTCTTTACTGTTGTTGGCATTGCATTCATGCCACTCGTCAGCTTCTCAGTCTGACAGAGAACAGATGGACAGCCTGCTGCAATTGATTTTCTTAAACATCTGAATAGACTAAGCACCCTAAGTTCAGTCTGTCACCCCTGCACCACCTGTGAGACCTCTGGGAGCATGTTGAGTGATTTGAACTGATTCATTGGTAGCATGTTGTTGATTTCACTGCAGACGCTTGTGCAGATTTATATATTCCCCTGCAGAAACTGTATCCTGGAAGTTTCAGTTTTACATTCAATGTTTTATCACATGATATTTAGTGTTCTGATCAACAGTAGAGAGCTTATGATTAAAGAATAAAGCCAGATTCACATAATGTCTATAATATATAATAAAGCGTAGCTATCCAAAGAATATGAATTTATTTAAAGTGTTCATTGTATTTATCAGATAGGATATTAAGAAGTGTAATACCTCTGGCTTAGGTAAAACACCATGGTGCACCAAGATACAGTACATTTTCACTGCAGCCTCAGTAAGCGAAGGACATTATAGGTCATCATCCAGATGTTTTTTTATGTTAATCATTGAGCACTGTTCCTGTCAAATAAATGCATGTTAAAAAAAGCATGCTTGAATTTGTCTGTTGTCTGGGCATCAAAAGTGAATTGCGGAAGAAGCAACGTGACCTCACCTTAAAGCCTTGCACAAATCGCTTCAGTCAGAACATGTTGCATCGTTTACGTGTGTGACATGTTAATGTCTGCTATTTCTCGGATCTGCTCCCATTGACTTGACACCATTGCGACGGGGGACTATTGGTCTTTTATACTAGAAAAGCTCTGTATAAATACAGACCATTTAATACAAATTGAGCACATCCTGCTGTGGCTTCACATTCAAGTTTTCCAACAGTGACCGTTAGTATTACTTTAACTGTGAAGCAGATGTAGACAATATCGCTGAGATGACATCATAGAGAAGCCCCAAAATATACTGTCTGTTGCCCCAAAGGCTAATTCGGAGATGGCATGTTACCTGATTACACGTGTTCAAGTGTCTGTTAACATTGATTATGTTCACGAGGTGATTTCTCTATCCATATGGCTGTTAAACCTCCATAACCAGAGTTATGATGATTAGTGTTAGAGACGTGACTCTCTGGGTGTAGTTGCCCAGATCACGCCATGTTTATCATATGTTGCAAATGTTTGAGATGAGCCCGCACGTTGCTGGTTACATGGAGGGCTTACTGCTTATTCAGAGGTTTGGAATTTCCTAGAAGAGTTTTTCATTTCCTCTGAGTATAAATCGCTCTCTGTGAATGAGTTGATTTGCGAACTCTCTGCCATTATTGTATATTTGTTGATGGATTTTTAGCTGCAGCTTGACCTACATTTTATTCCCAATCAGTGAAAGTGACTCCCGCCTGTAACGTAGTGAACTTAGTGCAGCAACCTGGGCAGACACTCACAATAGTTCTGCTTTTCATCATTGACTATTCATTTTCACAATCAACAATGTCCATTTTGTTGAGAATTTGATTATTATATTTAAATATATTTCCAGAAGAATAAAATTCTAGACCTGTAGGCTAGCCCTTTCTGCTCCGTGTCATAGTTGAGTTTTTTCAGTCTCCATGCTTTTATTTAATTGAAGAAATCCTCCCATCTCTACTTGCTGGCTGTTACTGCAAAGCACCTCTCCCCTTTAATCACGTCTTTTGTCAAAGTTCAGGTTTCTGGTTTTAAGTGTTGTGATAACTGCTTTGAAATTGTGTGAGATGGAGTAAAGGTTCAGTTTCACACTGGATGGGAACTCCCTCTGTGTTAGATGAGATGAGGAGTGCATCGTGTGCACCATACTCCCTAACCATTAGATTTATTGTTTCTCACTCTTTCAGTAAATGTATGCCTTATTAATGTGCGAAGATTTTATTGTCACTATTGGAGGCTATTTTGAAAAATTGAGAAGCCAATATATGTATTTCACCAAAGTTTATTTTATCTCCTATAGAGTCACTCTAAGAGCAAAAGTGCATATCTTTATCTCCAATTGCTGATTCGGGAATTTTAACACATCAGTATTTTTCAACATTTTGGTAGATATAAAAATAATTCATGGGTTTAAAAATAAACTAAGGATATTAAGGTAACTTAAAGGCAATTAATGTATATTATTGTTCTCTTTAGTGGGTTCTCAAAGTGAAAACACTGAAGTGTGACAAATGTGTCAAACATTCCATAGTCTTATATAGGCACATGGAAGTGAAAGGTGAGCCACCATAGAAGAAAACTCATTTAAACCAGTGCCTTTGTCATCATGGTAATAATTAATGTGAAGAGAGCCAGCCTTTGTGCAGTTTCGTAAGTCATTAAACAATTTATTTACTCACTGACATTTCCCTAGTGTGCCGTGCAGTTATCTGAATGCTTTTAAATTTGAAATGTATCTTTCTTGAACGTTTTTAAAACGCATACACAAAGAACTTGTTATCAGGTGCTCTCCTGCTGTCCAGAGTTACCTGTTGAACGAGAAGTGATGAAATGAAGGGCGTGTAAGTTGTGCCTTTCACCAATTTGCAATGCAAACAGTGCATAGGACATTACATCTAAGATAAACACAGCAACAATGATGGAGAGGGCACAACTATTGTGTAGGTGCAGGATTGTGCCGGTATTAACCTGAATGGATATTTTAAATGTAAATGCTTTCTCATTGTGTTTCTGCTTGAACGTTTGACTGAGAAGCAGATGTGAAGAGTAGCACCACTCTCAAGACTGGCTGATACACATGAAGCCTAAAAACAGTTTGGATGTGTATCTTGCTTTACTACTATTTACATGAGTCACTAGAGTCTATATATCCACACACACACACACACACTAAGCCGTACACACATATTTTAGCAGGTGGGGGTGGTGATGTATGGACACTGGCTGGAGAGCACCAGCTGTATTTATCTTGATTCTATCTATGGGTGGGCCTTCAACTGTGTTAGTCCACGATGGCACAATAACCACAGTGTGAGGGCTGCATAATCACAGTCATTCATGTTTACCTTTCTCCTCCGGTTGTCCTCCTTAGTGGTCAGTTATTGTTCCTCATCAGCAAAATGAATGAATCCTATTGTTTTCATATAACATTTGTCTTACAGAAGTTTTTTTTTCTCTTTTAAATGCTTTACTGGCTATTTTCCAGAGGAGTCTGAACTGTTTCAAGTACATAGATATTATCATAGAGTTAGAAGACTCACATAACTCATAAATTCTGCTGCAGAAATCACATGTTATAGCCTACAGAGCATCGACATTGCCAAACTCTATCGAACCTTGGTGTCTTTCAAAGTTGATCTCTTCAGAATCCTCTACATGCATGGCACGTCCTTTTCATCCTAAAATGAATAGGTGCAGACTGAAAGAAGCTCTGACATGGGTTCCAGATCAGTTACATTTAGTCTGTCAAACATATTTTACAGACTGAATCTAGGGTCCCTAGGACAGTAGCCTCCTTTGGTCTGTTGGTAGTCTTGTATCTAGGGAGGCACATCACCAAAAACTCCTCGTCCTGTAATAGGCTATCCATTGACTAATCCTTGGCACTGTTGTACCTTACCGAGGAAACCACGTGGCGCTAACTGTTTGATTCCTGTAAGTTGGAATATTGTTAGGTAACTGTGGAAAAATTATATTAGAACAGCACAATTTTTTTCCCATGACCTCCTCGGGTGCACATGTTGGCTATTCTGCTGTGACTGCTCATTTGTGTCTGTTGTGGTGTATCTGCTGTGTGCTGCAGGTGTAGATAGAAGTAGACCACCAATTATGTTTTATTTCGACATTTTGAGATATCCGCACTGACAATAAAGATGACAGAAAAAACAACTCTTTAATCTATGGGTTGGCATTGAAACAATATCCAGATTTTTTTTTGGGGGCCTTAAGTTGCAGGTCCTTTTAATCTGAATCACCTGGGAAGAGTCCCAGCTTTGACACTCTGTGTGCAGTAAAAAAGGAAAGTGGTATTTTATGTGTATACAGTATTTATCTAAACAGAACCAGCTTCTGAACAGTTCAGTTTATAAAACCAAAGTAATGTTTTTATTGAGTTAATACTATATGATCAGGAGAGTTTTTGTCAGGCTGCTGCTGCTCTGACCTTTAACTTCCCTCTTCGTTGTTGCCTCTCAGAAAGTTGTGATCCTGGACTGACGTGTAAGCCGAGTATCTAACATGTATCCTGTCCCCGTGACTACAGAGACAAGCGACTTACTTATTTCAGTTCAAGGAAAACATCTGCTGTGATGAAATTGTTTGTGTGTGTGTGGGGGTGGTGGAGGTGGGCTGACACATGTGTGCACTGTTTAGACAGTGTTGTCGCTATCGATCAGTGGGAGAGGTTCAGATAGCAGTGTTTGGTGTTGCCTGATAACAAATGTTGGTCTGTAAACTAAAGCGTTGCTCCCCGTATCTTGTGTGTCTATGCAGGAAGCCAATCAGACGTTTCACACAGAGCGGCCCGATCTCACAGAGTGTTTCCAGCTGTCTGTCCTATCATGGCTGCCGTGCATCTACCTGTGGGCCGTGTGCCCGTTCTACCTCTTCTATCTCAAGAGGAACAACAGGGGCTACATCATGATGTCCATTATGAACAGGTTCAAAACGGTGAGAGGGAGCTTTACCTTTTCCTTATTTCATTTTTCTTTCCTGCACTTTAGTTTTCAATGCCACTGTCAACACAAATTATTGACTGATTCCCTGATAAACATTCAGCAACCTTTTAAGACATTTGTACACATCATAGCATGCACATAGTCAAACAAAGACTGACAGTCACACATTTATTTGCTCATTAAGTTCAGAATAAAAAAATTGTTATTGCTGCCTAAGGGGAAATTTGGTTCTGTTATAGATATATTGACCAAGACAGTTACAATAAATAGAAATACAAAATAAGTAAGGTAAGAGTTTACATTTTAATACAAAAAGAAGCCAAATATAAAAATGGGAAAAAAAAACTGTTTATGGACATAAACAGCCACTCCATATCCTCAGGCAATGTTCAGATTATTTTAAACATAAGTTGTATAATATCAGCCCAGTATTGGCCCAGGCACTACACCACATTTACCTTTCATACATACATCAACGCACTACCAGCAAACTGTCCATACTGTTTTAACTGGCCCTCTTACACCATTTGACTGAAAAAATAATATGTCATGATCTATGAAAGTAAGGTTAGACTATCTGTTGGTTTGAACAGTACTTTACTTCAGGTGTTATCATAATTCATCCACTTGGTCGACAATGAAAACAGACTGGCCAAAAACACTATCCCAGTGTTTAATGTTTAGTGGGATAGCAGCCTCTGTTTTTACAATATTTAATGTCTGTTTTCTTTTCTCTCTATTCGCTCGCAGGTGTTTGGCTTGTTGTTATGGATAGTGTGTTGGACAGATCTCTTCTACACATTCCACGAAATGCGGCTGGAAAACGTCCGGCCGCCAATCTACTTTGTCACCCCGCTGGTTCTTGGCATGACCATGGTGAGGATATAATATGTCCATCTGAGGAACTGTTACAAAAGAATTAATCTTTCATCTAGTTTTTTCAGAGGGCATGTAACTCTGGGGTAATCTTATACTCACTAATTTTTGTTTAGAGAGCTTGTTTATGTTTAACTTGCTTAACCTTTCATACTTGCACCAAATTGCACTCATTAATAGGTCTGGGCAATTCATCGAAACCTGTTAATGTCTGTTAATACTTTCCCCAAAGCTTGTATTCACCCCATTAATTCTGGTCTGCACCAAAAGTTAATTGTTTCTTTCCTGACCCATACCACATCGTCATACCAAGTTTTATGATAATCCATCTAGTAGTCTTTGAGTAATCCAGCTATCTAACAGACAGAGAGGCAAACAAAGGGAAACACAATCTCCTTTAAGGAAGCATTAAATATGCAACATTGGCACACTGTGTGGATTTTAACAGGGAAACAAAGAAGAACATATTTTCAAGTGCAAATCAAGGTTTTTTTTTCTCTGTGTGAGCTAGAGGGTTCAAGTTTCCTCAGAGTTGTGCACGTTTTAAACTAGTCTGTGACAGCCTCCAAACTAGCTGTGGTGTCACAGAATGGTCTCATACGTTCTCTTGTTGAACTGAGATTCGAGGTCAGCACAGAGAAACTTTCTACCCTCAACAGTCGAATAAGAAAACGGTCTTCCTGGGCTAAACGTATCACTAATCCCACCCCCCAACAGTGAAGCTCGACAACCAACAGAAGTGAAGCGAAGATAAGACTCTCTGTTTAGATTGGGAAGGTTTCCTGAAAGGAACACTTCCTTTTTCAGGAAGCCCCACTAACTCTCACACGGTTGCACACAGTCATACCTGAACTACCACAGTCTGCGCCCTGTGAGCCGGTGAAGCAGTTAGGAGGTCCGGGTCCTCTGTCTCCAGCCGGTCACAAGTCAGCTTCTCTAATATGAAAGTCTTGGCATTGAACAACATTCACATTAATCCTTCTCAGAAACTGCACCGATTTAGGAGTTTTACTTAAATATTTAGAGATGAAGCTCTAAACACCAAATTCTGCTCAGTCTGTTTTAAAAAAACAAAACAAGAAGTCTCAGGTCCAGCAGCTTAAGTGCGAAGGACCTCTAGTTCACTCTGAGCTCAGTCAGCAGCCCAGATCACCTGATGAAGATTTTCTTTTTCAACTGACGACATTGACTCAACACAAGGACAATATTATAGTCACTGTTAACTTAGCAACTTATTTGTTTGAACAAAAAAATAATAGAGGCTGTGCTGAGTTTATCATCAAGAATGGGGAAAGGCAAGGAGAAAAAGGGGCACTGTGTGAAGTGACTCTATTCACACAGGAAAATGACGTCTCCAACACCAATCTGGATGTGTCATTAATGTGGTAATAACCAGAATAAGCAGGGGCACACTTCCCGATTATGTGCGTTTTCTTCCTCAGACCTTTACAAAAATTAATGGGATACTTCAACCAGTCGTAGAGCAGTGTATTTGAGCAGTGTATAGTATTAATAGAGGCTCTGTCAGGATACAGAAAAGCCAGCAGCACTTAATGGAAGAACAGTCGGCATGAAATACTGACCCAGTCAGAACACGTTTTACCTCGAATGCCCTCAGTGAGCCTCTCTTGTTTAATCTAAAACGGAATCTCCCTTCATATCCCCCTCCCTCTCTCTCTCTCCCTCTCTCTCTCTCTCTCTCTCTCTCTCAGCTGCTGGCCACGTTTCTGATCCAGTTTGAGAGGTTACGTGGGGTTCAGTCCTCGGGGGTCCTCTTCATCTTCTGGTTCCTGTCTGTGTTGTGTGCCATTGTGCCTTTCCGCTCCAAGATCCTACAGGCCTCCAGCCAGGTAAGCACACACACATCATAGCTGTTGCCTTTTACATGTCTCATTCAATCTAGTTTCCCCTTTAATCTCCCCTTCCTCACCCTCTTGCCAAGATTCTTATCCCATTTTTAAGTCTACCCTCCCCCATCTAGCTTGTCTAAGGAGTTTCCTTGGAGCTCGTATAGCTTTGTAAGGGTCATCCCAGGGCACCACTAAGCAAAAAGCGAAGAGGGAATAGCAGGCCTGTTGTTCTAAGCATACTTGTATCACCTCTAGTGCTGCGCAGCTAACAGAGCGGCAGCAGACACCAAACAAACGCTGCAGGCAGCAAGACGAGCCAGTCAGTGGTGTCACACTGGAGAAGAGATACACAAGCAGACAGGAGCACATGGGAAACAGAAGAAAACAAAACGTGTATGTCAGAGGCAGACATATAGTGGAAACAGATGATCTTATGCATGGGGATTGATACAGTATTAGAGTTGTTCATATCAAATATACTCAAAAACAGCATCGACAGAGGTGATTATGTGGCTAGCTGCTGTGTGAAATCTTGCTCGCAGAACCGCAGAGCTATAATCTACTGGAATTAGTAGAATCCCAAATAAATCCCCCTTTCCTCTGTGAGTAATGTGATTAGTGACCCATTTCTTAACATTTCTACTACCAAGGTTGAAGCAAAACATTTTTTTTTCAGAGTTACCTCAAGTAATTTCCAGAGTTTGTTTGTAAGAATATAGAAATTATAATATTTTTCTACTTTTCTCTGAATCTCATCCTGCATTTGATTCCAATATTTAAATATTATATACTGCAAAAATTGTTAAAGTCATGTGTCTGACATGTTTAAGCTTAAAGATTTTCTTCGAGGAAAAAACGCTTTTTAGTAAACAGATTTTACAAACTCACACAGGTTATTATATAATCTGATACCTCTGTGTATAAAGGTCTGTGAGTCCCCCGTATCATCCCTGTAGAATTGTATTGCAAGAATCGCTGTCAAATGTGTGAAGCCGAGTTATCACATTATGTCACAGTTTCTGGTGCCTGGAAGTCATGATTGGTGACTTTTCGCAGTGCACTGGAAAACAAGCCTCTCTCCAGCAACACCATAGATCTTGTTTCTATTTCACACACACTATCATTTACATTTTGCTTAAACCTCTACATGGTGATCGTCATGTGTAAAGCTATTTTCTAGGTAAGGCTTGTAGGTGTTAGATGCAGCGCTGCACTATGTGTTAGTTGTAAGGGGACGCGTGTTAATATGGTGCATGTGTGCTCTGCGTATGAGATTACATGCACATGTAGGTGTGGTGTAATTTACGCATCCTGTGAGTGCGCTTAAATGCCCTTTCTATATGAAACGACCAGTCCCAATGCAACTCCTAGTATGTGGGAAATGTCTGTTTATCCATTAAGTCAATGTACATTTTATTGAGTGTGTAAGAGGTTTGGTCAGATTTGAAAAAGTTTTAAGTAGGCGCTTGCGAGGCGTTTTGCAGAATCATTTCACACCTCACTTTTACACAAGCAGCCCAGCATTGGGGTCAGCCCAGGCTACTGTAGCCCTTGGCAGCTATAATCAGGTTGATTCAGAAAATATGTCCACACACACTAAAGAAAGCGTGAAGCAAATATGCATGCTCCATGTTGACACGTTTATTTGTAATTGTGTTTTTCTGACTTTGAAGTTTGTGTTCACAGGGGGAAGGAAGAAAAGTGAATGATGACTGTGTGTTATCTCAAATGAATGGAAGTGGATCTTTAAGACATTTGCATGTTTAAAAGCTGTGTGAGGTTCTGACAGATCTGAACTCAGAAACTCACTCCTAATGACATGCAGGCTGCATTGCTACTTAGAATTATTCCTTGTTGTTTGAAGTTTTGTTTTAGACATCCAATTTGGCACAGGGTCATTTTGTAAAGAAATTGATGACCTGATTTTTCATCTTGCTCCAGTATCACAGCAAATTTCTGTGTCCAATTATTTGGATTTATGACCAAACACCTACAAAACTAAAGAGATTGCCATCAGCTTCCGCACTAGCATGATTTTAGAAACACGAATTGTACCATTTTAGCATTCTACAAAACTGGTGACCATAGTTGCATTACATGTTAAATATCAACAATGTAATTTCGTTGTGAGCATGGAAGCATGCTGACTTATTATTTTGCTTTGCAGAAAGACATCTGGCAAATCCACCATTGTACTGGCAACCTGCCAAGGTGCAAGCACTCCTGTCTTTTAAAGGGAAAGGGATGCATTATTGGATTTTGAGATCAACCCCCACCCATTATTAATAAACAGACCATGTACAGTTGCTTTGAAACATGTTCATGATTGGTACAATAGAATCCATTTAAAGGGTGTAAGAGACGAGTCCATAGTTTGCATTTGGATATTCACAGCATTCAATTTCAAGTTTGACATGATCATTGATTTGATTTAGTGTTTAAAAGATTGTGATATGATTTTTTTTTGGAAGATTACCAAACTGTATATCAGAATTTGTGTGTGTGTGTCTCCTTGTTTTACTTTTCAGAGTGCGGTAGAAGACAAGCTGCGATTCACCACCTTCTACTTGTACTTCATTCTGGCGCTGTGCGAGTTCATCCTGTGCTGCTTCAATGAGAAACCTCCTCTCTTCTCCAGTGTGGTCACAGACCCTGTGAGTTGTACATCCTGCTACACGTCCTCTCAAAAACCATAAAGTGTCTGTGTCTGTATGCAATACGTGTGTCTTTAATGTTTAAAAGCAGATATGTGTGCTCTGGGGCCACTCCATGCCGGTTACAGTGGACCACACACTTATTTGTATACAGGGAAGGTGGTTGTACTTGCTGCTCATAGATGCATGTTCTCCTTTCCCTGTATAACCGCTCTGGCTTATTTTCATGATTATTTCTCCATTTCTTCTCAGAACCCCTGCCCTGAAGCCACAGCAGGTTTTCTCTCCTCCATGACATTTTGGTGGTTCACAAGGTAAGTTTGAAGGGCTCCAGCACCCAACACCAACTGACCTAGATTTTCTTTATCTATGGTGATTTATTTCAGTAATAACAATACACCTTTATTATTTTGTGTAAAATAACATAAATAAAAATGAATAATTATATTTAAATTTTAGTTTCTTCCAAAATACCCTTGTTTAATGTCACTTCAAAATGTTGCATAATTTTATGGTCCTTTTTTGGTCAGTCATCACCATTTGAGATGCTTTAGCCTCCTTATTAGGGAACAGTCATGTCTTCCCATCTTTATATACAATATATGCTTAAGCCAACAGCAGGTTAGCTAGAGTATCAACAAATGCCAAAGAAATTCTGAATTACCCAGCTAGAACCACTGCTGCCTACCTAGCGTCTTATTAGTCAGGCAAGGTATTAAGCTGTTATTCTTTTAAAGTAAAAAGACAGTGTTAAAAACATGGAATCCTCTGAAAAGAAGACCTGCTCCAGTTGTAAATATAAAGTGTTTACATCTAAAGGGCTAATTCTAGGGTAAAGAAAAAAACAATTCGAAAAAATGTCACACTAGTGAAAACATAACTACAATTATTTTAGATTCAGTTTCTGTCAATAGATCCCTTTCACCTAAATATTTCACACTCAACCCTTTAACTAAATAATAATATATGCAAGTCACTATGTGTGTGTGTGTGTGGTAATTACAACAAGTCTAACTGGTTGATTTACGAACAGGAGAGGAACTGGAAAAACAGCCTTCTTTCTGACTTAAGGATGTTATAACATGGTGCTTGGCCTAAGTGCTCACCATCCAGTAACGGCAGAAATACTTTTACAATGTGTTAACAAATGAACATTGACCCTGCTTAAGCTCAGATGAGCTAACTGGCTAAATCTTGGTGCAAGTCTGGTAAGAGGCTACGATCTATGTGATTTGGCTGAAAGGTGAAAGGACGGATACTAATGACAAAACCTCTGTCAATGAAAAGAGGCAACATAAAAAGAGACAATATTAAATATTTAAATAATAATCTGACTGTTTGAAGGGGACATTATAACATTCTGGAATATGATAATAAAATAATTCAATTAAAACGCAATAATGAATAACAATGCAGTAAATTTCTAACTTCGTAATCTTATTTTTATTATTTCGCTATTTTATTTTGTATCTATTATTGAACTGCAAGTCCCTACAATATGTGTCCAGTTTATATCAGAACATTATAATTGTCATTGCTGCAGGAACATTTTTCAAAATCATCATAGAGAATGCTTGTGGATTTACAGTATTCCTTTCAGTAATAGAAATCCAGCCAGAGCATGTTTCCGAAGACCTGTAGCTTCTGCCTCACACCATCAGTTCTGTTAATATGGATTTTTTGACTCCTGGAACAAAGAAGACATTGCTCTTGGTTTGATAAGTAGAGGGGCTTCCTACTATTTGGTTCCGTTAGCCAATCTCCCCATGTGCTGTAAAATAGATCAAGATCATTTCCGGTGGAATCTGATCCAAGAGCATGATGATGATTAGCAAATCCAGGAAACTCCATTAAGCGTCTTTTGTGGAAAGCAATTCTTATTAAGTTGTCCCTGGGATAAAAGGGTTTCCTGAGATGAATGAAACTCACAAAGAAAGGAAAAATCTGTTGGAAATTATTTGAAAGGCAAAGGATGGAGGCTCAAATCCATTTGAATATGGTTTAATTTGTTACATACTTGTCCGTGTGAATTGCCTGTTGTACAAGATTGAGTTTTAAACTGCTGTTTTCTCTTTCTCTCTCTCTTTCTCTCTCTCTTTCTTTTTCTCTCTCTCTCTTTTTCTCTCTATCTCTATCTCTATCTCTATCTCTATCTCTATCTCTATCTCTATCTCTATCTCTATCTCTATCTCTCTCTATCTCTCTCTATCTCAGTATGGCTATTAAAGGCTACAAAATGCCCCTTGAGGCCAAAGACCTTTGGTCCCTGAACAAGCGCGACAGCTCGAAGGTGATGGTCCCCAATCTCCTCAGAGAGTGGGAGAAGGAGCTGGCCAAAGCCAAGAGGTATGTTTGCTAAGTTTCTGTAAAGCAAAGTTCAAGTTCAATGTTTGTTTCATCCACATACAATCAAATATTTACCCTATGTAACAGTTTATGAAATTCAAACAGCAAGTTATTGGGGATATCAGTTTAAAGCAGGAAACTGTGGAGCTGTTAAGATTGATCCAAAACAATATGTCTAGATCAAGGCTATGTTCTTCCAGGAATATTACTGACATATGATGAAGCTTAATAATGTAATTTCTTATTTATTTGTCCTTGTTGGAGCGTCTGTACTGATGATACAGTGTAGCCATTTTCAGATATATATACGACAGGACCATTGGGTCTGCACTTTTTCTTTTTAGTTCGCTCTTTAAATGTGAAGAAAGTAGAAGGAGATTTTCTGGTCAGGCGTGTTCACAAGTCTTGGGTGTCGCTGAATCCACAGGCAGGACACAAAAGATCACATGTTTTTGTTTGCATCACGTTGACATCCATCACTCCACAATGGTCATTGATGCGCCTAACCCCTATCCTGCCATATTCTCACATGGGTTCACTCAGAAGTTATGCAGAGATTTTAACAGGGGGGAGGGAGGAGAAGACTTCTCTGGTGCCATCGACTCTGAAGTCTGTTGGCTGTCTGAAAGAAACTTGAGAAACCAGACTCTTCAAAAACCACACTCCCTTATTGTGTAAATGTTTCCTGCCACAGAGATGCTTTGGCTCTCTGAAGTTTGTCGGCCCATTATTGTGAAGTTAATTTTGAACAACTCTCCTAAAACTGTAACTGAAAATGAACAAGTGCTGTATCTCAGTTTTTGAACAACGATCTGGCTCTGTAACATATACTTGTTAAGGATCCATTTTTGACTCCTAGGAAATAGAATATAACACGTTTTGTCTTTGAATCAACAGACGTGTTGATCTCTGGATTGTGTGACAGGATTCACGCTGTGTTCTCTCATTTAGCCGACATGGAGATATCAGAGCAATGCAGAAAGCTGACAATAACCTGTTTACTCAATGAATAAAAACATAGCAAACAATAATTTTTAAAGTTCGTTGGAATGAGGGAGACTGGGATCGACTGCTGAGCTAAATGCAGATTTTATTTCCTGGTGACATTGGAAAGTGCAGATTTAGCTCTCTCCCCATTCATTTAGATGGGGGCCTGATCTGATTAGCCTGAGATAACTGCCCAGATGTGCTGCCAGGATGGCTACAGAGTCCTGAGACTTACTAATCAGGACTATAGGGTTCCAGTGTGTTTGTACTGCTGGGAATTACTCAGCAAAAAGGCAATTTCATGCACAAACGCACTCGACAAGTCTGCTGAAGTGTTTTCCATCAGGCTGTTTCCTATCACTGCGCAGCAGTTTTCCTGTTAGTTTCATTGAACTCCCAGAGTGAGAACAACTTGTAAAACGATACGGGGGGCTTGATTAGGCCTTTTCAGTTGTGGGTTGGAAACCTGTTTGGTGTTAAGCTGAATTCCATCACAGTTGTCCTGTTGTCCTATAGCTGCCGGGTTAGTTCACTGCTGGAATCCGACTCCTGCACTTTAAGCTGGTATTAATAGACTTAAGATAGTTTGCAAAACATTCCTTTCCCTGAATGCTTGGAGCATTTCTTGCATTATGTCTTACTACCGGAGAAGCAATAAGCAAATGAACTTGCTTATGAACAACTTTGATTTAGACCACCACAACAGCAGAGTGGTTGTTTATTTATACATTCAGCAGGAACTTTGGTATCCTTCTGCAGTTATTGTTCCAGCCACCTGATGAATGTAAGTCTAATGAACTATTGTAGCTGTTTTAGGTCTCTGCCACCTACTGAGGGACATATTTACTTCATAGCTAAATGGCCAAAATTACGATAAAGCCGTTTTCCGCTCCGGAGAATGTCAGGACAATTGGGTTTGTGATTTCACTGGAGTTAACCTTTCATATATGAATACAGCAGCTGGAGATTCTCTGCTCAGACACATTATTAACAACAAAGAGCATTAATATGAGGGTTGAGGCAGCCGGCAGAGGCAGTACGTATGTAGAACCCTGTCTAAGTCTCACTGTTTTCTACAGTCCCATTATTGCAGGATTTTTCTCATTCAAACTAAACTTCTGCTAGTCTTGCTAGAAAATCATCAGAAATTACTGTATATCAATGGTTACAGTCATAAAACAGCTATAATCCTTCTATAAAACAAACGCCTGGCTGCCAAAAAATACAGGATTGTTTTCAGTATTCTTGTAACTACCTAGCAGGGTCTCCATGAGGCCTTTCGTACATATCTGCCGCTATATAATTTTTTCTTTAACATTGTTGTTTTAGAAATATTGAGCTAATTATTCGACCTCCCACAAATATTTTGTCCACAGCGAACCGCATCTGTCCACCCAGGCTGTGTTCTCCAAGCCCCTGCCGTCGAGCACCAACAATATCGCAGGAGGAGGTGGAGGAGGTGAAAGTAGCCCAGAGGAAGTAGAGGTGCTGCTGTCCAATCAGAAAGCTGCTCCCCATAAAGCGTCCTTCCTGCGTTCCCTCATCAGAGCCTTCGGACCCTACTTTATGATAGGCTCAGCCTACAAGCTCATGCAGGATATCGTCACCTTCGTCAACCCTCAGCTGCTCAGGTAGAACAAAGCTCCCTTCTGCATGCGTAACTTGCCACAGTGTATTTGCAAGTTATGATGATGTGTTATGTCTTTTATTTTCTGTTTTCAGGACATAGTTTTACGTTTGTTGTTTGCATGCTGATTTGCTTTATTCAAAGTGTGGTAGCTGTATTTTATTTAAAACTCACACTGTCATTCAGGATGCAAAGTTATTATGTAAATACACATAAATTCCGCCTAACGTATAGTATTTTCTCATAGAACCTATTTTAATATTCTACCTATGTAAAGCCTGGCGATATGGTCAGACATTTGGTCAAGATAAACATTTGAATAACAGTCAGTATTGATAATTATCAAGATTAATGTCACATTATTATTTGTGTTTAGTTTAAAGGCTGATCTTTGCTCCTCAGTGAAGCTTGTGTTTTTTTTTAACTCTTCTTTAAGAGCAGAGAATGACAAGTACTTGATAAACAGCCAATCTGAGGAAGATCAGTTATACGTTTTACCTCCTCACTGTGTTTGCACAATGCATAAGCCTTATATCAATGTATATTACATTTTGTTTTATTGCTGTTGATTTTAAATTATAGTGCAATATCTATTGATATTGTTGTCTTGCCCAGCCCAATAGCCATGCACTATTAACAGACTATGAAGAACCTGAGAAGCCACAGATAATGTTATGTCAGAGGAAATTGTGAGCTTTCCAACCGGTAATTCCTCTGTTGACAGAACAGGGTCATACCAGCAGCTTTCTTATGAGAACATGCTTCCTTTTGGATAGAAACAGCCACAGAAGAGAATAGACTGTTTTGTTTTTGTGTGAAGTTTGCAGTCTCTGTAGGTTAATACCAGGTTTGCCTTGTCCTGACACGGGGATGTAGCTGAGGCCTAATTTATAGAAGCATGGATGAATGTCTGCTTTCAAAGTAGCCCTCAACTCAAAAAAGTTCTGCATACAAGAAGACATGTTATCTATTGACGAATTCTTTTTCTCTGTCTACACTTTTATAGGATGTTGATCAAATTCACAAAAGAGAAGGGTGTTCCTGATTGGTGGGGTTACGCACTGGCCTTCCTCATGTTCTTCACAGCTATCCTGCAGACTCTCATTCTTCACCATCACTTTCAGTACTGTTTTGTCACCGGCATGAATGTACGCACAGCTATCATAGGAGCAATCTACAGGAAGGTACGCGAGCAGATCTCACAGCATAGTCATCTGCCTGCAGTTACTGTGCACACACACAAATGCACAAACTCATCTCAAGTGAACTACTTAAATTAAGAGGAGATGCAATATGCCCTTTTCCCATCCTTGTCCTTCAGTCTCTGGTGATAACTAACGCAGCCAAGCGTTCAACTACAGTGGGAGAGGTGGTCAACCTGATGTCTGTGGACGCACAGAGGTTCATGGACCTCACCACCTTCCTCAACATGCTGTGGTCGGCTCCTCTTCAGATTATGCTGGCACTTTATTTCCTGTGGCAGGTATGTGCAAAAACTTGCATGTATTAATTATTATATGAATAAAATGAAATCTCACTTAGTCATGAATAATTCCCAACTAACAACCTGCAACTGAAATACTTTAATACATGCCACTGTTGGTGCTAATCAACATCTACTGGTGAACTTGAGTAAATTTTCTATGCACCCTCATTTAAATGATAAAAATATTTATTTAAATTAAATATGGGTAATACATTAATGGATCACTTGCCAAATAATACATCACATTAGTTTAATAATCTCCTCCCTGTTACCATCATCATTTTGCTTATGTGCCCATTTATTTTGTTATTAATGTACTTGTTGTGTTGTATTTTACAGAACCTCGGTCCATCTGTGCTGGCTGGGGTCGCTGTCATGATCATGCTGATCCCATTAAACGCTGTCATCGCTATGAAGACCCGAGCCTACCAGGTATGAACAGGCAACGTAGGAGTTAGCGCTTGTTCAATGCTATTTAGTGTTGACTTTTAGTGGAACTATATCAGTGATATTATTATTATTACAAAATCCAGAGCTGGTGAGTCCCTACTCTGGGGGTCGGCCGCCTCGATCATCTGATCAGGTCCCTTTAGCTCCCCGTACTTATTTTAAACCAGCGGTGACTGAGCATTTGCAGTTGCAGCTCCATAAACTTTGGGACAGCCTTCCCCAGTCCATCGGATCCACTGAATCTGCTGTTAGCTTTTAGGCAGCTGTTGGGACCTTATTTCTCTAGCTTAGCCTTTTTATGCATTATCGAAAAAGTTAAAAATGTCTAATATCTTAGTGCCTCACATGTGAAGCAGTATTTCTAATGCAGCCTTTAAAATTATAATGCAGTTCATTGCAGTAATTGTCAGTATGGGCAATTTATAGCCAATTATTGATAATCTTTCATATACATAAATATCTAAATAGCATTTGTATTAATGTTAGTTGTAATTGGCTACAAGGTTTAAAATTAATGTTTTACCAATTTTTTTTGAATGCACTGGATGCTTTTTCAAATCCACTGAAATTCAAACAATTGTCAAATATGCTTGGTTTCTGTTCAGCCAATTTGGATACAAAGAACAATATTTCCTCTGCTTTGTCATCGTCCTCCTCTCCGCCAGGTGGAGCAAATGCAGTACAAAGACTCGCGTATCAAGCTGATGAACGAGATCCTAAACGGCATAAAAGTTCTCAAGCTGTACGCCTGGGAGAACTCCTTCAGAGACAAGGTCCTGGACATCCGACAGAAGGAGCTCAACACTTTGCGCAAAACAGCCTACCTGGGAGCGCTGTCCACCATGGCCTGGACCAGCGCACCTTTCCTGGTAGGCTCAGTACACGTGTTACATCCTTTTAAGAAACTTATCGTAGAAGAATTAAGCGTTCACTGAAAGTCATGATCGGCCATTTTTATTCTGCTTAGTTGTATGAAGTGAAATATAATCCTGCAGCAATCCAAACAGTCTGCATGAATGTCTTCAAAGTGATTTTGAGGTCATACCATGGATATTAAGAATCTCTTCATTAAGTTTTTAGCTTTTTATTTTCAAAATGCTATTTGCCTTTACAGAGTCCGACTATTGCTGACTGATTTATGTGGTGATCCATGTTTTCTTTTGTAAGATAAGTACGGGGTTAACAAGCCTAAAGCCAGTGTTTGTCAGTGATTATAAACTAATGTGTTGAACTAAGTCACTGATGAGTCACAGATCGAGTGAAATCCACGTGTTGGTGTGCGTGTAGCATCAGAGCAGTAACTGCCTTCCATCTCCAAAGCAGAGTGATGGACCCTGGTTTGTGAGCGGCCTGTTTTCTCATGTGTTTCCAGGTTGCCTTGACGACGTTTGCTGTTTATGTGAATGTGGATGAGAACAACATCCTGGACGCAGAGAAAGCCTTTGTGTCACTCGCACTCTTTAACATCCTCAGGTTTCCTCTCAACATGCTTCCCCAGGTCATCAGCAGCATGGTGCAGGTGGGGACTCTTTTTTCTTTTCTGGCATATTTTCTCCTTTTTGTTAGTCTCCTCTCCCGCCTGTGTTTTTTTTTGTTGGAAGCTTTCACAGAGTACCTGTGTGTTTATTCTGTCTCTCAGACCAGTGTCTCACTGAAGCGGATCCAAAATTTCCTTAGTCATGATGAGCTGGACCCAAATTCAGTAGACCGAAAGAACAACTCCACAGGTACAGTTAAACCCAGCCTTCCTTTAATTAAGGTTAGTGCAAAATATTGTCATTGTGTCCCACATCTTCCAGTTTCAATAATTTTTTTAATTTGAGGTCATTTTACATACTATAAAAAGAAGTTAACAATTCCATTGAGTCATTCTGCCGGATGACATCGGTTGCTTGTGTAAACGCGACGTCTCTTGAACTCCAGTTAACTCCTTCTACTTGTAACCTTCACCCAGTGAGTCAGAGACTAAACATTGTTTGGATGACTAATGGTTAAGAAATGCCTTTCAGTGTGTTGTGGGATCTGCACGCAGCTGTCACCCATTCACAAAGAAATGAACATGCTGTTTTCTGCCCAACAGAATTCTCAGTGACAGTTGTCAATGGGAAGTTCACCTGGAGTAAAGAAGATCTTCCTGTTCTGCAAAAGTATGTCCTGAAAATCCACATGCTGGGTGTTTTAATACTGTCGATACTAAAAGAAAAAGAAAATGATGGATAATACATTACAGTACCAAGTGTCAGCTGATGTAAACCTACATAGATTAAAGCTGATACCTTCAGAGCCTGAGAACAAAAATGTATAAAATGTGTTGTGGTCTGTGTGTATGTCATGTCTATGTGTTTCTGTTCTTATAACTCATGAATGCTGACTGTGTGTTTGTAGCATCAATGTGATGGTGCCCCAGGGCTCCCTGCTGGCAGTGGTGGGCCACGTTGGTTGTGGGAAATCCTCCCTGATCTCTGCGCTGCTGGGAGAAATGGAGAAACTGGAGGGAGAGATTTCTATTCGGGTAGGTACTCACTTCATGTCCTGTACAACACAAAATGAAGTAGACATTTATTTTTGTGTGATGTGTGTTTGTGGTGTGAATGCAGATTGTATCCATTCCCAATGTAGTCAAAAAGCCTTATGTAAGCGGGGGTTGATTTGAAAACTGTACCCCTCATGTGAATTGCTTATTAGAAGAATGATGAGAGAGCACATGCAATTGTAGGTAAAAGATTGTTTGATCCGGCCTGCATGGCAATTCAATAATACAAAACAAAAAAACACACACGCACCCGACTTTAATCTATAAAGAGACACGCCTGAATTTAGCTGCTCCATCTCATCGCCGCTGAGTCTGGGCACGGAGGTTACGCTAACTCACATACTGCCCCGGGCTCAATAATAGTAATAACAATAATTTCTGGGATAAAATATTGTCCAACAAAAATTGTTGGGACAGGCCTACCTACCTTAATGTTTTTTTATAATGCATCAAGTTAGAAGTTTCCTTGCACAGAATGCGTATCCAGGCCAATTTGGAATTTTAGAATGAAATATCCTTGACTGAATTGATATTGAATCAAAGTGAATCGGAGACCTTGTGATTCAGAATTGATTCATAATGAAAAATAATTTAGTATGGCCCTCGAAGAATGTTATGAAAATCTCCCTTAATAGAAAAAAGGTTCCCCACCCCTGCAGTAAAGACACCATGTGCACAAAGTCAGGATCAGTCATTTAGACGTTAGTTATGATTTACTGCTTGCTCAGATAAACACACGAGTAGGGTAGAGAGCAGATGAGTGCGTAGTGCACTTCAAAGTGCTTCACAAGTCAAAGCAAATACCAACCAGACACTCAAGCAGGAATGAAAAAGAATGGGGAAAATATGCCAAGGGCCTACAAGTTTAAGATAAAAATAGAGAACGTTGTCTGAGCAGGACTTTTAAACAATTAAAACACAGAGTAGTGAGTCGTGAGCTTTGAGGATGCTGGTCCCCGTCCGCATGTTTTAATGTGAAACAGTTCCTTTAGGAGTAGTTGTGTAGTAGACAGAGTAACTTTAATGAGTATTGACACAATGTTAACAACTGTTGGCCTCTTTCCTCAGGGATCAGTGGCGTACGTACCGCAGCAGGCCTGGATACAGAATGCCACCCTGCGTGACAACATCCTGTTTGGGATAGCCTACAATGAGCAGAAGTACCGCTGCGTACTGGAAGCCTGTGCTTTAACCCCTGACCTCGAAGTGTTGCCTGGAGGAGACATGACTGAGATAGGAGAGAAGGTACAAAACTCTTTCCATTTCCTCTCATCCCTGCTTTTTTCTGTTTCAACAAACCTGCTTTGATTCTAGTTTCCTTTCATCAATTATTGATGTGTTACCTAACAAAGTCTTTAGTTGTCTCATCAATTCTGCGTTTCCTAGAAATGTGCACATAAACCACATTTTACCAGTAGCCACAGTGATTACAAAAATTTGCTCTCCTTCCTTCAGGGGATCAATCTCTCCGGTGGCCAGAGACAGAGGGTGAGCCTGGCCCGAGCCCTGTACAGTGACGCTGATGTCTACCTGCTGGACGACCCGCTGTCCGCTGTGGACGCCCACGTTGCCAAACACATCTTTGACAACCTCATCGGTCCAGAGGGGGCACTGAAGGGCAAGGTGAGGGATTTGAATAGAGGAAGTTGGACTGTGTGTGTGTTTTACAAAAGAGGAAGTTGTATCTTTTATCAGTTCATAATTTGTTTGTTTTCCATATTCATAAACCTCCTCTAAGATAAGAGTTGGTAGAGTTTCTGTAAGTCCATCTGTGGCTTCACTTTGATATTTACATGTTTGTTCTTTGATAGTAACAGAGGTTTGTTTTGTTGTTATACTCCAGACACGCATTTTGGTGACCCACGGCATCAGCTTCCTGCCTCAGGTGGATAACATAATGGTGATAGTGGAGGGTCGGGTGTCAGAGATGGGCTCTTACCAGGAGCTGCTCACACAGAACGGGGCCTTCGCAGAGTTTCTGAGGAACTACGCCCTGGAGGATATGGTTGAGGAGGACCAGGCCCTTGGTAGAGCACTGCTTCCTTCCCTTTGTAAATTAGCACATATCAGTAAAAAGCATATACATGGTTGAGCTCGTTTGTTTGCTGTATATTATCCTGTTTTTACTAAGGTTTCTTAATTTTACAGAGGAGTTAATTGAAGATGAGGAGTTGTTCCCTGATGATGCCCTTAGCAACCACACAGACATGGTGGACAACGAGCCAGTGGTCAATGAAACTAAGAGAAATTTCATAAGGTACTGTGAATATTTAAAACTTTCACACTCGTTCATGTTGCAGCTGAGCAGTGACTTATAAACACAAAGAAAACATCCGCCCACACGCTTTTGATGGAAGTTCTGCTTCTTTCTCTTAAATCTTAGGCCCAAGATCACACATTTTGTGAGCCCTGCCATCTTCTTATTGGCCCACAACAGTTTGAACCAAGCCAATCTATTTATTTAATTTGGGTTGATTAGAAACTTAGGGATGTACATTACCGATTTAAGACATGAAATAGATGGTTAACCATAAAGTTGCTTTTGTCAAATAGTATTTTTGCATTAACTAGCAGAAAGTAAATAAGAATAAATATTAAACCAGCTTTCACATGAGGATTTCACCAGTACCATACACCATCAGCTGCCAAATGATTCGATTTTTTTTTAAGCCAAGCAATCAGTTTCACTGTATACAAATAAGAAGTTTCATCATTCCTCATTGATGTGAGTTAATTCCCTCTCTTTCCCTGTCACAGGCAGATCAGCGTCATTTCATCAGAAGGGGAGAACCCCAGGTGTCGCTCAGTGAGGAGACAGAACTGCAGCCAGAGGAAATCCCCAGAGCCACAAGAGAAGAAGAAACCACTGGAGATGGACAAACTCATCCAGTCAGAGACTTCAGCAACCGGCAGGGTCAGTCCATCCGATCTCTTCTGAGCTGCTGCAGATTCACTATGACTCGAACATATTTTCTGGTTGATTTGTTTGTAACCACCATCACATCGCTAATAATTCATAGATTGAAACAAAATGGTAACCATTGCACCTTTTTGTGTTTACTAGGTGAAAACAAAAGTGTACCTGGAGTATGCCAAGGCAGTGGGACCCCTACTGTCAGTGTTCATCTGTTTCCTGTACGGCTGTCAGAGTGCCTCCGCCATCGGAGCAAACATCTGGCTCAGCCAGTGGACTAATGATGCTTCAAAAAATCAGACTAAGGAGAATGCAGTTATGAGGGTGGGGGTGTATGCAGCATTGGGCACTGCACAAGGTGAGAAACTCTGACTTTCATGAGCACTAGCTTGTTTTTAAGAGTAAACCTATTCATTCTTACATATTTATGGTTGTTCATGTAAACTGTACACTGTAAACTGATATTTGACCAGAGGTACCAACGTGGTTAACCTGTGCTTCCACATCGTGGTGCTAAAATGATTTCAAGCCTGAACACTTAGTTTAACCCAGAAGCTGCTTCCAGCCACACACTGCTTGTTGCGCCTTGATTCTGGGAACCAGTGAACATGAACCAGAAGTATCTTAATCACACAAACTGAAAGGGCCTGCTGTATATCTAACAATTGGCATGCTTTTGTTTTGTTTGTTTTGAAAGAATAGGGGCTGCGGATATGATGCATAATATGACTCTGTTCCTTTTTCAGTGAACTGTCTCCTTTACGTTCGGGACAGATGAAGCCTGTGTCTTCAAGTAAAGCGAACGCTTCCTCATCCCACATAACACCTTCCTATCTGACTTCTTTTTTTATTCTACTCCTCCTACTGTTCCACTCCGTCCCAGGTATCCTGGTCCTGATGTCTTCCTTCACTCTTGCCATGGGGAACATTGGGGCAGCCCGGAAGCTGCACAGTGACCTGCTCACCAACAAACTTCAAACGCCACAGTCTTTCTTTGATACCACGCCTATAGGACGCATCATCAACCGCTTCGCCAAGGACATCTACGTGATAGACGAGGCCCTTCCATCCACTGTGCTCATGTTCCTGGGCACCTTCTTCGTTTCTCTCTCCACAATGATAGTTATCATTTCCAGCACACCCATCTTTGCTGTTGTCATAGCGCCCCTGACTTTCATATACGTCTTTGTCCAGGTACTCGAGATGATCCCCTCTGTTCCTCTTCTTCTCTGTTCTGTCCTTTGCAAATGTATGACTCTTTCTGTTGCTTGTATGGCATGACATATGCACATTGACGCGGCTCCTTTATTTTTATTTTTTAACCATCCGTTTTTGGCTTTTGCTTCTCCATAGCCTGCGATGTTGTCCGTGATGAGCATCTGCAGCTGTGATTATCTCTATTTTCAATCTTAAATTCACTTGGCTCTCTCCGCAGATGAAACACTTCCTGCCTGCAGCCTGATTCCACATCTTTTGTCACCTGCACAACCCAGCCCCAACACACACACAATATAATGAAGTTGACAGTGTAATAATTTAAAGCCTTCTCTGAGAGTACAAATTATTGTAAGGTACCAAAAGTAGTTATAGTAGTGATCCACAACCCCCCTCTAGTGGTCGACCAGTGTTAATACAATTGCGTCTACCTCTTCTCTGGGGTTCAGTGGAGGTCTGGATTTGTTTGAGAGATTACAGAAGTGACTGTATGGGCTCGTTATGTCACTAGTGTGTCTTTTTCTGAAAGGGAGCTCTGGTATTAGTTTAGTCATCTGATTGAACAGATACTCTGAATTGAGGTTATGGTTGGATTGGTTTATATTTAATTTGAATAGATTCACATGAAGGTAAGGCGGAAGCCTGCATTATTCATTCCCAGTCAATAACTGGGAAACTATCATCCACTTTTAAAACAGTGAAGCCATCTTGACACTTTGACAGCTGTGTAATGTACAAAAAAAAATTTGTTTCCTACAGTGTGAAGATTGCTCTGGGGGGCTTGGCTCAGCCACAAGTGATCAGACATGTGGTTATAGGAGGACGTGTTATTTTCTGATGCTGAAGTTGTGGTTTTCTATTTGATTTGTACTGACATCCCCCTGTACTTTTAGTGACCCTGTTCTGGGACATATGAAAGTATCTATCTTGTTTTTTCTGTTGGTTTGGAGAACCTACCTGGTTGTCAACTTTTGTTCAAGAGGTTTGTCTTCAGTTTGAGAGCATAACTTGTAGATCTTACCTTCAGATTTAGTAATGCAGATATACCCTACCCTACTCGAGCGTCAGCTCTTTTCACAATGCACCATGTGCACACCTACAACATTTGGTCGCAGATTTTTTTTTCTTCAACTCTCTGTCATCAACAAGTTTTTCAAAATTCTCTCACCAATAGTATGCCAGGGTTAATGACGAACCTTTTAATAGCCCTGTCTGGTTTTGCTGTTGATGTTAGTCAGATAAAAAACAGGGGGGAAAAGAAACAGGCAGGCATATTTTCAGTTATTATAATAACTAGCAACAGGGTTCCCATAACGTAAAAACCGAGAGCAGTAATGCATGAACCAGGCTAAAGAAACCAGCCGTGTGGGACTCTCAGAGACATAAACCCAACACATTCACAACGAGGTTGGACAATATCACTTGTCAACACTACACCTGGCGTTCTATTGGTTGAGGACTTGTTAGAGCAGAGGAGCGAAACGGGAGTCGAGGCTTCATGTGCACACAGAGCGCATAGCAGGCAATCTAATCACAAGGTCAATTTGATTGCAAGCGCAAGATTTCGAGTGAATCACAAAGTGGAATCAACAAGTCCTGATCTCATACTGAACTGAACGCTATTGAATAAAAAATAGGAAAAAACGACTATAAAATAGTGTTAAAATAAGTCATACTGTCGTAGCAACTGTGACTGTGTGAAACCTTTGCTGGCTCCTAAACGCAGGCGTTGTTGTGTTGTCACATCTGACCCCCTCCCCCTCCTCACAGGTGTGCTGTTGTTGGTTAACTGCCTGTTGTGCCGAGCCTACAGTATGCTGCGAGCGGCCAAGCTCACGCACTACAACATGCTCCAGGGGGTCCTGCGAGCTCCGCAGGCCTTCTTCGAGAGCACCCCCACTGGGCGCTTGCTAAACCGCTTCAGCAAAGACATCGATGCTATAGACTCCCACATTCCAGAAAATATTGACATATGGATGCGCACTTTCTGGTACACACTGAATGTGCTGCTCATATGCTCTGCCCTCACCCCAATGTTCCTCATAGTCATAGTCCCGTTAATGGTGTTCTATTGGTGGGTTCAGGTAAATTGGAATCGAGTCTGCTTACATTAATTTATCATGCATGTCTGAGAGTGTTGCTGAGTGTGTGCTGTTAGACTGCTGCATGTGGTTGGCGCGATGATCGTTGCTGCTGTAGTGGTGGAGTGTCTTTTAGTCCAGCTGTCTTAGCTTAGCTGCTCAGGCTGTAGTTTGACTCAGTGGGAGCTCTGTTCAGCTGGTTACACCAATAATCTCTGAGACATAACAGCCAAATGATGATTTTGTTATAATTAGCACACTGGCATTTTTTATTAATACTCAATGGCATGGCTGCACTGGAGGTAGACATAAACTCGTTAATTAAATCTTTCACATCCAATCAAAAGTTGAACCCGCAGTGTTGCAGGAATGAAGATGTTTCACTGCGCACCAAAGAGCATTTAAACATTTTTCACTAAACAATTTGCTTGTTACTAACTAATAAGACTGTCCACCTGTAGAGAACTGACTTATCCACTGGAAATCAGCATTTAATCTAGATGAGCCACAGTCACTGGGTGTTCCTGCCACAGACACAGCTCTGTCAGGGTCGAACCTGTCAGGGCCGGGTGACCTGGAGAGCGGCACGTGTTGTTGTTTGATGGAGTCACTGGAAATATTTGCCAGTGGTTTGTGTTAATTACAAACATTGCCTCGATGAGGCAGGATATGTGATTCAGTCTAGTTTGAAAACGAATGGGTTCTGCGTGTTCATATATAAGTTTGTTTAGGTTAAGAGCTGAGTGTAGTAAGTTGTACATGCATACAAAGTTATCATCAACATTTTAGTGGCAATTTTGATTCAGATTAAGACCTATCGTTAATTTGCTCTCCAGAGCTTGACCTCAATATCTTAGTTTGGCACGATTCTGCAGTTGCATCCGGCTGGAGAGGCAATCTGCCAAGTACACATTTTAGCGTCTTGTGCTGCATTTTTTTTTGGGGGGGGGGATTCAATTGGAATCATCTCAGCAATTGTTTTTTAACAAAAGTCTTGCATTAAACTGCACGTGTAGGAATTGAATAAATCCTGTGTTTTTGGAGCTGGGATCATCATTGGAAGTTAAAGCCAGGATCTTGTTGATCTGCTGCTCAACAGTTTTTTTTAATGTTTTTAATTTTATATTTGATCTGTCTTCACATTTTGTGGAAGATATTAAATTGCAAGAGTACCCCTTTATCACCGATACAAAGAGAGCAGATAGACCTGGTAGTGACATCTGGCGTGAGAAATCTGGTCACAAGCGGATCGCGTTGTTTCTGTTCACACCTGGAATTACAATGCGTCCTGAATGTGATTGGATCTCAGCTCCCCCACTCTATATGCAAATAATCACAACCCTCATTGGTGTTCAGACCAAATAATGATGTTTTTACCCAGTCTGAGTCAACAGACCTGTCGAATGACAATGTTTGAGTGTGTGTGTGCTTTCACATGAGAGATAGAGGGAGAGAAATGAGAGCAAGCAGAGTCCGGAGGGGCTGAATCAATTAATGCGAGCATCCATAAAAAAGATTTGATGTGTAATATGTCATTATGTGGTGATCAGAAATCAAAATTGTGGTGATGGCTACAAACAAGTCAACACATGGACGCTGAGAAGAGTAAAAAGATGTTGGAACTGTAGAGGTTTGAATGGGATTAGAGTGACCAGACCTCAGGACACATTTGGGGCGCGCTCAGACCTGAACCACTGTCCACTTGGGACATGATCAAACCTAGTACCAGGTCTGAACAGGGCTTTAGTGTTGACTCTCAGTCCAGCCCAAAAACATTAAGTTGAACAATTAAACAGGTCGTCAGTCCTCCAAACAGTAGCACGTTCAATGTAACTTGCTTTGAATTGTTGTTTTAGCCAAAGCATTGGTGAGAAAAGAGGAGATGTGGATCTGCTTTAAAGCAATTTCCCCTAAACTTACACTCGCATTCCATTATTTGACATAGAGATTCGTGAAACATCTAGAGTCTGTGCTCACTGCTTTTAACTAGACAAAACATTTTTTTTTAAACTAAAACTAACAACACTAACAAGTTCTTATTCCTGTGGCTCTGTCGTGGCATCCATCCTGCATGGCCTGTGTCTTTGCTTCATCACTCGTCTATAATCATTCTGCTGAAGCCTCTGTTTGATTGTCACTGCAAATGAAAACCAAACGATATTTGAACAATGTGATTGCTTTGAGGCGTTAATAGAAATGAAACTTTTAACAATTTCACTGAATCCGTTAAAGATTCCTTTCTGTAAATATCTGTATTAAAAAAACAAAACACCTGCAGTTCTAAATCAACTCTACTGTATTATAAAGTGTTACTATGCAGTATAATCTCTACTAATGCAGAGTTTATTACATTCGTGAGGTGAATTTACCTCTGAAGAGCTGGTGTGACGTTCACTGGCACCTTCTCAACACTCTGTAACATTGGAATATCAAATGAACTTTGCAGGTGGTTTGTTCACACTGGCTTCCGTAATAACCGCCTGTGTTAGTGTTGATGTGCGTGTGTGTGTGTGTGTGTGTTTGTGTGCACATTGTAAATATTTGCTGAACATCTGTGATGCCTTGTTCTGTCATAACGTTGAGTTTGTTTCTTTCCCCCCTCGACGCCTGTAGAGATTTTACGTTGCCACATCCCGGCAGCTAAAACGCTTGGAGTCGGTCAGCCGCTCTCCCATATACTCTCACTTCTCTGAGACCATCACTGGCTCTAGTGTAATCCGAGCCTATGGCAGACACTCTGCCTTTGTTCTGATGAGTGATCTGAAGGTTGATGAGAACCAAAAGAGTTACTTCCCTGGTATAGTGTCCAACAGGTAAGTGTCCTGTTTCAGCTCGGCAGAACAGCTGCTGTCTTCCAGATGTTGTTTCTTTCTTTTAATCTTCCTCTACTCAGCCACGGACGTGATGGATGATAGGAATAATTTGAGATTTGGTGGAGAGGTACATATTTGTCTCACCAACATTAACAGCCAGTCCTCTAGATCAGTGGCTGAGTAGAGAAGGTGAATGCAAAACATTTCAACAATGGAACTCAGCTGCTGACACATTACACTTAATATGCATGCACTCAACCTTTAAAAGCCGACCTGCGGAGGAAAGATTTCCCTCAGCTTTACACTAAATGGTGTATACACTCGCATGCAGGGTCGAACATGATTTAATTCAATTACTGCAGTGTTTACTTTCTGTACAGCATTATAGACCTGCATCAACTCCGGCTCTGCTTTACTTAAGTCGTTTCATAGACTTTTTTGTTCTTAGCAGGAAGAAGCTCAGGTGTTATGAAACCCAGTTACCGTTTCATTTGTATAGTATCAAATCACAACACACATTATCTCAAGGAACCTCATCTAGGAAGGTTGAGACATTATGATATTATAGAGAAACTCAATGCTTTTCACCATGAAACTCATTTTACTACTTTATCTCTCACGGTCAACTGCCTAGTTTGTCTGGTTTAACTTATTTTCATTAAGCTCTTTGTATATAAAAGTGCTAAATAGATTAAGTTTGTTATACATCAGCCAGCTCACACAATATCAGGGCTTTGGCCCTGGACCATCTAAATGTAATGCTGAAATCAATCACAGTTATTAATGAGATAATAGTATTTTTGATGTGTAAGAAAGTCTGCTGAGAAAAGAGCCTATAATCTGAATAAGCTTGTGAAAGTCTTTAAACTTTACATATGAGACTTTCATTTGAAGATTAAATATACAAAAACCTTGTGGCCAAAACACAATCAACAGTCATATCACTAGAGTTACACTGGCTCAAAAGATCTGAATCAGTCCTACTTTATTTTATAGCTTATGATTTAAAGACCTACGCACATGTTTATACCAGAATCTGAGCTCCTAAGTTCTTTTGCATGTCAGACGTCTCATTAACTGTATCTCTGCTCTGACATTGTCCCCCAGGTGGCTCGGGGTGCGTATTGAGTTCATTGGGAACTGCATAGTGTTGTTTGCTGCTGTGTTTGCTGTGACTGGTAAGGAGAACCTGAATCCCGGCCTTGTGGGTCTGTCGGTGTCCTACGCTCTGCAGGTATGACTTGAGATCAGTATTATAATGCCACTGTTTTATTTTATATAGATTTGCTTAAAGATGAACTAATCAATAATTGTATTCCCAGTTTCAAAAACTCACTGTACGCTAGTGGCTATGGATTACAAAGAGAACCAGATATTTCCCTGAGGAATTGTTGGATACCAGAGTAATCCATCAGGTATCCAGGAACATGACTAAATCAGTATGGTTCCTCTGGATTTTCTGGAAGTGTAAATAAGTGTTGCTATATTTTGTAGATATTTTATGTCAGTATTGTGTCCACAGCATGCACTGCTGTCTCCAAGTGGCCAGAAAAACCATGAGTGTTGTCCATTGCTTTTATTAAGCCGGTGTCTTTGTACACTCTCAATTACAATGCATAGTGTTTAGGAGTTAAATCTCTTTCAATATATGGATAAAAACATTTAAATCCAATTGTAATGTCATTTTTAGTTTTGGCAACAGCATTCTACTGCCCCTGACTTAAAGCCTGTCCTATTGTTGTAGGTGACCATGTCTCTGAACTGGATGGTGAGAATGACTTCAGATCTGGAAAACAACATAGTAGCGGTTGAGAGAGTGAAGGAGTACTCTGAAACCAAGACAGAGGTAAGTTATGGTGTGTGTGTGTGTGTGTGTGTGTGTGTGTGTGTGTGTGTAAAGAATGTGTAATTCTGTCCCTAATCCTCTGCAGAAGCTTAAGTTGGACTCTGAGTGTGTTTGATTTGAAAAGTAAAGCACTGGATTTGCTGTTAAAAAGTAGGAATTTACTCACATTCTAAAAACAGTCTTTATTGCTGCCAAGTCATGTAATTACACAACACAGGACCTATAAACTCTTAACTAGATCCAGAAATGTTGGATTACCTGATGCTAACAAGGGCCAGGGTTACATCAGACAGACAGGGTGTTTGTACTGTAAGCACTGTACTCGTTCACCTTCAATCACAGAAGTTGCCCTCATGGCTGGGAGAGTTGTTAGAGAACACCTTTATTTGGATCATCCAGTTTGTCTCAGAGGTGAAATAAAAAGTTTGGCAGCTGTGATTGACTGTGCACACCAAGAGGTCCAGCTTTTTAAAAGTGATAAACAACATCAACCCAGAAAATTCACGAGTTGTTCAGAATGTTTCTCTGGTCAGAAACCCTGCATCTTTGTTCACAGGCCCCCTGGGAGATTGAGGACAAGAAGCCCCCTCCTGACTGGCCCAGGGAGGGGAACGTGCATTTCCAGGACTACAGCGTTCGGTACAGAGAGGGACTGGACCTCGTCCTCAAGAACCTGACACTCAGCGTCAAGGGAGGAGAAAAGGTGGGGAGGGTCTGACGAGTTGATCAGTAAATGCAGATATTAGTTTGCATGTAGTCACACATAAATGACCATTCCTTTCACACTAAAATGAGGTTCTGCGTTGGTCTTGCATTCCACATTTTTCTACAGATTGGCATTGTGGGTCGTACAGGAGCCGGCAAGTCTTCCATGACGCTCTGCCTCTTCAGAATACTGGAAGCTGCAGGAGGGGAGATCACCATCGACGACGTGAAGATCTCTGAAATAGGTCTGCATGACCTGAGGTCCAAACTCACCATCATTCCCCAGGTAAACACACACACACACACACACACACACAAACACACACACAAGATATATTGTATCTGTCTGAAAAGAAAGAGCTCAAGATATTTTGTGAAATACTCATGGTAACGCCTAATGTGGTTCTGTCTGACCATAAGGATATCAACCCTTCAGCTTGTTTATTCAATTTGCACAAAATGTTCAAACTAGAAGTTGTGATTTTACTGAGAGTTTTCCAGCCAAACCATGAACACTTTTAATTTGCGACAGATTGCCAATCTAGCTAGCTTTAAAGGCGCTGATAGATTTGAATTGTTTATGTCTTTATGCTAAGCTAATATAAGCAGTCGAATGAGAGTGGCATCTATCTTCTCCTCTAACTCTAGTTAATAGTAAAAGCACCTACACTGACAGCAAAACTACTATCAAACAAGTAATCCACAGATTTGTTCATTAGGAAAATAGCTGCTGTGCCCTTTAAAAACCCTGAATACTCCTGGTTCCTCTCGCTCATAAGCAGAACATCTGTGGTCAGGGGTGTTTTCTGTTTTTCTGTCTAACTTCTGAGCTTCTTTCTGCCACAGGAGCCTGTTCTGTTCTCTGGCAGCCTGAGGATGAACCTGGACCCCTTTGATAAGTGCACTGATGAAGCGGTGTGGAAAGCTCTGGAGCATTCTCACCTTGACAAGTTTGTCAGCAACGCGCCGGCAAAGCTGGAGCTGGAGTGTGCAGAGGGAGGAGAGAACCTCAGGTAGGCTCGGTAGAAGAGAGATACAGTAGACGTGTCTGAATGAACTGTTTTAGACACTTGACAAACCACTGTACAGTGAAAGTCATTGTTCGTGCTCTGATTCATGGTTTGTGTTGTGTTGTATGTGCAGTGTGGGCCAGAGGCAGCTGGTGTGCTTGGCTCGGGCTCTCCTGAGGAAGACGAGGATCCTCATCCTGGATGAGGCTACAGCTGCCATCGACCTGGAGACAGATGATCTGATTCAGTCCACCATAAGGACTCAGTTTGAAGACTGCACCGTCTTCACCATCGCACACAGACTCAACACAATCATGGATTACACAAGGTTAGATATGTACAGTTCAGCAGAGTTCAGCTTTCACTGCTGGCCCTGATTGAGTTTGAAAATATGAATGTGTTCTGGTCTGGATGTGGAGACACTGTAACTCTTAGAAACAATGATTCAGTCACAACTTGACAACCAGCAGTGAAAGATCGTTATCATCGCCAAACAAACTTCTCCAATATTCTATTAGGGGTGAAAGATTTAAAAGGATTTATTTAATGGAAAGTGGTGTTTACGCAGAGAGCTTCAATCTGGGTCTTGCTCTTTGTAATCAAATAAATCATCTCACACAAAATACATAAACAAATACAATAAACATCTTACATCATGTCACACAGCTATGTTAGAAAGTTTATGAGATGATCCACTGTGACAAGTGGGCCCCCCAGAGAAGAACAAACACATTTTCTCCTTTATACCAGTGCTGTCACCTCTACACTGTTTTCCAGCAGCAGTTTAATATATATATTACATTTTATAATAATAGTATTATATACTATACATATATAAGTAGAATAATAAGATTGATAAGGTAAACTTTATTGATCCCATGTTGTGGAGATTCACTCGCTACAGCAGCAGATTGACAGAGATAAAAATCAAATAATACATTTGAAATAAAACTTAATACAAATACACTTCGACTTTACTAAAAGTTTAACTGCAGATGGCACAGTTATTTGTAGAGAAGTGTGTGTGTGTGTTATATAAATGTATGCAAGTGCAATTGAAGTGATGCATGAAAATTGCATCCACACATGAACAATATAATCAATATTCCCTCTTGTTGTGCATGAAGATTAATTTTGCCATGTCAGCATTGTTCCTCATACCTCTCCTGTCTCTCCCTGCAGAGTTTTGGTGCTGGACAAGGGACAGGTCGCCGAGTTTGACACTCCCGCAAACCTGCTGTCTCAGAAAGGAATCTTCTACAGCATGGCTAAAGACGCGGGACTGGTGCAGTAGAGGCGCCTTTTCATCCCAATGTTACAAAGCAGGGTCGAGGACCAGCTCAGTTCTGGTCAATCAGACTCTGAAGTTCGAACCTGGCAGTTGAACTGAACAGTACCTGTTTGTGTGTGTTTGGTATGTTTTCAGGGCACTAACTGCTGGTTTTTACGAAGCCTGAACTCCTTTGCAAACGTGGATCAGTTAGCAGTTGCAGTCATTTAGATAGTGTTTGTCTGAACCACATCAGAACTATTACACATGACTGTCTTCAGTTTCTGGCACTGCATTGTGGGACATACACCAACCATTGAAAAAAATAAAAAAGCCATAATTGCAAGTACTAGTTGATCCAGGTCCGCTCTCTAGTGCCTTCTGCCAGAGGGATGAAGAAAGCCAGTGAATGTATATCGTTTTCTAATCAGCTGTCGGCTGCAAAACAAAAAGGAGGAACTTTTTTATTTTATTTTTTCTACAAGAAACATGCTGTGCCACTGTATCTTTCCTCATCCAAAAAACACGTTTTTGTGATACACCCACTTATTTTTGTACTGTACCTTTTATTTAAGCCACTTTTAAAGAGTTTTCTGATCTAGGGAAGTTTGTTCAGTAAAGTATGTGATTCATCTGTGAACCAAATCTATAAAGACTTGAATTCTATACCACCAAAATATAAAATATGATGATGCCTTTATTAAAAAAAAAGGAAGAACACTGTTTGTGTACTGTCTTGCATTCATGGGATTTAACAGATCTCTTCATTAAAGGAGCTTTGGGAATGTGGTTTAGTTCAAAGTACATTTGCAGTGGATGAAGTACTCAAACATATTACTTCAGTAAAAGTACAAATATATGTACTCAGGTTAACAGTACTTTTTCTACATGAGTACATGCAGTAAGTACTATTAAAAAGTACTTGCAGAGTGATGCCTATTCCCTAATGTAATGGTCAATTGAATTGCCAACTGTATATTTAGTATTACAGACTGTTTTAAATGGATAATGTGTATCTGGTACTGTATCTAAGACACAGTTCCCCTCTTGTTATTGTTGGTTGTGTAAAAACAATGTGAGCATATAACAATGCTTTGCAAAGTTGCAGTGGAATAGAAAGTGCAGATATCTGTGGTGGAGTAAAGGTGAAAAGTAAAGTACAGAACCATAAAAAAAAATCACTTTTTGTACAGTAACAGAGAAAATTAACTTTATTACATCCCACCACTGGCAGTGATATATATGAACTACTATATATATTGCACTGTGATCCAAATGGGTAAAATGCCTTTAATGAAATGTACTAAACCACCATTGTGTTGGGTAGATTCAGGAAATATTTTTTTCGGGCTGAACCTTATGAACTTGCGTCTTAGTGCATAAGGTTGTAATAATTTCAGTCATCCACTAGGGTGTGCTCACAGTCAAATCAAGGCTCCAGACTGGATTTTACAGAAGGGCTGTAATATCACTGTTGTCTCAAAACATTTCATTACAAACTAACATCTAATGTATAAACTGACTGAGCCATATATGATCTACTGATGACAGATAGATAAATAGACATACATTTTGAAGTACTCTAAATACCAAGCATTAGTAAAATCTTCAAAGACTTACAGTAAGGTACTTCTTAATAAGACCATATGAGGCCAAACATATATTTAAATGTCAAACGATTAACTGTGAGACCAGACAGTTATTGACCAAAACAGACTTGAAGTTGGATTTTGGTTATTTCCTATTTAATACTCACCACAGGTCTCTCACAGCGAGATGTCTCCTGTCTCTCAAACACACAGACGTACACCATGGCCCTCTGCGGTTTGCATTTCTCTGCAGTGTTTTCCTCCAATTACAGAGGCTGTGCACTCTCTGTCTCTGTGTCTCTGACATGCCAAAACTAACAGATGCCGCCGGTATGAACGAGGGCCCGGCTGCCAGCTCGTTTGGTAATGTCTCTGCCGTTGGGCAAAGCTGCATGAAGTGGCAGGGAGGTCTGGCTCTGGCTGTCTGCGGACGTGTCCCATAGGTTTGTGCTGCAGGCACAGGAACCTGAAGTGAAAACAAGGATGAAAACAACTTCAGCGATGTGGTGACAAACCAAAAAGCTCCTTGTGTTTCTATCTGTGACAGGGGCTCTGGTTGTTGTTTTACTGGGTTTGGGCCACTCACAGTTATTGTCTGAACTAGAGACCGACCGATTTATCGATTTGCCGATAAATATCAGCAGAGAGTAGCCTTTCACAGACCTACTAAATCTAAAAACAGTGCAGAAAAGATGTATAGTTATGTAAACCTTTTACCTAAAAAGAAAAACCATTTTCTTAGTTCAAGTCTGATATATTTATCTATCTTTATTATATTTTTATTTATAGTTATTTAGTGATAAGTGTAAAACATCAAGCCTCAATAAAATGTCTAACCTTACATAACAGCATCACAATGATAATTATATATATATGTGTATATATTTCGGTAATCGCATATGTAATACTTCAGCTCTAACTCTTGGTCACTGAGGATATTTTGGCTTTTTAAACAGGAGGAGGAGGAGAAGATGTAGAAGTTGTTTATGTTTATATACAGTCGTTAGTATTTACTTTGTTGCCTCAGGGTGTCCAAGGTAACAAAGACTAACAACCAGATTAATTCATATAAAAGTGAGGAGCTGTGAGTGAGGGGTTGTGTATTGGACTCTCTTTGTGGGGAGCAGTGACTTCCTCACAACGTGAAGTTGTGAAGCCGCCAGTGGAAACTCCAGAGATATAATGTGTTGACAAAGTTTTACAGGTACTTGTACATTGAGTTTAAGTGTAATGTCAGCCAGCTGAGCTTCTGCATGGAGCTATATTTAGTTTGGCAGTGAACTCAGCTGCTGTAGATACCTGCTGTATTTAGACTCATCGTATATATTATCAGAGTTTACTGGTGTTGGTCCTATGGTTCAAACTGGTTAAGAAACTTTTCTACTAACTGTTGAAGCTGGAATCCTCAAATAACCTCTGCGCTGCCGGCGTGCCATTGGCTAATTTTGTGCTTTTCAGGCTCCCTGTTATTTGATTACATGGAATGAGCCTTTCATTTCATATGTGTTTGGAGCCTGGAGACATAACATCACCACTGCAGGAATTAATAAATTCCACCTCTGAATGAAACATTTCATTTCATCAACACGCATACACTCACACGCACCCGCGCACACACATATGCACGTAGTCCATAACTTCAGATGACATTACATTGGCTTACATTGTTTTCTAGGAGACTTACACAAACCTTAACCATAGTTACTACTTGTCTAACAATAATCTATACCTAACGTAGACCTTAACCTAAATCAGTCATAACCGTGTAAAAACTATACAACATTCCATCAACATAATATTCAATGATTTATGTTATGAAAAGTTGCTTTTTTTCCCCATGAAGAAGACAAGTCCCCATAATGTGACTGTGTAACAGAATGAGGTCCACACAAACACACACACACACACACTCCTCAGCCGTTTTTTTCATATAGGCAAAGTGATCAGAAATAAGAACTAGAAGGATTCTTGGTTCTCACAAACAACCCAGACACTGTTAAAATAAGCTGGTGCATTTAGTCATACATGCAGAATACAGTACGTTCAGTTGTTTGTCCTTTGCAGTGAAATGGAGCAAATATAATCCTTCTTACAGGATTGAGATCTGCAGCTCTGGAAGCTCAGAAAGCGTGAGATAAACAGGCTTTATTTATTTGCTTGTCATGCCCACACACACACACACACACACACACACACACACACACACGTAGACAGAAATCACCATGTCTGCATCAAGAACAATTCCGCAGAAACACTTTGACACAGCGTGAGTCCACTGTTATTGCACTGGAAGGCGGTCTAATAGCTCGCCTGTCCTCAGCTGAACTGTGGAGGAAACCAATTGAAGTAGTTTACACAGCAGAGGAATGAGGGCTGCAAATTATAATGCATTCATTCATTAAATTGTCTGCCAACACACCCGCCCACTGTGGAGCACATCACCTGATCGTTGTGGGGGTTTTTTTTGTCTTGCATTGTCCTCATCTCACCTCTGCTGGTCTATTTGAAAGTTGTGTATCAAAGCTGGGGTTTTGGCGCCTATTTTAGGTCCTAGCTCGTATAACAACTTGAGCGTTGGTTGGAATCATGTGGAGATGTCTAATTAAGGTTTTCTCGTCAGTCTTAAGTCCTACTGCTTTTTTACCCCACAGCCTGGCTGTGTTTTTCTAGAATATGTGTGTCAGTAAACTTCCATAAGTCCATACAAAATGCTTGTACTGATAAAAAACTAATCCTGTGCACAAACACATGCTTTGTGGAATGTAGAGCATGTACACAGTGAAGTTTGAGAAGGAGCAGTGACGAATCACTGGTCACATGTGAGACAGGAAAACTCTCACTTTAAATCCTAAAACAGTTTTCAAACTTTTAACAGAGTGCGACAGTGGCATGAGAGATTGCAACCGTGTTGTATGAGTGTGTTTCTTTAAAATAACTTCTGTTTACGGCAGAAACAATTTTCTCCTCCTCCTTGAGGTTGTTCTTCAAAAATCTGCTGCAGTGAGGGAACTACATGCAAAGTATATATCTTTTGTATTTTAACAGAATTCCCTTTATATGTCATAT